>JAWNZC010000428.1:642500-848212 GCA_035771165.1 Paragorgia papillata | reverse complement strand
CTTTAGGTGTGGACTCATCCTGGTTGGATTCCTTTAACAAAACATTAGCTGGTCATGAACAGAAAGTTTCTTGTGTTCGATATTTTCCACCTCAGGTATTCGGTGTAGGCATACCCCCACCCATATTTGTAGTTGTTTTTATTCATCGACTAATCAGCTCCTATAATAAGGTCATATTGTTTGAATTTTAGTCCGACGACACTGCGACGTGTAACTCGCGATTAATTCCGACAGACGAATTCAAATGTTGGTCTCCTCAGCAAATAAATTCGTCGGAGGTCACGACAGGCTTATCGCGCCACCGTGTTAAATGCGTGTTCGAGCTTACACGCGATTGTATACGTACGCGTCCCCATACAAATGCCTCTCTTTCTGTCTGCGACAATTCGGCCGCATATTTGCAAGGAATCGTTTTTAGGTTCAATGGCGTCCCAAGTAAAAACCAATAACATATTCGATCTGAAATACGACGGGTTTACACCTCGACGTGCGCATTTACGTCGCATTATCAGACGAAGGTTCAATTCGAATTAAGTTCGTCTTTATTTAAATTACTATGTATTCAGTGTGCTACCGTTTAGCGTAGGTCTATAAAATATATCTAATGTCAAATGTTCATTTCAGATGCGTAAATACATTGCCTCTAGCTCGTTTGGACAGATCAATTCCCCACTGTTGGTCAGAGCGTGAGTAATTCCCTAGTATTGATGTCATGGACAAGGAACATGGATATTTCAGGTAGAAAAGTCAACCGTTCGACCACCATCGTTACCCATCGGTCTTCCGTTTAGACGCTGCTACGGCAGACAGTCATTTGTCATCGATAGTTTTTGACAAAATGCTTGCTTTGCTATAGATTAGCTGGATCTTCAATTAGGCGTAAACGCTGCGTTTTCCCACATGGCGGACTTTTTTCGGCGCGAAGCCGAGCTTTTTCTTTTGTCTCATGAGCTCTGAGCTGGAACTAATCACGAATCTATTGTAATTCGAACCAAAAGAACCAGTCCGCCTTCGCGCGAAAAAACTCGCCTAGTGGACAACCGGCTTAAAATGTTCGCGCGTTTGACTTTTTTCTTCTTATCTTGTTGAGTTTCCCATGTTGGAGCGGGCCGAAAACTAGTCAATTTGTTGTACAATAGAAAACATCTTTTTATGAAAAGACAACGCTAGCTATGACCTAACTGTTCTGGAAAATTTTTGAGGCTGAGACTGTTTTAGTCTCTATCCTCTACACTACGGGTAAACTTTAGCCTGACTTCTCATTTCCCAATCTGAGATTGATAACTCAATCCCCCGGATTCACGCCTATATCGTGCCCCTTAAGTCTTTTAAGAGTGCCTATGTTCATCACCTCAGGGGACTTCTACACTATTTATACTAATTGGACCGTTAATGAGAAGATTTGTAATCTATCTTCTTCAGGCGCAAAATTTCAGCTTCATGGATTTTCCCCCCCCGTTAAAGTTGGACGGGAATGTGAGCGTCGAAAGGAGGACATTTCCTCCTATATGAAAACCACTTCTCATAGATTCCCAGCCTTTTGACGTCACTTCCGTCAACCTTTTAACCGGCATAAAATTCCTATGAAGATGAATATTTTCTAGCCTGGAGCAAGATATATTACAAATCTTCTCAGAATGTTCCAAACGGATCGAGAATCACAACCTTCAAAAGAGTTTTATCCAGTTGCGAAAAACATCTTGTGTACTAGAATAATTAACCATCACACAGGTGACCAGTTTTCGTATTGTGATACTACGTCTACAATGCACGCTATAGTTGACTTCTGGCATGCTGATAGGAAAAGGTGTCGCTGTTTAAATGTCATTTTTGGCTTAGCTAAATAAATTTTTTTTCTACATTACATATTGTCAGGATTTAAATATTCAGTTTCCCGGCAACGTGACAGTAAGTTGTTTGCCTGTTTAGTTTTATTCAATATTAGGGAATTATCTGCGGACGATCTAGCTAAACGGGATGAAAGCAACGCTGATGAATCACTGATACTGAATCATATAAAAAGGCTTGCCAACATAAAAACAAGTAGTTTATCTGCATTATTTATCTAGAAAACAACTCAATTTTCCGTCACAGTCGGGGTGAAATCTCTTCCTAATTTACCCCATCAGGATTTCAAATTATAGCGCCGTCAAACTGACGCAAAAAAAGGTGGGGAAAAGAATAAACAAACGGTATCTAAACTTTACATTACATTCTGTTGCTATGTATTGGTCTTACCTATAAACATTGAGGCTCAGTGAACTTCGTAGTGTTTGCCGCAATAACACGTTTATTTAGTCCTCTGTCGTTATTAAGAGCGGCCGAGCCCTAAGGACCGGGACGCTTTTATGTACATATATATGTCCAAGAAGAACCGTTTACTCGTCTATATTATTTATAGAGCCAAAGTGAAAAGCTGGTAGTAAAAAGCCGAAGTGACAGAGCGAAGAGCGTCAAAAAAAGGAGCAAAAGCCCTTCATCCCGAGTAAGGGGGCTGCGGATCATATGAAGTGGCTTAGCTCGATTAACCGGGTTGGGTGTTTAAGTCACGGAAACATCTAAATTACGGACTATTTGAGAAAGGCAGGAGATGAGTAATAACCAAAGCGCAACATTGAATTCGTTTTTCTGTTAAAAGCACTCAGCCACACCGCGGTATTTCTATATTCTTTTTTGCGGTCCGTTAGAAAAGGTTCTTCGTAACATATCACCAGCCCGCGGATACTGGCGCTACAGCGAGCCGCCTCTATGATAACAACCCCTAAAATCGGTGTTATGGGTAGAACAGAGTTTAGCATCTTTTGTAATCTTTGCTCTACACCGAAACACTACATACGCTAGTACGCAGCTGAGGAGTTTGTAAATACTATATTTATATATTATATATACTATCCTCTAGTATATATATATATAAACTTTATATATCTATATATATACTATACTATATATATGTATTAAATGTCTCATAAAAGTATACTGTAACAAGAAGGTGTACATGTCCCAAAGCACTTTTAATATTTTATTGCATCATATATATATATATAATTTATTTTTTTCTTTTCAAGGGACAAGAGATGATTTTATTCTTCTACACATCCGCAAGTAAGTCGGACCACAACTATGCGGTACCGTACTCTTCTACTGTTTCAGACAAGAAAACGTAGACCTGAGTTATTAACATTATTTCACGTTACAAATATGTTTCTCGTCTAATATATAATTTTATAGGACCTTTCCGCTCGGCGGTATTATTTTTCACTCGAAATTCCCCTCGCTCCCAAGGGTCGTATAAATGCTCATTGTTTCTTCGTACATATGACGTAACCGAGAAACCCTTCGGGAGAATCAGTCGGAGCATCCATCGCCCCCCCCCCACACTAATCCCCTCAGAGCTATCGGTTAATGACCAGTGGTTATGACGTATTACACATGGGCGGCTTGTAGTAGGAAAACTGCGGTTTAGGGGCGTTTCGGACACAACTTGGGTTAGGGAACGCTAATGACGTAACGCACCGCTATAAAAATGAACACTACATGTGATTAGGTATGACGTAGTGAAAACTGGGGGTTCGGATAAAACAATCCGAAATATAGTAAGCGTTAGATACAGCTAAATCATTTAAGGTTGTCCCGAAAAAAGGCCCAAAAGGCCGAAGCCACGCCGCCGAAAAAGTACGATGTGAAACGGGATCAAGTTTTAATACCAGTTTGTGTCAAAACTATACCCCATTGGCCGTTGATGCAAGGAAGACTTGTGGTCGAGAGCTAAAAGGTTTGCCAGCAGATGGCTTGGGGGCTAGGCTGTTGAGGAAATTGATATGCAGACTTATTGACACTGTGTCGCTTCGCTATTGTAAATATAGTACATTCCCATCGTACTTTTCAGCAGCTTGACTTTGGCCTTTTGGCCTTTGTCAGGGGACAATAACTTAAATTGTATTTATGCTGATAAACGGCCGCAACAGGAAACCTGTAGGAGATGCCTAACGTTCTCTGTTTCTGCAGTATATCTAAACCTTACTATATTTCGATTGTTGTTTTAATACTGCCTACGCAGCAACGATCCTTTTATTTCCAGGGTCTGGATAAAAGAGCTAGGCGTTAGGGGCTTCTTGGTAGGTATGACGTAGTGAAAACCTCGGGGTTTGGGATAAAATGTATGGGTTAGTTATGATGAGGGGTCCCAAAGGTGCCTGAGAACTAACGGACCGTGATGCCATTAAATAATAAGTCTGAATATTTACTGAGCGCGCGCATCCATTTGGGGTCTGGATCGTGGCGGAGGTACCTCCGTCAGACCCAAATGCACCTGTCACAACTGGTGAGAAGACAACCCACGCGGTCTATAAAGATAAAATTATAAAAGAGTGCGACGTTGGTTGTCTTCTCACCAGTGTTCGACCATTCATTTGTCTGCGGTGTTCACGGACCTTACAGCTTTTCCATCATGACCTCTTTCTGGTCAATGTTTGTCATTTTCTATGTATTTAACTAGCTAAGCTAATTTAACGTCCACCATTCAGGTATGTATATTTATCACTCTCTGATGATGTTACGTGTAGACAACGAAACGTTGGTTATAATACTTTTCAAAAATATTTTGTATTATGGTTTTGTTTCTAAAGCCGTATGCTGGGGCAATCTTATTTCTTACTTAGCCTTAGATTTCCGCCCTGGCTTCATCCATTGCGTCGATCTTAAAATGATCTTAAGAACAGTTGTCTTTGAACACCCACTAGAGGTAACATTCCAGCATTTTTATCACATTACCTTTTAATTTTCACCCACAGGTGATGACTTCGTCAAGGACAGGTGCCTCGGGAAGGTGTTCTTGCCTAGTTGTATTTGTTTATATAAACTGTTTCGGAAAATGTTGCTTGTATTCTTAAACTTATACACCTACTCGCGAAATATTACAGCAACTCCAACGATTTCACCCATTTTACCGCACCCTACTTCATCGGGAATTGCAACCCGCGAATCTTGACAGACTGGCTGGATGATCATCAATCAAAAATCACGCCGCGAACCTTACATCCCCTCAAGATGTCTGCGTGAAAGTGCGGTAAAATGCAGGAATCGGCCTATTTCGTGGTATAGGTGTATGGTGCCGTAAATCATTAAATTAAACTTACTTTAGACTAGTTCATCTCTCCATGTTCTGTCTATACCTGTTAGTGAGTTGAAACTCTGTAGCGGCAATGGTTTCGAAACGGACGGCGTTCGACCACCGTTCACAAATAAAAAAAAAAGGAAATATTGGACGAGAGTTGAGCTTGATCTTAAGCACATGATCAAACACAAGGTTTTGTATTATGGCCCGAAAGCCGATAAAAAATAAACCTTGGCTTTGATAATTCTTAGATTATCATTGCTGAACCTCGTCCAATAATTATTCATTAGTTTAAATACACAGGTGTCTATAGCAAAATCGCGTGCGCTGATTGGGTCGCGCCTACTTCGGGCCTAATTCTCCCGATAATCACCAACAGGGTTTACTTCAAGATCGCGTCGTCCAGCCGCGATTTGTCACTGCGGACAGACGAGGGACAATTACCAATTTTAATAAAAGACAAAATGTTGTCTACAAAAAGGTACGAAAGATGCTGTATTTGTATACCAAAACATTTATTCGCCCTCAGGCTCAGTGAATATCAATACATCTTAATGTCGTGCTCCCTCGGGAAACAGTTAGTTTTGTTTTCCCGAGCGGCTTGATTATATCCCGAGTACGATCAGTCGCGGGAATACATCGAGACTCGAGCGGGAAAACAAAACTAACTGTTTTCCCGAGGGGAGCACGACATTAAGTCGCTTTGTTATATAGCTTTGAGTTTCTCGCCTGAAATAATTAGAGGTTTATCAACGGTGACCGTACACAATACGAAAAGACCAAACTGAAAGACCATTCACCAAAAACATTATTCGCCCCTGGGCTCTGCATCATACCAACACAATACATTGCCTCTCAGAACAAAAGAACACCAATATATTTTGCTACCAGTTAAAATTCACACATGCTTTGAAGACCTATAAATATTATGTTTTTTCTTACCAAACAAGCTTTTATTTATAAGAAACCCGTGAGGAGTTCAAAGTTCTAGCGGACCATCAATTGATAAACTCTATTTGCCCCGAGCAGGCAACTAAGGTTCTCAAATTATTGGCTCCCGCTCGGTAGAAATTGAACTTAAGCTAACGGTCATGTGACAACAAACCAACAAATGACAGTATTCATCGTTGTATCCAGCGAAACTCTAGCTATATAACAACGATAAATAATAAACCTCGACTTCGTCTCGGTTATTATTCACCGATATTCACCTCGCCTTCGGCGAATAATTGTCAAATAATTGTAACTTTTACCTGGGATATGGTACCTGCAGTCCGTTTTTCAAACCGTCAATACGAATTAACCACGGACTCGGTCGAAGAACTCGATTGCTTAGCCGTGGAAATCGAAGATTATGGATAGGTATTTTGAAGAATTGGACGTGTTTGAGGAAGAAGAAGTATCGAAAATTTGGAGATTTTTGAACCACCCCGGCCCTACGAGAAAATTTTGAGATTTTTGAACCACCCTGGCCCTGGGACAAAATTTTGAGATTTTTTTAACCACCCCGGCCCTACGACAAAATTTTGAGATTTTTGAACCACCCCGGCCCTACGCCAAAATTTGAGATTTTTGAACGATCCCGGCCCTACGACAAAATTTTTGAGATTTTTGAACCATCCCAGCCCTACGAAACAAAATTTTGAGATTTTTGAACCATCCCGGCCCTACGAGAAAATTTTGAGATTTTTTTAACCACCCCGGCCCTACGACAAAATTTTGAGATTTTTGAACCACCCCGGGCCTGCGACAAAATAATGAGATTTTTGAACCACCCCGGCCCTACGAGAAAATTTTGAGATTTTTGAACCATCCCGGCCCTATCGAAGCAGCACGCACGAAAGTCAACAGAAATATAAAAATATCAAGAAATAATGATTTTATTCCAACATAACTGCGTAACTGTGTTTGAGTAAATATGTTTAATATGCATAATGAAACGCCTGTCACATGATCTAAAAGCCTTGTATGTCCTATAAATATATTACAACTCAGTAAACATTTTGACCAAAAAGTATAGATAGAAATACCGAGTGATTTGTACTTATAGCAAACTTATAATTAATTTTAGAATTTACTTGTGTTATTGAATTGCCTATCACAAAATTAGAACAAAAAGCCAATCGTCAAATTTTCAAAATGACACAAATTTCAACAAGCGGGAATCAGTAAAGAACTTTATTGAAGTTTCGTTGTAGATCAGTGTAATACCCCCTCTTCAGAGAATAGTCAGCTGGATTTTTCGAAGCATGCACTTCATAAAATTTTATCTTTTATTCAAACTACCTTGGCACCTTGCCAATACATGCAGTATATTGCTTAAGGTCACGTAAAAACATGGTCACCTCCGGACCGTATTGTTTGAGTCCGCGTAGACATAATTTTTGTATTTGTTATAAAATATAAATGTACCTCCCGACCGAGTTCATAAACAAAGGAAATATTCTTATATTTTATATTCGATGTCTGACGTTGACCCAAGTCAAATAGGTTGCAATATGCTGCCAGGCAGTATATAACTACTGCAGAGTACTTGTGGTACAAGTTGGGATTTTTAAATTTTAATATTGCGTTCTTATTGATTGGAATAGTAAGTGTTACAGTTTGTAGTTCAACAAGTGACAAACAAGTAACAGTGTTTTAAAACTATGCTTTAGTGGTGTGGTTCGTGATATTAACAAACAACAAAAATTTCGTTTTGGTTTGTGATAGTTATTGAAGCTGTGTATTTATTGGAAAAACAAAGAAATATAAAAGGACCTCCTTCTTTAATTTAGAAATTTTTGTTGTTTTTTATATTTATTGAAAATAAATATAAACTTCCCGCCTCCTCAACATTTTCAAAATGTTATGATGTGAATCAAGGAATTTTTTTTATGTGGCCTAAATTAACTTTTGTGTGTATACGTTCCGAAACAGGAGGGATATACCTATTGTTTCGCATGCTGCCCAAAAGAGTTTACCTGATTATAAGTATCGATTACAATCTCCTCAAGTGTTTTATCATCCTTGACATTGTCTAAGCAGTATCCCATGGTGCTGCCATTTGCCTGTTCCATTACAGCAGGCAATGAAAAACCTGTGAGGAAGAATACAACAAATAAAATAAAAAGTAAATAGAATAATATATGATCGATCTTGTACGCTTCTTTCCGGTTATTTATCTTAAATCAGTAAAAGCGCAAGATGTTAATTAACTGGTTACTGGGATAATTCGTGTAATAGTGAATGAATGAACTTTATTTAAATCTAGGTATAAAAAAACATCTTTACATGAGTTATTCTGCCAGATGGCCTTCGTTAATTGAATAATTGTGGAATTGATTAATGATAAAATTAACACGCTCTTGTATAATTATTGAGCACAAGTGCGACAGGTTCCCCTAGGAACTTTCAGTTATTTTTTTGTCATATTTTTGAAATATTGAGGGGCCTGATAGCCGCGCACCCCGGCCCATTGCGGCACTTCTGAATCATATTGAAGCTAAAACATTTTAAGTAAAATTATCTGAATTAATGATCGGAGATTGATACAATTCCAATTAGTCGTAGTCTAATCTGTTTTTGCATATTTTCCTCGAAACTAATTTAAATTTCTACTTACTGCTTCCGGTTCCCCATATTTTAGTGCCTTATCCAGAGGAGGTACGAAGCTCTTCCCACAATGCATTGCGCTTGAACCATATTATCAATTTCGCACCGGAAATGCTTCACTTCATTATGAACTTTCGAGAGAGCGAACGTGATTTGAAAAATAGTGCTTCGACGTTTGTGGTGCTTAGACAACACTTTGGTTTGGGACTCGCATGAAGTTATTTATATTTATTTTGTAACCTAGCAGTACTTCGACGTTTATTATTTCGCCCTGATTTGCCGCTATTCACGAATTTACATCTGATTTTCTGATCAAGGTGACTGCTCGTCGCTCGAGTGTAGCGTGTTTTTGGGCCATAGTGAAGAGACTTTCTTCTCTGATTCTGGAACAACTTTATTGACAAACGAGATTGGACAGCTGAACGTTACAAACGTCTTCTCTAGCTACATCGCACCTTCGGTTCTCACATCTCGGTCACTCAGTCTCACAACTCTCGCTTCTAAATCTAATCTAATACATTCGAGTTGCTGTGTTTATATATCTTAACATTTCAGCGACAGTCAGCTTGCTGAATCACGGTCATTACGTCAGTCCTTACGTAGGAACAAACTGCGTGGTCCAGTAAGGGCCATCCCTCATTGGTCCAGTGTTACTACAGGAGGAAACCAGAGTAAACTAAACTAACTTTATTTATACTGGATAACTCTATCAGTTATATCTCAACTGTTCTCCCTAGAGGTCCAGTAAGGGCCATCCCTCATTGGTCCAGTGTTACTAACAGGATGCGCGGATGGCGAAGCACGGATTCGAAGATCGCCTCTCACCGCTGCGATCCAAACTGTTAAGCCTGATTGGACGGGGTTAGTACTTTGGATGGGTGACCGCTTAGGAAAAAACCTTGTCACAGGCTTGAGCTTATTGTATAGTTGATTTCTCCTGTGCTTCGAGGGTTTTTTTCGCCGGGTTCTCCGGTTTTCCTCCCTCCGTAAAATCAACAATTCGATCTTAGGAGAACAACCTTGTAAGGGACCTCAAGTCCTGGTGTTGTTTCTCCCGGTATCAGTTAGATACAAATCAGTGTTAATAAATAAATAAACCGGAGTACCCGGAGGAAACCTGTGGGCATGTCGATTTTTACGGAGGGAGGAAAACCGGAGAACCCGGCGAAAAACCCTCGAAGCGCAGGAGAGATCAACTACAACTCTACTCACATGAGTTTCCAAGCTCGACAACGGGGTCATTCCCAAGCTGTCGCCCATCCAAGTACTAACCCCGTCTAACCGGGCTTAACTTTTTGGTGAGAGGCAGCGCCCATTCCAGCACACACCACCCGTGCTTCCCGGCATTTAATTTTGACATTTTCTTGTGTTTGTTTTAGTGTTTTGTATGAGGGAAAGGAACGGTTGATAGCAGGTTGTGATATTTTGGACACTACTCCGAATGGACATTCGCAAATATTAGCGACAGTGGAGGCAGCAGAATATTTATCACTTATCGTCGGTATTCTTCCAAAGTTACTCATACTTCATTGGCAGTGACTGCGATTAAAGTTATAATAACCTGCAAAGTAAGTTTCACCAATGGCCTTGTCTCACCCCCCACGTGACCCTCACCTCTTCCTTACTGCGATTGGTTAGTTATAGCGTTTGAGGGCAAAATATTTTGCCTCAAACGCTAATTGACCAATCACAATAAGGCAGAGGTCAGGGTCACGTGGGGGTGAGACAAGCCCATTGTAAACATTTGTTTCTCTAAAGCCCTAATCAAACGACAACGCAAGTCATCGCAAGTTGGCAGTCACGCTATATCAGCCAGCCGCTCTGAATAGTTTTCCGAAAATATCCTGTACCGTGACAAAGTTTAAAACTTGTTTAAAACACTCATGAAACCTTTATTTTGTTAATTTGGGTGTTCAAACGACCGCCACAGAAATTCTGACTGCCAACTTGCGACGACTTGCGTCCCTCGTTTGATTACGGCTTTCAATGTAGCATATCGTCTTCAAAAACTCATTAATAATTCATGAGGAAAATTTAAAAGAAATTAATGTTTAATCAATGTCTTTATATGTGATAAAGATACCTCCTGATTTACATAAACTTTAGCTTTGATTTTCTCGGCTTAGACAAGGTTATTTTTCAAACTTACTACGCCAATGAACTTACCAAAGTGGTTCGTTTTTGAAGCCGTTCAATAAACTCGCAGTTCGTGTTTTATCAGATATAAAAACACTCGGCTTCGCCTCGTGTCTTTAATATCTGACTAAACACTCCTACTCGTTTATTAAGCAGTACATGCAGTGTAGCCTAACGTAGCGTAAACATTTAAAACTTATGGAATAACTAGCCTAGTTTCTAGGCCTTCCTCGGTTAACGCGTTTTGGAAATGTTACGAACGGACCCGCTGGGGAAGGCCTAGCAAAATTCGTAAACACTTTCACCTTTACAGCTTGGTTGTTTATTGAGGAAGAATTGTGATATTATGATGAGTTCTAAGTATTTCCCGACATTTACTATTGCCATCTGCATAAAATAATACAAGCCATGCTCACCTCTAGTCTCCTTCGCAGACCTCCTTATGGCTCTATTGTGAGAGACAAACACCTTTGAATTGTGAACTTGTTTAAGTCAGTTGGTGCTGTATTGATTGTTTTATAAAATTATAGTGGAAACAAACTACATATATAAACCCAGCTTGGTTCCCAGGCCTCTCTTTTTAATGTCGTGCGGCAGACCGAAATTGTGAGAGGCCTGGAATAAAATGTTTTGCTTGGCCCCAAATCTGGCCCCAAAACTGGCCCCAAAAATTATACAGGCACCAAAACGGCCGTTTGGCGGAAAACCAAGGCAGATAACACTCACGTCGGTCTGCACAATTCTTTATAAACATCATATAGCAAAGGGTTGGTCTAACTGCCGAAACGTTAAAATAGCATATTTCGATTTGTAAAAATGTGTTTCAATACAATCACTTCCTACGCCGAACACTACTTTATAAAGCCTCGTATGTAACAACCTCTTTTAAACGTAATGTAATACAAAGAAACCTACTCGTTTGCTGTCTGCTCTCAAGAAGAAAGTTTATTTAAGTTGCCCTCGTTCATAAAGATTAAAGAATCCGAGCTCCAGCAGGATTCATGATAGATAAATGATGAACATTTTTCCGCTAGTCCTCTCGCTCGATCCCTATTCTGTGACGTCACCAAAATACGTTCGAGAGAAAAGAGGACTAGGAACTAGTCTGATATAAACCTAGCCTGCGTAGCCGGCGCTGGGGATTGGGACGGACAGTGAAAGGAGCGCCTGCGCAGTCACCCATTGTTATTTTTCGTGTATAGCGTTCGCTCGCAATCTATTGGTTGACACGCTAATGACCTATCAATCAAGAGAGTTTGAATTTCCGCTGCAGAGCGTTGCGAAAATGTGCCTTGCATAGTAGAAGGAAACGAATTCAAAAATAAACTGCGACTGAGAGTAGTGGCAGCTGCATGTGCATCCAAAGGAAAATGTTTATTCGCTGGTTTTCCAACAGTTAATTACTGTCAGATTTTCACGCAAGACGTGGCCCCTATCGGCTTAACGGCGAGTAACTGAATTAATTGTCTGACATGCATTGGTTTGCCAAAACATCATTTAATTTAGAATTTCTTATAATCGCTTTGATTCGAATCAGTGGGATCTACTCAGGCGTACTTCTCCGGCTGCAGTGGCCATCAGCGCCAGTTGTGAGTGGAAAATAACATTCACTATTATAGAATTTAACTATTTATTCTATTATTGCTTCGCGGTATGTTATGAATATATTATTGATCGTCATAGTCGTTACATACACATGTTTTATAACTACAAAAATAATCTGTCTGAGCTTTCTGTAGCCCACTCAACATAAATCGTTTATAACATTTATAACTGTAAACCAGCCAACATATAGCAGCAGCAGAATAATATAATGTTTGTCAGACGCTAACACAGCGAACATATACCACACAAATTCTGAATCAAGAAAGCACTTTGATACACATGCTCATTCATAACTGTGCTATTTTAGTTAATTCTAGAATGACGTGTTTTTATTCGATCAACTTCCAAATTAATTAAGCTATTTAGCTCAGGTTTTTGAAATTGACAACTTCCAAAAATACTAGCCTAGTCTCTAGAGTTGTGATATTATGATGTTCTAAGTGTTTTTCGACATTTAATATTCCATCTGCATTAAAACAATACAAGCATGCTCACCCTCGGATCGACGAAGTTTCACTAGCCTAGCTTTCTTATCGCTAGCTTTCCTTCTGCAACCGCCAAAAGTTGAAAGTTAAACAGTTACATTTTCATTCCGAGCTCCAATTGGAATATATTCCATAATTCCCTTCTTTCGATCGCCAAGATCTTTGGTAAAATCTTCACAGATATCCTTGTGCTTTTATACTGTCGCTCAGTGTTGTCTACGGTAGATGTATACTAGATCCCAGGAACACTCGAAGGGCCAGAACGATTCTGGGCAGGACCTTTTTACGAATGTTGCTAGGCCTTCTCGTTTCCAGCCTCTCCCCAGTCTTCCCAAGAACCCAAACTGATTACGCGGCCAAGCACATGACGGAAACAAAAGGCCTAGAAACTAGGCCTACAAAAATACATTGTTTTAATTAGGGGGCGGCACGAAAAATAACAATAGGCGCCTGCAGGCGCTCCCTTCCCCTATCACCCCAGCGCAGGCTACGCAGTCTAATATAAACCGTAAAAGCTTGTCACCACATGCGTACCCCCTACTGTGCAATCCCTTTTAAGCGGACACCCCTCGTAAGCGGGGTTAATAGGGGTTCAACTGTAAGTTACTGCAACTATCGAAATATAGTAAGGTTATAGATACACTGCCGAAACAGAGAACGTAGGAGTCTAACGTTTCGAGCGAAGGCCCTTCGTCAGAGAGAAACGTAAAGAGTGACGTAGGAGTCTAACGTTTCTCTCTGACGAAGGGTCCTTCGCTCGAAACGTTAGACTCCTACGTTCTCTGTTTCGGCAGTATATCTAACCTTATATATTTCGATTGTTGTTTCTACACTGCCTACGCAGCACACTACTGTTTATTTTACTGCAACTATAGTGGTTACTCTTCTTTTTTTTAGAATGAGAAAACTCCTCATGCATTTTGTTTAATTAACAAGAATCTAAACAGAGGGATGGTAAGTCCCGTAATTATTGAAATGCCATCGATACAACTTGTCCAGTGGTTGTCCAGTCTGCAAGTGTTCAAGAATATTCAGTGGTTGTTCAGTCTGCCAGTGTTGTTAAGCAGCCCAGTGGTTGAGTCTGCCAGGCCTAATAAGAGCCCAGTGTTGTCCAGTCTGCTAGTGTTAAAGAATCTTCAGTGGTTGTTGAGTCTGCCAATATTAGGACAAAGCCCAGTTATTTACAACTGTACTGTATGGATTTATTGGAAAGAGTTATCAACGGGGGAATATTGTTGTTATGATACTGAATATATACGCGTATTTAAGAAAATTGATTCTATTTTTCCGTGCGTTTCTACAATGATACATGCACTGTTGATTTACATAACAGATAAAGTCACAGCATGTACGAGTCGTTTGCACTATATATTTTTAATATTTTTGCAGGAGTGGTCTGTGCAAGTTGTGGTCAGTACCTGACTGTTCTTTGATTAGGACATTACGAGGTAATACACTTGCACAAGTTTGTACAGAGATTATACTCCTGAACACTTGATACATGACAGAAGTTGATGGACGTAGTAATTCTGTTGTGGCGAATAAGTATGAAGGGTTAATTTTCATGGTTTTGCCATTTTTTCAGGACATAATTCAAGGGTTGGTGGAATTGTATTTCACCCTCAGGCCACGATTTCCCTGGACACTAGTTCACCATGCATGGCGTCATGTGGAGCTGATGGCGATGTGAAGCTTTGGTCACTGGAGTCGTAAGTAGCATTTGGTTTTTGGGGGTTTTTCTTTCTTTTCTCTCTTACATTTTCAATCCTGACAGTATCTTGAAAAAGTCTTTAGTGTCATTCGAAATTTGCTTAATAATCTTTTGCCGGATTTGCCTAATCGCCGGTTTGCGCGTTTTGCCTAATTGTTTGCTCGTTTTTGCCTAATCGTTTGCTCGTTTTGCCTAATTGTTTGCTCGTTTTGCCTAATCGTTTGCTCGTTTTGCCTAATCGTTTGCTCGTTTTGCCTAATTGTTTGCTCGTTTTGCCTAATCGTTTGCTCGTTTTGCCTAATCGTTTGCTCGTTTTGCCTAATCGTTTGCTCGTTTTGCCTAATCGTTTTGCGCGTTTTGCCTAATTGTTTGCGCGTTTTGCCTAATAATTGCGCAATTCCATCGTATCATATCTTCTTTGTTTTCTCTCCCTTGTTCTATCTTTAGCTTCAATTTTTTTTCCAAACTACGCTTTTCCACTTCTTCTATTTTCATCTGCCACTCTACTGTGGATTCGTTCTTCTACTCTGCATTTTGCTACATGTAGTTCTATTTCTATTTCAGTGACACTCCAATCGCCAACATCGAAGGCCACGACAAACGTGTGTCCCGCGTGGCTTATCATCCCTCGGGACGAATTTCTCGCTTCATGTTGGTGAGTGTTGAATAAAACATCAATCTGGTACACCCCTGGAAGTCAAGATAGATGCGTATTTTTGAAACCCAGAAACCAGTCAGCTCTATATATACCTGGATTGATATCTTTATCGCGGAAAACGTGCCTATACATAAAAATAGGTACGCAATGCGTGCAAGTATCTGCTTCGTAGCGGTAATGATAAATGAACAGTCTTGTAGTGAACATGTTTTTATTTTCGGTGAACTGCATTTTTTGATAACCCACGTTTGGTAAGACTATTCTTAAAAGGTTTTCTCTGTTCTGTCTGATATAGTTTTCTTTTCTTTTTTGTTGTAATCTTGTATGATATTTTGTTATTCATAACTTACTGTTTGTTGCAGTTTTTGATAATTCTTGGCGACTATGGGACCTAAATCAACTAAAGGAAGTACTCCATCAGGTGCATAACATGTTTTATTGGCTACTGTGCGTGCTCCATCACTCAATGGAGCATGGTAATTTCAAATGTAATGAGAAACTCATTTTTTAAATAAATATTGTTTTCCGTTGTTTTTGTGTCTGATTCTCTGTTATAAAAGAAATGGTTCATGGTTTGGCGTACTCCATTGAGTAATGGTCGCACTTGGGAAGTTGAGAGAGCACTCAAAAATCTAGAGTTGTTCTCGGCTACGTCTCGACCAACTCTTACGCTTTTTTCGTGCTCTCCGAACCTCCCGCGTGCATCCATAACTCGATGGAGCATGCCAAACCATGAACCATTTCTTAAATATTTTTACAATGTTAATTTTCACAATGTTCAAAATGTCTTTTGATTAAATAGCACGATGTTTTTGTCTTCTCAGGAAGGTCATTCTCGAGAAGTATACGATATTGCTTTTCACCCAGATGGCTCACTCGCTGGAACATGGTGAGTTACGCTTAGAAAATTCAAAAGAAACGAATGAATCAGGCCAAAGAACGGCCAACAAAGCTAATAAACAACATTTAAGCTAACTTTTTCATCTACTATTTTAAATTCACCATTCATCAGACAATCCTGACCAGATGTTCTTAAGTCAAAATCGCCAAAAACAGAATATTGTCCCAACACTTTTGGCCAGGATTACTGATTAGGAACATCTCTAGAACGTATAACGTAGTACATACTTTAATTAATTAATAATTCATGAAGAAAATTCAAAAGAAACGAATGTTTAATCCGCTGTTGTAAATATATATATATATTTATATAGTGGTTGTTGTTTTTGAAATTGTTGTTTTTCGTTTATTTCTCACAGTGGTTTAGATGCTCGTGGTTTAGTTTGGGACTTACGGACAGGACAATGCATCATGCCTTTAGATGGTCATTTAAAAAAAGTTTTAGCAATTGATTTTGCTCCTAACGGGTATAAACATTTTCTCTTTTTTATTAATGTAGTTATTCCATTGAAATTCTGTAATAAATATAATGTTATGATTTGATTTAGTTATCATGTTGCAACTGGTAGCGAAGATCAAAAAGTTATGATTTGGGATTTGCGGAAAAGAAAAAGTGTTTACACCATTCCAGCTCACAATAATCTTATATCGTACGTCAAGTTCCACGGTGAGAACTTGAAATGAAATTGCTCTGTCTTTGTTCTTATCGTTTATTTTGCTTGGCTGGTATTTATTTCTTGTTATGGTGTTGTGGTTGTTGTTGTTGGTGGTGGTGTTGGTGCCTTGGTGGTGGTGGTGGTGGTGGTGTTTGTGTTGTTGTTGTTGTTGTTGTTGGTGGTGGTGGTGGTGGTGTTGTTTGTGTTGTTGTTGCTGTTGGTGGTGGTTGTGTTGTTGTTGTTGTTGGTGGTGGTGGTGGTGGTGTTGCTGTTGTTGTTGTTGTTGTTGTTGTTGTTGGTGGTGGTGGTGGTGGTGGTGGTGTTGTTGTTTGTGTTGTTGTTGCTGTTGGTGGTGGTTGTGTGTTGTTGGTGGTGGTGGTGGTGGTGTTGCTGTTGTTGTTGTTGTTGTTGTTGTTGGTAGTGGTAGTGGTGTTGGTGTTGGTGGTGGTGTTATTGGTGTTGTTGTTGTTGGTGGTGGTGGGAGTGGTGTTGTTTGTCGTGATGGTGTTGTTGTTGGTGGTGGTGGTGTTGTTTGTGTCGGTGGTGTTGTTTGTGTTGTTGTTGGTGGTGTTGGTGGTGTTGTTGTTTGTGTTGTTGTTATTGGTGGTGGGAGTGGTAGTATACGTAGTGGTGTTGATGGTGGAGTGGTAGTATACGTAATGGTGTTGATGGTGGTGTTGTTAGAGCTAATAATGATGGTGGTGTGATTAGATTTGATACTTATGTTAGTCAATCATTATTTTAGATCAGTATCTTTTATCTGGTTCATACGACTGCAAAGTAAAAGTAAGTTGATTTAACGTGTACTTCTTGAAGCTTTCACTTGTGGCTTGTGTCACCTGTGCCTCTCTTCTTTAGGTGTGGACTCATCCTGGTTGGATTCCTTTAAAAACATTAGCTGGTCATGAACAGAAAGTTTCTTGTGTCGATATTTCACCAGGTTGGTGTGGCTTACACCATATTTGTTGTTTTTTTTTATTCATCGACTAATCAGCTCATATAATCAGGTCATATTGTTTGAATTTTATTCGACGAAACTGCGACGTGTAACTCGATTAATTCGACAGACGAATTAAATTGGTCTCAGCAATTAAATTCGTCGGAGTCAGAAGGATAATGCGACGGTAATGCGTGTTCGAGTTACGCGAATTATCGTCGCGTCCAATTAAATGCCTCTCTTCTGTCTGCGACAATTCGGCGCCATATTTGCAAGGAATCGTTTTTAGGCTCAATGCGTCCAAGTAAAACCAATAAAATTCGACTGAAATTCGACGTTTAACTCGACGTCGCATTTACGTCGCATTACCGACGAAGTTAATTCGAATTAAGTTCGTCTTAATTTAAATTCATGTATCAGTGTGCTACGTTTAGCGTAGGTCTATAAAATATTTAATGTCAAATGTTCTTTCCAGATGGTCAATACATTGCCTCTAGCTCGTTTGACAGAACATTCAAACTTTGGTCAGCGGAGTAATTCCCTTGTATTGATGTCTTGAAAGAACATGGATATTTCAGGTAGAAAATCAACCGTTAGACCAACCTCGTACCCATGGTCTTCCGTTAGACGTACGGCAGACAGTCATTTGTAATGATCGTTTTTGAAAAATGTTGCTTTGTATAGATTAGCTGGATCTTCATTAGGCGTAAAGCTGGTTTTCCACTAGGCGACTTTTTTCGCGCGAAGCGACTTTTTCTTTTGTCTCATGAGCTCTGAGCTGGAACTAATCAGAAATCTATTGAATTCGAACAAAAGAAAGTCGCTTCGCGCGAAAAAAATCGCCTAGTGGAAAACCGGCTTAAAATGTCGCGCGTTTGACTTTTTTCTTTTATCTTGTGAGTTTCCATGTTGGAGAGGGCGAAAACTATTCAATTTGTTGTACAATAGAAAACTCTTTTATGAAAAGACAACGCTAGCTATGACTAACTGTTCTGGAAATTTTTGAGTGACTGTTTTAGTCTCTATCGTCTACACTACGGGTAACTTAGCCTGACTTCGCATTTCAATCTGGATTGAAACCTCAATCCCGGATTCATGTAAACGGCCCCTAAGTCTTTAAAGTGCCTATGTCATCCTCAGGGACTTTACATATTTATACTAATTGGAACGTTCTGAGAAGATTTGTAATATATCTTCTCAGGCGAAAATTTCATCTTCATGGATTTTCCCCCCGTTAAAGTTGACGGAAGTGACGTCGAAGGAGGAATTTCTCTATATGAAAACCACTTTACAGATTCCTCTTTTGACGTCACTTCCGTCCAACTTTAACGGCAAAAATTCCATGAAGATGAAATTTTCGCCTGAGAAGATATATTACAAATCTTCTCAGAATGTTCCAAAGATCGAGAAATCAAAACCTTAACGAGTTTTTATCCAGTTGCGAAACATATTGTGTCTAAATAATTAACCATCACACAGGTGACCAGTTTTCGTATGAATAATACGCTACAATGCACGCTAGTTGACATCTGGCATGCTGATAGGAAATGTGTAGTGTTTAAATGTCATTTTGTTTAGCTAAATACATTTTTTTTTCTCATACTATTGTCAGGATTTAAATTTCAGTTTCCGGCAACGTGACAGTAAGTTGTTGCCTGTTTAGTGTTATTCATTTAGGAATTATTGCGGACGATCTTGTAATCGGGATGAAAGCAACGCTGATGAATCATGATACTGACATATAAAAAGGCTTGCAACATAAAAACAAGTAGTTTATTGCATTAGTTATCTAGAAAACAACTCAATTACCGTCACAGTCGGTGAAATCTCTTCCTAATTTACCCCATCAGGATTTCAAATTATAGGCCGTCCAACTGACGCCAAAGAATAAACAAGGTTATAAATTTACATACATTCTGTTTTATGTTTGGTCTTACTATAAACATTGAGGCTCAGTGAACTTCGTAGTTTTGCGCAATAAAACGTTATTTTGGCTGTCGATATTAAGAGGAGAGCTAAGACGACGCTTTTATGTACATATATATGTCAAGAAGAACCGTTTATCGATTATATTATTTATAGAGCAAAGTGAAAAGCTGGTAAACTGCCGAGTGACAGAGCGAAGAGCGTCAAAAAGAGCAAAGCCCTTCATCAGAGTAAGGGGCTGCGGTTCATATGAAGTGGGCTAGCTCGATTAAACCGGGTTGGTTTTTATGTCACGAAAATCTTATTACGACTATTTGAGAAAGGCAGAATGATATAACAAAGCAAAATTGGCTTCGTTTTTCTGTAAGCATAGCCACACAGGGTATTCTAATTCTTTTTTGCGGTCGTAGAAAGGTTTTCGTAACATAAAACCAGCCCGCGGTAACTGGGCTAGCCCGCCTCATGAACAACCCCTAAAATGTGATGGGAAAGAGTTTAGCATCTTTTTACTTTGCTCTACCCGAAAACACTACATACGCAGGCAGTGAGTTGTAAATATATATATATATATATATATATATATATATATATAATATATATATATATATATAGTATAAAGTATAAAGTATATGTAACAAGAATGTACATGTCCCAAAGCAATTTTAATTTTTTATTTCATATATATATATATATATATATAATTTATTTTTTTCTTTTCAAGGACAAGAGATGATGTATTTTCTACACAATCGCAAGTAAGTGACCACAACTATCCGGTACGTACTCTTCACTGTTTCAGACAAAAACGTACCTGAGTTATTAACATTATTTCAAGTTAAATATGTTTCGGTATAATATATAATTTATAGACCTTTCGCTCGGGGTAATATTTTTCATCGAATTCCCCTCGCTCCAAGGTCTTATAAATGCTAATTGTTTTCTAGTACATATGACGTAACCGAGAACTTCGGGAATCAGTCGGAGAGCTATCGGTTATGACCAGTGGTTATGACGTATTACACGGGGGCTTGAGTAGCAACTAGGGTTAGGGGGTTTCGGAACACTTGGGTTAGACGCTAATGACGTAACGCACCGCTATAAAATGAACACTAATGAGATTAGGTATGACGTAGTGAAAACTGGGGGTTGGATAAAACAATCGAAATATAGTAAGGTTAGATACAGCTAAATCAATTAAGGTTTGTCCCCGAAAAAGCCAAAAGGCCGAAGCCAAGCGCGAAAAGTACGATGGGAACGACAAGTTTTAATTCCAGTTTTGTGTCAAAACTATACCCTATTGGCCGTTGATGCAAGGAAGACTTGTGGTCGAGAGCTAAAAGTTTGACAGAAATGGTGGGGCTAGATGTTGAGGAAATTGATTTGCACTTATAACTGTGTGCTTCGCTATTTAAATATAGTAATTCCCATCGTACTTTTCGCGCTTGACTTTGGCCTTTTGGCTTTGTCAGGGGACAACCTTAATTGATTTAGCTGTATACTGCCGAAACAGAGAACGTAGGAGTCTAACGTTCTCTGTTTTCTGCAGTATATCTAACCTTACTATATTTCGATTGTTGTTTTAATACTGCCTACGCAGCACGCTACTTTTATTTCAGGGTTGGATAAAAGCTAGGGTTAGGGGCTTCTGGTTAGGTATGACGTAGTGAAAACCTGGGGTTGGATAAAATTTAGGGTTAGTTAGGATGAGGGTCCCAAAGGAGCCTGAGAAATAATGACGTATGCATAAATAATAAGTTGAATATTTAATGAGGCGGCATCCATTTGGGGTCTGGAGTGGGGGGTACTCGCAGACAAATGAACTGTCAAACTGGTGAGAAGACACCAACGCGGTAAAGAAAAATTATAAAAGAGTGCGCGTTGGTGTCTTCTCACCAGTTTGACAATTCATTTGTCTGCGGTTTCATGACCTTACAGCTTTTCCATCATGACCTTTTCTGTCACTGTTTGTCATTTTCTATTTATGTAACTAGCTAAGCTATTTAAGTCACCTTCATGTATGTATATTTATCACTCTGATGATGTTACGTGTAGTAACGAAACGTTGGTAAATATTTTCAAAATTATTTTGTATTATGGTTTTGTTTAAAGCAGTATGCTGGGCAATAATATTTCTTACTAGCATTAGATTTCCGCCTGGTTCATCCATTGCGACGATTAAATGATAGAACAGTTGTCCTTGAACACCAAGAGGTAACATTCCTGATTTTTATCAAATTACATTTTAATTTTCACACAGGTGATGACTTCGTCAAGGACAGGTGCTGGTAAGTTGTTATTGCCAGTTGTATTTGTTATATAAACTTGGAAAATGTTGCTGTATTTTAACTTATACACCTATCGCGAAATATACAGAATCCCACGATTTCACCCATTTTACCGCACCTTCTCTCGGGAATTGCACGCGAATCTTGACAGATGTATTGTGATATCAATCAAAAATCACGCGCGAACCTACTTCCCTCAAGATGTCTGCGTGAAAGTGCGGTAAAATGCAGGATTCGGCCTATTTCGTGATAGGTGTATAGTGCCGTAAATCATTAAAATAAACTTACTTTTGACAGTTCATCTCTCATGTTGTCTATACCTTTAGTGAGTTGAAACTTGTAGCGGCAATAGTTTCGAACGGCGTTCGACCCCGTTTAAATAAAAAAAGGAATTATTGGACGAGATTGAGCATGATATTAAGAATGATCAAAACCAAGGTTTGTATTATGGCCCGAAGCCGATAAAATAAACCTTGGCTTTGATAATTCTTGATATCATGCTGAACCTCGTCCAATAATTATCAATTAGTATAAATACACAGGTGATTATAGAAAATCGCGTGCGCTGATTGGTCGCGCTACTTCGGACTAATTCTCGATAATCACCTACAGGGTTTATTCAAGATGGTCGCCAGCCGATTTGTCATGCGACAGACGAGGAAATTAACAATTTTAATAAAAGAAAATGTTGTTCCTAAAAGTACGAAAATGTGTATTTATACCAAAACAATTATTCGCCTCAGGCTCAGTGAATATTATACACTTAATGTCTGCTCCCTCGGGAAACAGTTAGTTTTGTTTTCCCGAGAGTCTTGATATATCCCGAGACGAAGTCGAGGGAATCATCGAGACTCGAGGGAAAACAAAACTAACTGTTTCCCGAGGGAGCAGACATTAAGTGCTTTGTTATATAGCTTGAGTTTCGCTGAATAATTTCGAGGTTTATCAAGGGAACGTACACAAACGAAAAGACAAACTGAAAGACTTACCAAAACATTTCGCCTGGCTCTGCATCAACCAAACAAACATGACTCTCAGAACAAAAGAACAACAATATATTTCTCCAGTTAATCTTCACACATGCTTTGAAGACCTATAAATATTATTTTTTTCTTACCAAACAAGCTTTTATTTATAAGAAACCGTGAAGAGTTCAAAGTTCTAGCGGACAACAATTGAAAACTTATTGCCCGAGCAGGCAATAAGTTCTTCAATTATTGCCCGCTCGGTAGACATTGAAATTTAGCTAAGGTCATGTGACCACCAAACCAACCAATGACAGTCATCGTTGTATCCAGCGAAACTCTAGCTATATAACAACGATAAATAATAACCTCGACTTCGTCTCGGTTATTATTCACCGATATTCACCTCGCCTTCGGCGAATAATTGTCAAATAATTGTAACTTTTACCTGGGATTATGGTACCTGCAGTCCGTTTTTCAAACCGTCAATTCGAATTAACCACGGACTCGGTCGAAGAACTCGATTGCTTAGCCGTGGAAATCGAAGATTATGGATAGGTATTTTGAAGAATTGGACGTGTTTGAGGAAGAAGAAGTATCGAAAATTTTGAGATTTTTGAACCACCCTGGCCCTGGGACAAAATTTTGAGATTTTTTAACCACCCCGGCCCTACGACAAAATTTTGAGATTTTTTAACCACCCCGGCCCTACGCCAAAATTTGAGATTTTTGAACGATCCCGGCCCTACGACAAAATTTTGAGATTTTTGAACCATCCCAGCCCTACGAAACAAAATTTTGAGATTTTTGAACCATCCCGGCCCTACGAGAAAATTTTGAGATTTTTGAACCACCCTGGCCCTGGGACAAAATTTTGAGATTTTTTAACCACCCCGGCCCTACGACAAAATTTTGAGATTTTTGAACCACCCCGGGCCTGCGACAAAATAATGAGATTTTTGAACCACCCCGGCCCTACGAGAAAATTTTGAGATTTTTGAACCATCCCGGCCCTATCGAAGCAGCACGCACGAAAGTCAACAGAAATATAAAATATCAAGAAATAATGATTTTATTCCAACATAACTGCGTAACTGTGTTTGAGTAAATATGTTTAATATGCATAATGTAACGCCTGTCACATGATCTAAAAGCCTTGTATGTCCTATAAATATATTACAACTCAGTAAACATTTTGACCAAAAAGTATAGATAGAAATACCGAGTGATTTGTACTTATAGCAAACTTATAATTAATATAGAATTTACTTGTGTTATTGAATTGCCTATCACAAAATTAGAACAAAAAGCCAATCGTCAAATTTTCAAAATGACACAAATTTCAACAAGCGGGAATCAGTAAAGAACTTTATTGAAGTTTCGTTGTAGATCAGTGTAATACCCCCTCTTCAGAGAATAGTCAGCTGGATTTTTCGAAGCATGCACTTCATAAAATTTTATCTTTTATTCAAACTACCTTGGCACCTTGCCAATACATGCAGTATATTGCTTAAGGTCACGTAAAAACATGGTCACCTCCGGACCGTATGTTGAGTCCGCGTAGACATATTTTTGTATTTGTTATAAAATATAAATGTACCTCCCGACCGAGTTCATAAACAAAGGAAATATTCTTATATTTTATATTCGAATGTCTGACGTTGACCCAAGTCAAATAGGTTGCAATATGCTGCCAAGGCAGTATATAACTACTGCAGAGTACTTGTGGTACAAGTTGGGATTTTTAAATTTTAATATTGCGTTCTTATTGATTGGAAATAGTAAGTGTTACAGTTTGTAGTTCAACAAGTGACAAACAAGTAACAGTGTTTTAAAACTATGCTTTAGTGGTGTGTTTCGTGATATTAACAAACAAAAAAATTTCGTTTTGGTTTGTGATAGTTATTGAAGCTGTGTATTTATTGGAAAAACAAAGAAATATAAAAGGACCTCCTTCTTTAATTTAGAAATTTTTGTTGTTTTTATATTTATTGAAAATAAATATAAACTTCCCGCCTCCTCAACATTTTCAAAATGTTATGATGTGAATCAAGGAATTTTTTTATGTGGCCTAAATTAACTTTTGTGTGTATACGTTCCGAAACAGGAGGGATATACCTATTGTTTCGCATGCTGCCCAAAGAGTTTACCTGATTATAAGTATCGATTACAATCTCCTCAAGTGTTTTATCATCCTTGACATTGTCTAAGCAGTATCCCATGGTGCTGCCATTTGCCTGTTCCATTACAGCAGGCAATGAAAAACCTGTGAGGAAGAATACAACAAATATAATAAAAAGTAAATAGAATAATATATGATCGATCTTGTACGCTTCTTTCCGGTTATTTATCTTAAATCAGTAAAAGCGCAAGATGTTAATTAACTGGTTACTGGGATAATTCGTGTAATAGTGAATGAATGAACTTTATTTAAATCTAGGTATAAAAAAAACATCTTTACATGAGTATTCTGCCAGATGGCCTTCGTTAATTGAATAATTGTGGAATTGATTAATGATAAAATTAACACGCTCTTGTATAATTATTGAGCACAAGTGCGACAGGTTCCCCTAGGAACTTTCAGTTATTTTTTTGTCATATTTTTGAAATATTGAGGGGCCTGATAGCCGCGCACCCGGCCCATTGCGGCACTTCTGAATCATATTGAAGCTAAAACATTTTAAGTAAAATTATCTGAATTAATGATCGGAGATTGATACAATTCCAATTAGTCGTAGTCTATCTGTTTTTGCATATTTTCCTCGAAACTAATTTAAATTTCTACTTACTGCTTCCGGTTCCCCATATTTTAGTGCCTATCCAGAGGAGGTACGAAGCTCTTCCCACAATGCATTGCGCTTGAACCATATTATCAATTTCGCACCGGAAATGCTTCACTTCATTATGAACTTTCGAGGAGCGAACGTGATTTGAAAAAATAGTGCTTCGACGTTTGTGGTGCTTAGAACACTTTGGTTTGGGACTCGCATGAAGTTATTTATATTTATTTTGTAACCTAGCAGTACTTCGACGTTTATTATTTCGCCTGATTTGCCGCTATTCACGAATTTACATCTGATTTTCTGATCAAGGTGACTGCTCGTCGCTCGAGTGTAGCGTGTTTTTGGGCCATAGTGAAGAGACTTTCTTCTCTGATTCTGGAACAACTTTATTGACAAACGAGATTGGACAGCTGAACGTTACAAACGTCTTCTCTAGCTACATCGCACCTTCGGTTCTCACATCTCGGTCACTCAGTCTCACAACTCTCGCTTCTAAATCTAATCTAATACATCGAGTTGCTGTGTTTATATATCTTACATTTCAGCGACAGTCAGCTTGCTGAATCACGGTCATTACGTCAGTCCTTACGTAGGAACAAACTGCGTGGTCCAGTAAGGGCCATCCCTCATTGGTCCAGTGTTACTACAGGAGGAAACCAGAGTAAACTAAACTAACTTTATTTATACTGGATAACTCTATCAGTTATATCTCAACTGTTCTCCCTAGAGGTCCAGTAAGGGCCATCCCTCATTGGTCCAGTGTTACTAACAGGATGCGCGGATGGCGAAGCACGGATTCGAAGATCGCCTCTCACCGCTGCGATCCAAACTGTTAAGCCTGATTGGACGGGGTTAGTACTTGGATGGGTGACCGCTTAGGAAAAACCTTGTCACAGGCTTGAGCTTATTGTATAGTTGATTTCTCCTGTGCTTCGAGGGTTTTTCGCCGGGTTCTCCGGTTTTCCTCCCTCCGTAAAATCAACAATTCGATCTTAGGAGAACAACCTTGTAAGGGACCTCAAGTCCTGGTGTTGTTTCTCCGGTATCAGTTAGATACAAATCAGTGTTAATAAATAAATAAACCGGAGTACCCGGAGGAAACCTGTGGGCATGTCGATTTTACGGAGGGAGGAAAACCGGAGAACCCGGCGAAAAACCCTCGAAGCGCAGGAGAGATCAACTACAACTCTACTCACATGAGTTCCAAGCTCGACAACGGGGTCATTCCCAAGCTGTCGCCCATCCAAGTACTAACCCCGTCTAACCGGGCTTAACTTTTTGGTGAGAGGCAGCGCCCATTCCAGCACACACCACCCGTGCTTCCCGGCATTTAATTTTGACATTTCTTGTGTTTGTTTTAGTGTTTTGTATGAGGGAAAGGAACGGTTGATAGCAGGTTGTGATATTTTGGACACTACTCCGAATGGACATTCCGCAAATATTAGCGACAGTGGAGGCAGCAGAATATTTATCACTTATCGTCGGTATTCTTCCAAAGTTACTCATACTTCATTGGCATTGGCAGTGACTGCGATTAAAGTTATAATAACCAGCAAAGTAAGTTTCACCAATGGCCTTGTCTCACCCCCCACGTGACCCTCACCTCTTCCTTACTGCGATTGGTTAGTTATAGCGTTTGAGGGCAAAATATTTTGCCCTCAAACGCTAATTGACCAATCACAATAAGGCAGAGGTCAGGGTCACGTGGGGGTGAGACAAGCCCATTGTAAACATTTGTTCTCTAAAGCCCTAATCAAACGACAACGCAAGTCATCGCAAGTTGGCAGTCACGCTATATCAGCCAGCCGCTCTGAATAGTTTTCCGAAAATATCATGTACCGTGACAAAGTTAAAACTTGTTTAAAACACTCATGAAACCTTTATTTTGTTAATTTGGGTGTTCAAACGACCGCCACAGAAATTCTGACTGCCAACTTGCGACGACTTGCGTCCTCGTTTGATTACGGCTTTCAATGTAGCATATCGTCTTCAAAAACTCATTAATAATTCATGAGGAAAATTTAAAAGAAATTAATGTTTAATCAATGTCTTTATATGTGATAAAGATACCTCCTGATTTACATAAACTTTAGCTTTGATTTTCTCGGCTTAGACAAGGTTATTTTTCAAACTTACTACGCCAATGAACTTACCAAGTGGTTCGTTTTTGAAGCCGTTCAATAAACTCGCAGTTCGTGTTTTATCAGATATAAAAACACTCGGCTTCGCCTCGTGTCTTTATATCTGACTAAACACTCCTACTCGTTTATTAAGCAGTACATGCAGTGTAGCCTAACGTAGCGTAAACATTTAAAACTTATGGAATAACTAGCCTAGTTTCTAGGCCTTCCTCGGTTAACGCGTTTTGGAAATGTTACGAACGGACCCGCTGGGGAAGGCCTAGCAAAATTCGTAAACACTTTCACTTTACAGCTTGGTTGTTTATTGAGGAAGAATTGTGATATTATGATGTTCTAAGTATTTCCCGACATTTACTATTGCCATCTGCATAAAATAATACAAGCCTGCTCACCTCTAGTCTCCTTCGCAGACCTCCTTATGGCTCTATTGTGAGAGACAAACACTTTGAATTGTGAACTTGTTTAAGTCAGTTGGTGCTGTATTGATTGTTTTATAAAATTATAGTGGAAACAAACTACATATATAAACCCAGCCTGGTTCCCAGGCCTCTCTTTTTAATGTCGTGCAGCAGACCGAAATTGTGAGAGGCCTGGAATAAAATGTTTTGCTTGGCCCCAAATCTGGCCCCAAAACTGGCCCCAAATTATACAGGCACCAAACGGCCGTTTGGCGGAAAACCAAGGCAGATAACACTCACGTCGGTCTGCACAATTCTTTATAACATCATATAGCAAGGTTGGTCTACTGCCGAAACGTTAAAATAGCATATTTCGATTTGTAAAAATGTGTTTCAATACAATCACTTCCTACGCCGAACACTACTTTATAAAGCCTCGTATGTAACAACCTCTTTTAACGTAATGTAATACAAAGAAACCTACTCGTTTGCTGTCTGCTCTCAAGAAGAAGTTTATTTAAGTGCCCTCGTTCATAAAGATTAAAGAATCCGAGCTCCAGCAGGATTCATGATAGATAAAGATGAACATTTTCCGCTAGTCCTCTCGCTCGATCCCTATTCTGTGACGTCACCAAAATACGTTCGAGAGAAAAGAGGACTAGGAACTAGTCTGATATAAACCTAGCCTGCGTAGCCGGCGCTGGGGATTGGGACGGACAGTGAAAGGAGCGCCTGCGCAGTCACCCATTGTTATTTTTCGTGTATAGCGTTCGCTCGCAATCTATTGGTTGACACGCTAATGACCTATCAATCAAGAGAGTTTGAATTTCCGCTGCAGAGCGTTGCGAAAATGTGCCTTGCATAGTAGAAGGAAACGAATTCAAAATAAACTGCGACTGAGAGAGTGGCAGCTGCATGTGCATCCAAAGGAAAATGTTTATTCGCTGGTTTTCCAACAGTTAATTACTGTCAGATTTTCACGCAAGACGTGGCCCCTTCGGCTTAACGGCGAGTAACTGAATTAATTGTCTGACATGCATTGGTTTGCCAAAACATCATTTAATTTAGAATTTCTTATAATCGCTTTGATTCGAATCAGTGGGATCTACTCAGGCGTACTTCTCCGGCTGCAGTGGCCATCAGCGCCAGTTGTGAGTGGAAAATAACATTCACTATTATAGAATTTAACTATTATTCTATTATTGCTTCGCGGTATGTTATGATTATATTATTGATCGTCATAGTCGTTTACATACACATGTTTTATAACTACAAAAATAATCTGTCTGAGCTTTCTGTAGCCCACTCAACATAAATTGTTTATAACATTTATAACTGTAAACCAGCCAACATATAGCAGCAGCAGAATAATATAATGTTGTCAGACGCTAACACAGCGAACATATACCACACAAATTCCTGAATCAAGAAAGCACTTTGATACACATGCTCATTCATAACTGTGCTATTTTAGTTAATTCTAGAATGACGTGTTTTTATTCGATCAACTTCCAAATTAATTAAGCTATTTAGCTCAGGTTTTTGAAATTGACAACTTCCAAAAATACTAGCCTAGTCTCTAGAGTTGTGATATTATGATGTTCTAAGTGTTTTTCGACATTTAATATGCCATCTGCATAAAACAATACAAGCCTGCTCACCTCGGATCGACGAAGTTTCACTAGCCTAGCTTTCTTATCGCTAGCTTTCCTTCTGCAACCGCCAAAAGTTGAAAGTTAAACAGTTACATTTTCATTCCGAGCTCCAATTGGAATATATTCCATAATTCCCTTCTTTCGATCGCCAAGATCTTTGGTAAAATCTTCACAGATATCCTTGTGCTTTTATACTGTCGCTCAGTGTTGTCTACGGTAGATGTATACTAGATCCCAGGAACACTCGAAGGGCCAGAACGATTCTGGGCAGGACCTTTTTACGAATGTTGCTAGGCCTTCTCGTTTCCAGCCTCTCCCCAGTCTTCCCAAGAACCCAAACTGATTACGCGGCCAAGCACATGACGGAAACAAAAGGCCTAGAAACTAGGCTACAAAAATACATTGTTTTAATTAGGGGGCGGCACGAAAAATAACAATAGGCGCCTGCAGGCGCTCCCTTCCCCTATCACCCCAGCGCAGGCTACGCAGGCTAATATAAACCGTAAAAGCTTGTCACCACATGCGTACCCCCTACTGTGCAATCCCTTTTAAGCGGACACCCCTCGTAAGCGGGGTTAATAGGGGTTCAACTGTAGTTACTGCAACTATCGAAATATAGTAAGGTTATAGATACACTGCCGAAACAGAGAACGTAGGAGTCTAACGTTTCGAGCGAAGGCCCTTCGTCAGAGAGAAACGTAAAGAGTGACGTAGGAGTCTAACGTTTCTCTCTGACGAAGGGCCTTCGCTCGAAACGTTAGACTCCTACGTTCTCTGTTTCGGCAGTATATCTAACCTTATATATTTCGATTGTTGTTTCTACACTGCCTACGCAGCACACTACTTTTATTTTACTGCAACTATAGTGGTTACTCTTCTTTTTTTTAGAATGAGAAAACTCCTCATGCATTTTGTTTAATTAACAAGAATCTAAACAGAGGGATGGTAAGTCCGTAATTATTGAAATGCCATCGATACAACTTGTCCAGTGGTTGTCCAGTCTGCAAGTGTTCAAGAATATTCAGTGGTTGTTCAGTCTGCCAGTGTTGTTAAGAGCCCAGTGGTTGAGTCTGCCAGGCCTAATAAGAGCCCAGTGGTTTGTCCAGTCTGCTAGTGTTAAAGAATCTTCAGTGGTTGTTGAGTCTGCCAATATTAGACAAAGCCCAGTTATTTACAACTGTACTGTATGGATTTATTGGAAAGAGTTATCAACGGGGGAATATTGTTGTATGATACTGAATATATACGCGTATTTAAGAAAATTGATTCTATTTTTCCGTGCGTTTCTACAATGATACATGCACTGTTGATTTACATAACAGATAAAGTCACAGCATGTACGAGTCGTTTGCACTATATATTTTTAATATTTTTGCAGGAGTGGTCTGTGCAAGTTGTGGTCAGTACCTGACTGTTCTTTGATTAGGACATTACGAGGTAATACACTTGCACAAGTTTGTACAGAGATTATACTCCTGACACTTGATACATGACAGAAGTTGATGGACGTAGTAATTCTGTTGTGGCGAATAAGTATGAAGGGTTAATTTTCATGGTTTTGCCATTTTTTCAGGACATAATTCAAGGGTTGGTGGAATTGTATTTCACCCTCAGGCCACGATTTCCCTGGACACTAGTTCACCATGCATGGCGTCATGTGGAGCTGATGGCGATGTGAAGCTTTGGTCACTGGAGTCGTAAGTAGCATTTGGTTTTTGGGGGTTTTTCTTTCTTTTCTCTCTTACATTTTCAATCCTGACAGTATCTTGAAAAAGTCTTTAGTGTCATTCGAAATTTGCTTAATAATCTTTTGCCGGATTTGCCTAATCGCCGGTTTGCGCGTTTTGCCTAATTGTTTGCTCGTTTTGCCTAATCGTTTGCTCGTTTTGCCTAATTGTTTGCTCGTTTTGCCTAATCGTTTGCTCGTTTTGCCTAATCGTTTGCTCGTTTTGCCTAATTGTTTGCTCGTTTTGCCTAATCGTTTGCTCGTTTTGCCTAATCGTTTGCTCGTTTTTGCCTAATCGTTTGCTCGTTTTGCCTAATCGTTTGCGCGTTTTGCCTAATTGTTTGCGCGTTTTGCCTAATAATTGCGCAATTCCATCGTATCATATCTTCTTTGTTTTCTCTCCCTTGTTCTATCTTTAGCTTCAATTTTTTTTCCAAACTACGCTTTTCCACTTCTTCTATTTTCATCTGCCACTCTACTGTGGATTCGTTCTTCTACTCTGCATTTTGCTACATGTATTTCTATTTCTATTTCAGTGACACTCCAATCGCCAACATCGAAGGCCACGACAAACGTGTGTCCCGCGTGGCTTATCATCCCTCGGGACGATTTCTCGCTTCATGTTGGTGAGTGTTGAATAAAACATCAATCTGGTACACCCCTGGAAGTCAAGATAGATGCGTATTTTTGAAACCCAGAACCAGTCAGCTCTATATATACCTGGATTGATATCTTTATCGCGGAAAACGTGCCTATACATAAAAATAGGTACGCAATGCGTGCAAGTATCTGCTTCGTAGCGGTAATGATAAATGAACAGTCTTGTAGTGAACATGTTTTATTTTCGGTGAACTGCATTTTTTGATAACCCACGTTTGGTAGACTATTCTTAAAAGGTTTTCTCTGTTCTGTCTGATATAGTTTTTCTTTTCTTTTTTGTTGTAATCTTGTATGATATTTTGTTATTCATAACTTACTGTTTGTTGCAGTTTTGATAATTCTTGGCGACTATGGGACCTAAATCAACTAAAGGAAGTACTCCATCAGGTGCATAACATGTTTTATTGGCTACTGTGCGTGCTCCATCACTCAATGGAGCATGGTAATTTCAAATGTAATGAGAAACTCATTTTTTAAATAAATATTGTTTTCCGTTGTTTTGTGTCTGATTCTCTGTTATAAAAGAAATGGTTCATGGTTTGGCGTACTCCATTGAGTAATGGTCGCACTTGGGAAGTTGAGAGAGAGCACTCAAAAATGTAGAGTTGTTCTCGGCTACGTCTCGACCAACTCTTACGCTTTTTTCGTGCTCTCCGAACCTCCCGCGTGCATCCATAACTCGATGGAGCATGCCAAACCATGAACCATTTCTTAAATATTTTTACAATGTTAATTTTCACAATGTTCAAAATGTCTTTTGATTAAATAGCACGATGTTTTTGTCTTCTCAGGAAGGTCATTCTCGAGAAGTATACGATATTGCTTTTCACCCAGATGGCTCACTCGCTGGAACATGGTGAGTTACGCTTAGAAAATTCAAAAGAAACGAATGAATCAGGCCAAAGAACGGCCAACAAAGCTAATAAACAACATTTAAGCTAACTTTTTCATCTACTATTTTAAATTCACCATTCATCAGACAATCCTGACCAGATGTTCTTAAGTCAAAATCGCCAAAAACAGAATATTGTCCCAACACTTTTGGCCAGGATTACTGATTAGGAACATCTCTAGAACGTATAACGTAGTACATACTTTAATTAATTAATAATTCATGAAGAAAATTCAAAAGAAACGAATGTTTAATCCGCTGTTGTAAATATATATATTTATATAGTGGTTGTTGTTTTTGAAATTGTTGTTTTTCGTTTATTTCTCACAGTGGTTTAGATGCTCGTGGTTTAGTTTGGGACTTACGGACAGGACAATGCATCATGCCTTTAGATGGTCATTTAAAAAAAGTTTTAGCAATTGATTTTGCTCCTAACGGGTATAAACATTTTCTCTTTTTTATTAATGTAGTTATTCCATTGAAATTCTGTAATAAATATAATGTTATGATTTTGATTTAGTTATCATGTTGCAACTGGTAGCGAAGATCAAAAAGTTATGATTTGGGATTTGCGGAAAAGAAAAAGTGTTTACACCATTCCAGCTCACAATAATCTTATATCGTACGTCAAGTTCCACGGTGAGAACTTGAAATGAAATTGCTCTGTCTTTGTTCTTATCGTTTATTTTGCTTGGCTGGTATTTATTTCTTGTTATGGTGTTGTGGTTGTTGTTGTTGGTGGTGGTGTTGGTGCCTTGGTGGTGGTGGTGGTGGTGGTGTTTGTGTTGTTGTTGTTGTTGTTGTTGTTGTTGGTGGTGGTGGTGGTGGTGGTGTTGTTTGTGTTGTTGTTGCTGTTGGTGGTGGTTGTGTTGTTGTTGTTGGTGGTGGTGGTGGTGGTGGTGTTGCTGTTGTTGTTGTTGTTGTTGTTGTTGTTGTTGTTGTTGTTGTTGTTGTTGTTGGTGGTGGTGGTGGTGGTGTTGTTGTTTGTGTTGTTGTTGCTGTTGGTGGTGGTTGTGTGTTGTTGGTGGTGGTGGTGGTGGTGTTGGTGTTGCTGTTGTTGTTGTTGTTGTTGTTGTTGTTGGTAGTGGTAGTGGTGTTGGTGTTGGTGGTGGTGTTATTGGTGTTGTTGTTGTTGGTGGTGGTGGGAGTGGTGTTGTTTGTCGTGATGGTGTTGTTGTTGGTGGTGGTGGTGTTGTTTGTGTCGGTGGTGTTGTTTGTGTTGTTGTTGGTGGTGTTGGTGGTGTTGTTGTTTGTGTTGTTGTTATTGGTGGTGGGAGTGGTAGTATACGTAGTGGTGTTGATGGTGGAGTGGTAGTATACGTAATGGTGTTGATGGTGGTGTTGTTAGAGCTAATAATGATGGTGGTGTGATTAGATTTGATACTTATGTTAGTCAATCATTATTTTAGATCAGTATCTTTTATCTGGTTCATACGACTGCAAAGTAAAAGTAAGTTGATTTAACGTGTACTTCTTGAAGCTTTCACTTGTGGCTTGTGTCACCTGTGCCTCTCTTCTTTAGGTGTGGACTCATCCTGGTTGGATTCCTTTAAAAACATTAGCTGGTCATGAACAGAAAGTTTCTTGTGTCGATATTTCACCAGGTTGGTGTGGCTTACACCATATTTGTTGTTTTTTTTATTCATCGACTAATCAGCTCATATAATCAGGTCATATTGTTTGAATTTTATTCGACGAAACTGCGACGTGTAACTCGATTAATTCGACAGACGAATTAAATTGGTCTCAGCAATTAAATTCGTCGGAGTCAGAAGGATAATGCGACGGTAATGCGTGTTCGAGTTACGCGAATTATCGTCGCGTCCAATTAAATGCCTCTCTTCTGTCTGCGACAATTCGGCGCCATATTTGCAAGGAATCGTTTTTTAGGCTCAATGCGTCCAAGTAAAACCAATAAAATTCGACTGAAATTCGACGTTTAACTCGACGTCGCATTTACGTCGCATTACCGACGAAGTTAATTCGAATTAAGTTCGTCTTAATTTAAATTCATGTATCAGTGTGCTACGTTTAGCGTAGGTCTATAAAATATTTAATGTCAAATGTTCTTTCCAGATGGTCAATACATTGCCTCTAGCTCGTTTGACAGAACATTCAAACTTTGGTCAGCGGAGTAATTCCCTTGTATTGATGTCTTGAAAGAACATGGATATTTCAGGTAGAAAATCAACCGTTAGACCAACCTCGTACCCATGGTCTTCCGTTAGACGTACGGCAGACAGTCATTTGTAATGATCGTTTTTGAAAAATGTTGCTTTGTATAGATTAGCTGGATCTTCATTAGGCGTAAAGCTGGTTTTCCACTAGGCGACTTTTTTCGCGCGAAGCGACTTTTTCTTTTGTCTCATGAGCTCTGAGCTGGAACTAATCAGAAATCTATTGAATTCGAACAAAAGAAAGTCGCTTCGCGCGAAAAAAATCGCCTAGTGGAAAACCGGCTTAAAATGTCGCGCGTTTGACTTTTTTCTTTTATCTTGTGAGTTTCCATGTTGGAGAGGGCGAAAACTATTCAATTTGTTGTACAATAGAAAACTCTTTTATGAAAAGACAACGCTAGCTATGACTAACTGTTCTGGAAATTTTTGAGTGACTGTTTTAGTCTCTATCGTCTACACTACGGGTAACTTAGCCTGACTTCGCATTTCAATCTGGATTGAAACTCAATCCCGGATTCATGTAAACGGCCCCTAAGTCTTTAAAGTGCCTATGTCATCCTCAGGGACTTTACATATTTATACTAATTGGAACGTTCTGAGAAGATTTGTAATATATCTTCTCAGGCGAAAATTTCATCTTCATGGATTTTCCCCCCGTTAAAGTTGACGGAAGTGACGTCGAAGGAGGAATTTCTCTATATGAAAACCACTTTACAGATTCCTCTTTTGACGTCACTTCCGTCAACTTTAACGGCAAAAATTCCATGAAGATGAAATTTTCGCCTGAGAAGATATATTACAAATCTTCTCAGAATGTTCCAAAGATCGAGAATCAAAACCTTAACGAGTTTTATCCAGTTGCGAAACATATTGTGTCTAAATAATTAACCATCACACAGGTGACCAGTTTTCGTATGAATAATACGCTACAATGCACGCTAGTTGACATCTGGCATGCTGATAGGAAATGTGTAGTGTTTAAATGTCATTTTGTTTAGCTAAATACATTTTTTTTCTCATACTATTGTCAGGATTTAAATTTCAGTTTCCGGCAACGTGACAGTAAGTTGTTGCCTGTTTAGTGTTATTCATTTAGGAATTATTGCGGACGATCTTGTAATCGGGATGAAAGCAACGCTGATGAATCATGATACTGACATATAAAAAGGCTTGCAACATAAAAACAAGTAGTTTATTGCATTAGTTATCTAGAAAACAACTCAATTACCGTCACAGTCGGTGAAATCTCTTCCTAATTTACCCCATCAGGATTTCAAATTATAGGCCGTCCAACTGACGCCAAAGAATAAACAAGGTTATAAATTTACATACATTCTGTTTTATGTTTGGTCTTACTATAAACATTGAGGCTCAGTGAACTTCGTAGTTTTTGCGCAATAAAACGTTATTTTGGCTGTCGATATTAAGAGGAGAGCTAAGACGACGCTTTTATGTACATATATATGTCAAGAAGAACCGTTTATCGATTATATTATTTATAGAGCAAAGTGAAAAGCTGGTAAACTGCCGAGTGACAGAGCGAAGAGCGTCAAAAAGAGCAAAGCCCTTCATCAGAGTAAGGGGCTGCGGTTCATATGAAGTGGGCTAGCTCGATTAACCGGGTTGGTTTTATGTCACGAAAATCTTATTACGACTATTTGAGAAAGGCAGAATGATATAACAAAGCAAAATTGGCTTCGTTTTTCTGTAAGCATAGCCACACAGGGTATTCTAATTCTTTTTTGCGGTCGTAGAAAGGTTTTCGTAACATAAAACCAGCCCGCGGTAACTGGGCTAGCCCGCCTCATGAACAACCCCTAAAATGTGATGGGAAAGAGTTTAGCATCTTTTTACTTTGCTCTACCCGAAACACTACATACGCAGGCAGCACTCTACGTTTTGACATTTGTCGGTTCCCGTAACGGTTATATACCAACAATTTGTAGCTAAAATATAACACAATTACGTTTAGCTATCTTTTTTTCTCATACATAATAAACGGTCGTAGTATTATTTGACTTCATATGGCATGTCGGCCATTATATCGGTTACATTTTACAATACTGATCACGTGGAAACAGAATTCATCTTTTTAATTTTGTGACATTATTTTTCGAAATAATTGTTATTTTTATAAACATACTGTAGTGTTTTAAGGTTTAGGAATATTCGTATATAGTGTATAGTTTTCTATGTGTTATTAAACGATTATGAACGTATAGCTATACGCACGTAACTCATTTATTAAGAAAACCAATTGACAAATTGAAGTCTATATATCTTACAAACTATTTTTGCTGGATGGTCTTTTGACGTTGTAAAAACTTTCGAACTCTGCGATTAATGATTTCTCTACATATGTGTTGTGATCATGTTATTTTTTTATTAAAATATACTAAAAATTGTTTACACTTTGTAAGATAAATATATTCATTCAAAATCCCCATAATATAATTTATTGGACGGACCTCTTTAAATTCGAGAAAACTGGCGTATATAGTTTATAGCAAAATTTGAACGTAAATGGTGCGTGTAATGACTATGGAATCAATCATTCTTTTCTCATTAAACTTTGATTCCAACTTCAACGATTTATTCACTCGTGCTCGGCAAAAGCTGGAGAAGAAAAGCAAAGCAATTAGCTGCGAGTGACGGTGTTCTTATGCATATTCAGAACAGTGTTTGATTATTTAAGTTGAAAGGATAAAAATTAGCATATCTTGAAGGGTTGTGTGGAAATATCGCTTTCCTCTGTGCCAGCATAGTTATTCTAAACATGGTTTGGAAACCCGGCAAACTTCAAAGCGGTCAACAATCAAGCTACGATTCATGTTGAAAGGTACACGAAGGTGCACAAATCCTTTGTTTTAGGTTTATTAATATTTAAACAGTACGGTTGAGCGATTCAACCCAAACGTTGCTATTGGATGATTGCTTCATTATACAGAAAACACAATATGTTCAGTAACCGTGAAAGTGCACACATTTCCATAAACCTGAACAAAAACATAAAACAATGACTTTTGTTGAGCTTCCAAACCATGTTTCTATTAACTATGGTGCCAGGTAGCGTCTGTGGAACGAAGAAAATTACCGAGCGTGTTTGGAAATAATGGATTGATCGCGGGAAATGATTTTAATTCGGGTAAAAACTCACGTTAGGAATTCAACATGGGGAGGTCTGTAATATCATAGTTAATATAAATTCTGAAAGCAGATGGCCAGCAATGGCGAGAGCTCTCAACCTAAAGATATTCGTCCAGTGTTTCAAAGAAGTTTAATGGCTACAAGACAATCGAACTATGCATTATTTTGTTTAACCGAGAGAAGTTTGGTCCGTCGAGTGGCCAAGTTTATCGTAGATTCCAGATATCCTTTTTTAAGACGTGTATATCAACCTGTAAGTACGTCATTTATACGGCCAAATATATCCCAACTTTGCTTCTATCACTTGTTAAATATTTATACTGCCGTTAAAATAATTGCGAATTTTGAAAACCAAGCAAGTGTAGAACGCACTTGGCTTTTCAAGTTTCTCTTTAATCCAAAGCTCGAATAAAAATTACAAAAACAATGTCCCACACCAGTTAATGTTTTAGCATATCGAGAATTTATCATATTGTTCACATGTGAGCGGTAGAAAATTTTTATTTATTATATGTAGTCATGCGCTTCGTTATAGAAAACGTTGTTCTTTTTTCCCTTGACTTAACTAACAGCATTTGATATCTTTATTTTGCTCATTATTACTGCTAACTGTATTGCGTTGGCACTGGACGTTCCACTTCCAAACAATGACAAGACGCAGCTCAAAGATGACTTGGTTTGTTGCTTCCATATACAATTATATCAATTTCTCGCTGTTTCCACGCAATAAACACAAACATTCTTCCTAACTTATCTTATCTTCTCCTAGGAAATTTGCGACTTGATTTTCTTGGTGATTTTTACCATAGAAGCAGTGTTAAAAATTATTGCTTTGGGATTTGTTATATCTCCCGGCTCTTATTTACGCAATGGTTGGAACATTGTTGACTTTATCGTTGTCGTTACAGGGTAAGATTTAGCTTTTAGCTATTAAAATAATAAATTATAGTACATGAGATATTTTTACTAAAACATTTTTGAGTTTTTACCGAAGAATTGAATTAACCTTTGCCATACGAGACGCTAACGTCATGCAGGTATACTGGGACTCCGGTGGGTGAACGGATCTATTAGATTGTGTTAATTTGAAGAACATTTTTATAATAATCTGGGAAATCCAAGACAAACTAAAATATACTAAAATATTTATTTCTAATGCTTTTATAAGACACAAGTGTTTGAAGTGGATTTTTATAATTATTTCTTAATATTTGTTTCAATATATTTTTATACATCGCGTGTTTTTTATTCTTTGGGATAATCTCGAAAACTTAAGGTATAAAGCTGTCGTTAAATCTACGATTAAGACTGCGCTGTTTGCGATAATTTTAAAGCACGTATTTTAACGCTGAGTGCATGACTCCGGCATTTTATATGGAAAACATTTTACAAGTTGGAAAAAAAACCCCGTTTGTTAAAAACGTTTTGTATATACTGATAAACACGAGGTTGTATTTCGCATGTTTGGTCTTGGAATTATCTTGAGATTTCTGGCATTTAAAAGCGACACAACTAATGAGCCTGCTCTCTCCATCTCGAAAACATCAAGTAATATATTCTGTATAAAGATTACGATGATATTACCGTGTCTGCATCAATATGATGTCATTAATCGATGTACTCAGCAAATTCACGTAATCGAACTACCAACAACTCTTGTCAAGCTCATGCAATCGAGAATGTAGGGATTAAAATTTGGCCAAACGCTTTCAACATCGTATTCGACATCATTCAAACATTGTTGAACGATGTTGAATAATGTTGAAAGCACGAGTAGCCAAATTCAACATCGTTCAACATTCATGAATGACAGTTAATTGAACGCGGGCTACCACAAAAGCTGGAATCGACAATATCCCGCATGGCGCATGTCTCTGTTCAACCATAGTTATTCTAAACATGGTTTGGAAACCCGGCAAACTTTCAAAGCGGTCAACAATCAAGCTACGATTCATGTTGTTGAAAGGTACACGAAGGTGCACAAATCCTTTGTTTTAGGTTTATTAATAAAAAACGATGACGTTTGAGCTATGATTGCTTCATTATACAGAAAACACAATATGTTCAGTAACCGTGAAAGTGCACACATTTCCATAAACCTGAACAAAAACATAAAACAATTGACTTTTGTTGAGCTTCCAAACCATGTTTCTATTAACTATGGTTCAACAAAGTTGAATGAAATGTGGCCAAATGCGTTCAACACCTTTCAACATTTTGGAACAATGTAGAAAGTTGAATGTTGAACGTGTTGAACGAAAACAACATTCAAAATGTTCAACATGTTCGTTCAACAGTTCAACGTCATTCAACAGGGGTGGCCAAACGCTTTGAACATGTTGAATTCAACAGTGTTGAACGATGTTGAATGAAATGTTGAAAGCGTTTGGCCAGGCCTTAAGAACTCGCACATATCTCGTGTATACAATCTTAACGAGTTGACGGTCCGCTAACTGGTATTTTAAAAGCCCTCTCTGTTCTGAGTATGTAGACACTTCGACGTTTGCCTCGTGAGATGAAGGGCCCGCTTGAAACGTTCATTATCTCGTTAGCAAAAAATCTCGCCAGTTTACCACCTTTTTAGTTTTTACTTTGCTAATCAAAACACCGTTGAGCTATCGGCTATACTGTTACCACAGGGAGCCCAACTCTGACGCCTGTGATGGTCCTTCCTCTTTTTTTGTTTTATTATATTGAGCTTCTGACTGAAAACCGAGGCCGCTTAACAGTTGTGTAAGCTGGTTAACAATTGGTAATATATGCATATATATGCAAATTGCAGCGCGCGGTAATTTGAAACTCGAAACAGCTGTTGGGCTTCTGTGCTACGTGAATGGCGCGTGACGCTCACTGAAAGCTGAGACGACTAAACACGCAGTGCAATAAGGCCTGTGTTCTTTGTCGTAGTAATTTGAGCTCGAACAAATTGACGTTGGCGGAACACCCGTGGTGTGATAAAACACGCGAGGGAGAAGATGAAACTCTGAATCGTTGCTGTTCAATTTTCGAAATAACTAGTTTCATGCCTTTCCTCTCTTCTCCTCTTCTCCCTCGCGTGTTATCACACCACGGGTGTTCCGCCAACGTCAATTTGTTCGAGCTCAAATTATTACGACAAAGAACGCAGCTTTCAGTGAGCGTCACGCGCCATTCACGTGGCACAGAAGCCCAACAGCTGCTTCGAGTTTCAAATTACCGCGCGCTGCAATTTGCTTATATATGCATATATTACCAACTGCGGCCTCGGTTTTTGCAATTTGCAACAAATAGCCTGAATGTTGCAAAAAAATTGCACTGTGTAACACAGAGCACCTTTTAAGATGCTGTTACACATGCGATTTTTCTTGCAACTTGCAACAAAAAAACTCGCAAGTTTTGCAGGAAGGGTGTTACACGTTCGGCAACTTGCGATTTTTGTTGCAAGTTGCAGCAAAAAGTAGAACCCATCCAACTTTTCTTGCAACTTGCAACACGGCAAAAATAACAAAATCACAAGTTGCTACGGGGTGTTACACGGTGCGATTTTTTATGCAACTTGCAACATTCAGTGATTTATTGCAAGTTGCAAGAAAAATCGCATCGCCTTAAGTATATATAAAAACAGTGTTTAAAGGAAATTTTTCGGTTGCCTTAAGAAGTGTTGTTTTTCCCCCGATATCAACCAAGTTGACAATAAAATAAAGTTGAAACACGTGACTTATGCGGAACAACCTTTTCCCATCGGTGCGCAATTCTTCCACGTGACAGTAAAATCGTCAGAGTAAAATTCACGAAACCTAGAAACGATATATCGCGGAATATTAACACGAACACAATAGGATCGTTGCTGATACGAGCCCATTTATACAGCCTTTTGAACAAGCCGCTTGCCTAAATAAGGCTCTGTTTACATGAGGCGGATTGACAGTCCAATCGAATCGAAAAACGCGGGTGAAGTCAATCCGGGCACATGTTTACATGGAGAATCCAATCTGTTTTTGCTTTTTGTAAGCGGTTTTTCAACACTATTTTCTGGTCTTTCCTCAATGTCCACCTAGCGTGTCAAGTCATTTTCAAGTCAAACCGTGTTTAGATGAATCAGATTGGAGACATTCAAGTCGATCCTCGCTTGAATCTCAAGTCAATCCAATCCACTCCACTGCGTGGATTGACTTCAGCCATTCGTTTCGATCAGATCGAAAACTTTCAATCTCGTCTTATGTAAGCCGTCTTATCAGCTTCCGTATGATACAGTCAACTCTCGCCTTGCGGACACCCCGCTATTACGGACACCCCGCTATTAAGGACACCCCGCTATTAAGGACAGTTGTTAAATCCCCGGCCGAAACTACTATGAAATGTATTGAAATAACTCTCCATATTACGGACTCTCGCTATTGCGGAATTGCGGACACTTCATGTGGTCCCCAACAAACATTTTTATTGTTCTACTCTCGTTACAACGGACACCTTGGACGTATTTTTCTCTCGACACATGAAAGTGAATGACTTTTTAATTTATCGAGTGACATATTTATGTTACTGATTCATGTTACCGTTGTATTTTTGGTTTTGGAATAAAAAAATATTTGAATACAAATTTTTGACTTGTATTTTGACTTGTACTGTGTACTTATGTATCACAGTAAACGTCAACTAGAAATTGAAATAAACTGGACATTTTAAAACAAAAAAGCAGTAATACATTGTAGTGACATTTTACAACCTGAAATCGGGATATTTTCATCGCATCCCGCTATTGCGGACTCTCGTTATTACGGACACCAAATGACGGTCCCCAGGGTGTCCGCTATAACTAGACTTACTCCAAGTCCGCCTCTTAGCGCTAGTTTTTGCGGGCGGGTGGAAAGGCGGGCGAGCGGAAAGGCGGGAGAGCGGAAAAGCGGGAGGAAAGAGGCGGACTTGTTTCGCTTGCAGGTTTTTTAATTTAATTAAATATTCTGGCGGGAAATCACTGAAATGTACATCGCCCTGTTTTGACGTGTTTCGGGTTGTCGTACATGCAATGGAAAGTGGTTCTACCCCTTACTAAAACGTTTTCAAGAGTCTGTTTAACTCCAACTTCCAAAGATAGCACTTCCATAGCAATTTAGCCTGAATATAATTACTTCCCGAATTACGTCACCGGTCGAAAAATTCACCGGTGAATTTTGGCGCGCTGCAGGTGGGAAAAGTCCTTTTCAACGAGGAACGGAAAGGTCAAAAATGTTTGAAAAGGAGTTTGAGAAAGTCTACGCTATAACGAGAGTTGACTGTAAACAGCTTGAGTGGAATCACTTGGCGTTTGAAGCTGATAGTGAGATTTCTCTATAGTTGGCTTCCGGACCGATTACACGAGACTACCCGGACTGACTCGTGCGATTAGGTCCGTACTGTGGCTTTAAAACTCGCAGAAACTAAATTTAGTTTCGATGTAAACGAATCCTAATGATTCAAATATTATCCTGCAACTGAGGAAAGATTGTGACACAAACTCATGAGCCTAGGCTCATGGAAACAGCTCGTTTAATATGATTGTAAGATAATTTATGCATTGTTTTCGTGTTGCATTAAGACACGAAGGTTCTGAACAGAACCACCAAACAGGCACGGTCACGGATCTTCAGCAGAGGATGGCGTTGTACAACTCGTAGACTGGTGTATTGGTTTTGGAATAGTGTCAAAGCGCGGCACTTCTTCAAGTGAAGTGTTTAAGTTGTTTTGAGATATTCTCACGCCCTAAAAATGGATAATACTTGAAGTATTTAAACGTTTGATAGACGTTCTTAAAGTTTAACTACTTGTTGAGCCACAGTTACTGTAATATAACGAAGGTCTATACCAAGCGTCTGTTGCATGCCCCAAGCTCGCAAACCTATCACATGCACTACATTGTAATTTAGATGTAATTTAATTACAACCAACGTTGCAATTTACATAGTGAGACTCCGTGAATAAAATAAGTAGTAGGAAGCAAGCAAGCAAGCAAGCAAGCAAGCAAGGAAGGAAGCAAGGAATTAATTAATTAGGAACGAACGAACGAGCGAAAAGACGAACGAACGAACGAACGAACGAACGAACGAACGAACGAACGAACGAACGAACGAACGAACGAACGAACGAACGAACGAACGAAAAGACGAAGGAAGGAAGAAAGGAAGGAACGAACAAACAAACAAACAAACAAACAAACAAACAAACAGGCAGAATATAAAGAGCTGTTAATTCGTCAGTTTTCCCAGTGCCTTATTTATTCTTCATCTCACTGTTGTGCCCACAGTCGCAGATTATTTCATCTTTGTATTATTATTTTACTACAGATGGATCAGTCGTGGTGATTTTGATAAAAAAACTTTTGATGTGAAGGCATTACGTGCTGTCCGTGTTTTAAGACCTCTGAAGTTAGTTTCGGGCACTCCAAGTATGTTTCTATTTATTTATTCTTAGAAAACAGTTGAATCGTTTTCTTTTTTGCTTTTTATAGCGAGGTGTTTTTCTTTCATCTGCTTGGTTTGCTATTATTTCTAACATAAAAATCTAGAACATAAAATGTGGGACTAATTTTGAATCAATGCGCATGCCCATACACCACGACCTCTCGTGGTTGCTGAGGGGCAGTGCAATACAGTACAGTACAATGTAGTAGCAGTGTAGTGCGGTACACTACAGTACAGTACAGTACAATGCAGTACAGTACAGTACACTTACAGTACAGTGCAGTACAGTACAGTACAATGCAGTACAGTACACTTACAGTACAGTGCAGTATAGCGCAGTGCAGTACAGTACAGTACAATGCAGTACAGTGCAGTACAGTACAGAATGGAATCCAGTACAATGCGATGTGAACACTCGACATTTTCTCTTCTTATTTCTAGGCCTACAGGTTGTGATGAAGTCTATCATTCGAGCAATGGTTCCTCTTTTGCAGATTCTTCTTTTAACTTTCTTTGTAATTACAATTTACGCTATCATTGGTTTGTCTTTCTTAAATGACAAGTTTCACGCCACGTGTTTTAAGAATGGTACAGGTAAAAGAAACGTTTAATATTGCGGTACTGGAACGAGTCACCAGTTGGCAACCCTCTATATCCTGCTTGTTTTCCGTTCGTTCGTTCGTTCGTTCGTTCGTTCGTTCGTTCGTTCGTTCGTTCGTTCGTTCGTTCGTTCGTTCGTTCGTTCGTTCGTTCGTTCTTTCGTGACATTTCATTTTTCTTAGCGAGACATGTGTTTTTCCCCCTGGGTTTTTTCTAGAGAAAGAAGCTCCATTAGGTGAGACCAACCAGCCTTGTGATCCTAACCAATCAGAATTACTTAAAGGGCGAACGTGTAATGACGGCGAGGTGTGTCGAGAGTACTGGAGAGGACCCACAGGTGGACTTAGTACGTTTGATAATATTATATTGGCAATGCTAACTGTGTCACAGTGTATTACTATGGAGGGATGGACCGATGTTATGTACTCGGTAAATGTTGATATATTATTCTAAAATTAATAATATTACGTTATCTCTTACGTCATTGTTTCGTATGTCATTGTTTCTTACGTCATTGTTTCTTACGTTATTGTCTCTTACGTCATTGTCTCTTACGTCATTGTTTCTTACGTCATTGTTTCTTAAGTCATTGTCTCTTACGTCATTATTTCTTACGTCATTGTCTCTTACGTCATTGTCTCTTACGTCATTTTCTTTTACGTCATTGTTTCTTACGTCATTGTTTCTTACGTCATTGTCGCTTACGTCATTGTCGCTTACGTCATTGTCTCTTACGTCATTATTTTTAAGTCATTGTCGTTTACGTCATTGTCTCTTACGTCATTGTCTCTTACGTCATTTTCTTCTACGTCATTGTTTCTTACGTCATTTGTTCTTACGTCGTTTCTTGCATCATTGTCTTTTACGTCATTGCCACTTACGTCATTTTCGTTGTTGATATATATAATCTGTGACGTCACTTCCTTTTCTGTCATTTTGCTGACGTCACCCTCCGTTATTGTTTGGTACATTCTTGATCTGTGCCTAATTCTTGCCGTAGTCATCATTTCGTTGTATAGATCATTAAAAAAATACATTATCAAATGCCAGAAAACAAACCTTGGATCAAATTTTAAACTGATTTTGTTGTCTTTTTTAGACGTTTTACGCCAGTGATAACTCTGGATATTTTTATTCGATATTCTTTATATCTCTCATTGTCATTGGATCGTTTTTTATGCTAAACTTAGTGCTTGGTGTTTTAAGCGGGTGAGTTATTTTATTCTTGCTAACTTCACGACTTTCATGCAACTACATTCCTGGACAAAAATGTTGGGACATTTTGCTGTTTTTAGGGACTTAAGATCTACGACGTCAACTTCAACGGCGATGTCCTCTAAACAAAATTTAGATTTATTAACTTTATTGCCTATAGCAACTGGTGGTCAAACAGAGCGAAATGCCCCAATTGAACATGACTACCATGATGTAAGTGTTGGTTTTGCGGAGGGAGGAAAACCGGAGAACCCGGCGAAAAACCCTCGAAGCACAGGAGAGATCAACTACAACTCTACTCACATTAGTTTCCAGCTCGACAACGGGGTCATTCCTAAGCGGTTACCCATCCAAGTACTAACCCCGTCTAACCGGGCTTAACTTTTGGTGAGAGGCAGCGCGCTAACAACACACGCCAAACAAAATAATCTTTTTACAAAACAAAGAGAATGAATAATTTTTAGTCCCAAGAGTAATCTCAACACCGTCCTCGTTCTTTATACAACGCCACTTCGAGCATTTTCACGTCTTCAGGACGACGTCAACGGTTAAAAGATGAGAACTGTTGCTTGAGATTGACTTCAATACAGACACTACAATCATTTTAGCAATACGAGCGTTTTAGAAGTCATTAAACTAGCTTTAAATGTTAAATATAACAGTGAGTTAACCGTGACATGTAAGATTTATGTTGCTTTTTAACCGCCGTCGTCGTCCTAGCATCTTAAAGTCCCTATAACGATTTTTGCATGGTGTCCCAAGGTCTTTTGGCCAGGATTGTCTGAAAATGGCGAATTCAACATCATGGAATAAAAAAACAATTGTGATTATTGTTAACGGAGAATTCTTGTTGCATGATGTCTAGAGAGTTTGCAAAAGAAAGAGTGATTATTGTTAACGGAGAATTCTTGTTGCATGATGTCTAGAGAGTTTGCAAAAGAAAGAGAAAAAGTGGAAACCAGACGGAACTTCTTTAAGTTGAGAAGAGAACAAAAAGTTGACCGTCAGGTTGATAATTATCTTGAATGGATATCCAAAGCTGGTAAGGTTGAACAAAAATTATGAAATTATTTATTTCCTTGCTTTTAAAAGCCGTATGAAATAAGTTTGGAAGAATTTATTTATATTATAAATCGTACTTGAGAGAAGTTGTGGAATTATAAAATTGTTCTTTATAATTCCCGTACGTATCACATTGTTTTTGAGATATCAGAGCTGTTTGATGTGGAAATAATAACATTGCATAATAACGTATTATGAAATTATGCATATCTCTGAGATTGTTCAGTTAAAGCACTTGAAACATTACTCGTGTAATATTATGTCATATTAAAACAAGAAGAGAAGGCCCTGGGTAAAAAGGATGATGGGATACATAAAGTGTCACGTGATTTTTATTAGAGAGCTTTATCGATTATTTTACAATAAGTCGTTTTGTTATAATTTATAATAATTTTGTAATAATTTAGTATTCTTCTTCTTACTTTTTTCTTCACTAGAGGAAATCATGGTCGAAGACCTTGTTTACCAAGACCAACGTAATGATGTGGAGTATTTGCAAAACAAGAATATTCCTTCAAATTTTGTTTTTAATCCGATCAACGTTCTTGCTGCTGAAGGAGGTCGTGTTCCCAGAATAAATTTACCCGAAAGGTAAGAGAACTTGTGAACTCTAAGGATAACTGTGAACTCTAGGGATAACTGTGAACTCTAAGGATAACTGTGAACTCTAGGGATAACTGCGAACTCTGAATAACTGAACTCTAGGGATAACTGTGAACTCTAGGGATAACTGTGAACTCTAGGGATAACTGTGAACTCTAGGGAGAACTGTGAACTGTATGGATAACGGTGAACTCTAAGGATAACTGTGAACTCTAGGGATAACAGGTGAACTCTAGGGATAACGGTGAGCTGTAAGGATAACTGCGAACTCTAGGGATAACTTGGAACTCTAGGGATAACTGTGAACTCTAGGGACAACTATGAACTCTAGGGACAACTATGAACTCTAGGAACAACTGTGAACTCTAGGGACCAACTGTGAACTTTATGGATAACTATGCATGACTGTGACTTTCATGGACCACTGTGATCTTAAAGGCCTTTCTACACGGTACGATTGTCGCATACGATTGTCATCGTGATGTATGTGATTCAGCGCCAATCGTGTAAACGACGTTTTTCGACATCCACCATCGAATCATGAACAAGAATTGTGTCACGTACACAAAATTCCATACGCCAGAATGACAATCGTATACAACAATCGTATCATGTAGATAGGCCTTAAGGCCATCTTCTCTTAATCTCGTTCAAAGCAGAAAATTTGTTTGTTTGTTGTAGGTATGGTCGTTTTCCTGAGCTGCAATTAAGGGAAAGGCTTTTTAGAATTCGCGTTCGTCGTTTGGTTAAGCACGAAGGATTCTTCTGGGCTGTTGTTGTGGTGTTTTTTTTTAAACACAATCAGCTTAGCTACGGAACATTACGACCAACCCCGATGGCTCACCGACTTTCAAGGTTTGTCAGTTACGTAACCTCGTACGCTGCAGGTTCACCGTTGGGCGGGATGAAAATATTTCGTATATCGATATTATTAATACACTCGAAATATAGTAAGGTTAGATATACTGCCGAAACAGAGAACGTAGGAGTCTAACGTTTCAAGCAAAGGCCCTTCGTCAGAGAGAAAGGTGATCTCTGTTTCTCTGTTTTGGCAGTATAGGCAACCTTACTATATTTCGATTGTTGTTTCAATCACTGCCTACGCAGCACGCTACTTTTATTTCACTGTTTGGATTATTAATACACTGTTTGTTTGTTTTTCAAGCTTTTGTAAAGTCACATTTTATAAAATCTACTATATTTTACTGTCAATGTCTTTAATGGTCTGCCGTAACCCTGGCAACTGCATGGTCTCCCGATTTTAGAGACATCCAAACTAATTTTTGATTTTTTTTTTGTTTTTTTAGATAGAGCTGAGATCGTGTTTGTCTCCGTTTTTCTGATCGAAATGTTTCTTAAAATTTATGGTCTGGGGCCAAAAATGTATTTTAGATCCACATTCAACATATTCGACTTTGTGGTAAGGAGTTTAAAGTGCCTATCTCACGTTTGGGGATTTTACATATTCGTAATATTTGGGTCTTCCTGAGCAAAATCATAATATATCTTGTCAGCCGAAAATTTCATCTTCATGGACTTTCTTGCTGTCAAAGTTACCGGATGTGATGTCACAAGAGGCATTTTTGTGGCAAGTAACAAACGAAAACTGGTTTGGAATGCCTCTTGTGACATCACAAGATAGCACCTTAATGGAGATGAGGATAGAAATTGCTTTTTTATTATCTAATGTCCTTGAAATTTTGAAGTTATTTCTTACAATCTTATTTCTTGCTTATTTTTTCTTGCTAAAATTGGTTGTGTTTTTTCCCCACAGGTAATTATTTTTGGTCTAGTTGAAAGGATTTTTCAACAGTCTCTTGGAATAAGTGTTCTGCGCTGTCTTCGAGTATTAAAATTTTTTAAAATGACAAGTTATTGGTCTTCTTTGCGGAATCTTGTGAAATCGTTGGTCAGCAGTCTCAAGTCAATTCTTAGTTTGATGTTTTTACTTTTTCTATTTGTCGTCATCTTTGCCTTACTTGGGATGCAATTCTTTGGAGGAAGGTAATATTTTTAAATAGATTTTATAGTTTAGATTTTTTACTTAACTTTAGGAAACAACGTGACACTACACGTCACACTACACGTCACACTACACGTCACACTACACGTCACACTACACGTCACACTACACGTCACACTACACGTCACACTACACGTCACTCGCACCACACGTCACACTATACATGTCACACCATAACACACACATACATCTCTTAACACATGTACACAAAATTCACATCTATTTTCATCACAATCCTTTTTCTTAATTCTCTTCTAAGCTTCGTTTTTGATTCTAATTCCGAACCACCAAGAACCAACTTTGATGATTTTCCAAACGCAATGTTAGCTGTGTTTCAGGTAGAATAATTTTACCTTCTTTTTACTGGTGTGTGGGCGGTGTTTGGGTGTGTACGTCGGGTGTGTCGGTGGGTGGGGTGGGGTGCGTGTGGGTGGGGTGGGATGCGTGTGGGTGGGGTGTGTGGGTGGAGGTGGGTGAGGTTGGTGGTGTAGGGTGGGTGAGGTGGTGTCTGGGTGAGGGAGTGGGGTGTGTGGGTGAGGTGGTGTTGGGGTTAGGGTGGGGTGGGTGTGTGGTTGTATTGGTGGGTGGGGTGTGGGTGAGGTGGTATCTGGGTGAGGTGGTGTCTGGGTGAGGGAGTGGGGTGTGTGGGTGAGGTGGTGTTGGGGTTAGGATGGGGTGGGTGTGTGGTTGTATTGGTAGTTGTATTGTGTGGGTGAGGTGTGTGGGTGGGTGGGGTGGATTGTGTATGGCGACAACCTTTCAACTCGATGGTTTTAGCCGTGTATACCATGACTGCTCTACCGTCTGCGTAATGTGCAACGTCTTCGGTCCAAAGCTTAGAGTTCTGTTATTTTTAGATCCTTACCGGGGAGGATTGGAACTCAGTGATGTACAACGGTATTAAAGCGCGTGGCGGCACAAATAAACCAGAGGGAATGATATTTAGTTTGTATTTCGTGTTATTAGTGATATTTGGGAATTGTATCCTTTTGATTCTGTTACCAGTTTTCAAAATATTTCATTAGTATCTTGAACCAGGAGGCTATACTCCTAACTGTGAAATAAAAGTAGCGTGCTGCGTAGGCAGTGTTGAAACAACAATCGAAATATAGTAAGGTTAGATATATTGCCGAAACAGAGAACGTAGGAGTCTAACGTTTCGAGCGAAGGCCCTTCGTCAGAGAGAAACGAAGGACCTTCGCTCGAAACGTTAGACTCCTACGTTGTTGACAACTTGTAACAAGGTTGATTACTCTAACAGACTTGTGACAAATTGTTCCAACAAACTGTTACAGCTCTACGCTTAACAACTTGCGACAAGGTTGACAACAAGAAGCTTGTATTGACTTGATAAAATCACAACTTGTTAACACGTTGAGGCCTAGACCTCTCCTGTGCTGATTAAAATCGTCTGGCGTTAGCCAGAATAAAATACTAAAGACTCGTCTTCAAGCTTCAAAGTGTTAAAGAGATAGGTTTTAACACTTTGAGGCCTGGACCTCTCCCTGTGCTGATTAAAATCGTCTGGCGTTAGCCAGAATAAAATACTAAAGACTCGTCTTCAAGCTTCAAAGTGTTAAAGAGATAGGTTTTAACACTTTGAGGCCTGGACCTCTCCTTGTGCTGAATAAAATCATCTGGCGTTAGCCAGAATAAAATACTAAAGACTCGTCGTCAGGCTTCAAAGTGTTGTTAACAGGCTTGTTCCAAGCTTGTTGCGAGCACGTCCTGTTAACAATTTGTGAGACGTTTGTTCGCGTACACAGCACTTTTCACTTGTTATTTTCCTTGACTTTTTCTTTTCTATCGCCAGATACTTTACTTAATGTGTTCTTAGCCATTGCTGTCGATAACTTGGCCAATGCTCAAATACTTACCCAGGACGAGGACAACGAGAGACTGGAACGAGAGACGAAGAATGAAGGAGAGGCCGGAAGTGAACTGCGGAAATCTCGTTGGAAAGACGTGGGAAAATTGAAGAATACATTAGCTTTACTTAAATCATGGGAATCGAACACGAACCAACCAACAGACGAGTCTAATATTGATGTAGAGGGAGAAAATGGCGTTAATGGGTAAGAAGGGATCTTTAGGTGTGATATTAGACATATGGGTACACTTAGTGAACTATAGAGATAATAACACCTTAGAAGTAGCTTAAGGCATAAGATTAAGTTTAAATATTCTAAGGCAAGCTTGTTTTCAGGTCATGGCGCATGCTGATTGGTGCTGCGAGGTCTGGGGAAAAGTGTGTTATTACCCTCCCCTCCCAAGCCGTGAGAGGTCAAGATGCTTGTTTCAAGGGCAATAGCACTAAAAATTAAGTTTGTCTAATTTGAAAGAACTCATAAAATTGTAATAGAACATCCTTTACAACTTTTTCGTATTTCTCTTCGTTTTCAAGATATTTCAATTTGTTTGATATGTAAATGAGATGGTCTCCGACGTCAGGTGTGGGGTAAAATATTTTCACATGTAGCAAAACCAGTTATAGCTCTAAGTTTGTTCAGTGAAATCATTTGAAACTGTGCACATAAAAACTCCTTGCGACGCTGAACATTTCATGTTAGATATGTAAGGGATTTTGCTCTGTATGAAAATATTTTACCCCACTCCTGACGTCAGAGACCATCTCATTTACATATCAAACAAATTGAAATATCTTGAAAACGCAGAAAGATACGAAAAAGTTGTAAAGGATCTTCTATTACAATTTTACGAGTTCTTTCAAATTAGACAAACTTAATTTTTAATTCCAATCCCCTTTCAGGAACACTAAGTTTTGGCGGTAAAATTTCTGAAATTGACGCGTGTTACAATAATGTTTTTTATTGTAGGTCGAGTTCCAATGACCCTAATGAGCAAAGTAAAAAAGAGTTGAATAAGGTAAGAAAGAGAATTACGACATTTTTGATAGTTTTCATTTCCGAACAAAACCATAAAGTTATCTTTTTGTGTTTTTATATCTAGAGTTTAATAAGAAATATCAACAGATATCGAAAAGAACTTGGCGAAGATGATGACGTGGAATCACAACAACCTGAAGCTCGTTTATCTCGTCGTGAAGACAGAAAAATAAGTGAGTGGTATTTTTTGTACTAGGGTAGGATAGCTGGGTACTTAAATGGATGATTGATTGGTAAATTGGGGGTTGGTTAGTTGGATGGATGGATGATGTTTGGTTGGTTGGTTGGTTGGTTGGTTGGTTGGTTGGTTGGTTGGTTGGTTGGTTGGTTGGTTGGTTGGTTGGTTGGTTGGTTGGTTGGTTGGTTGGTTGGTTGGTTGGTTGGTTGGTTGGTTGGTTGGTTGGTTGGTTGGTTGGTTGGTTGGTTGGTTGGATGTTTTTTTGGATAGTTGGTTGGGTTTTGTTTTTTTGTTGTTTTTTTTGTTTGTTTGTTTGTTTGTTTGTTTGTTTGTTTGTTTGTTTGTTTGTTTGCTTGCTTGCTTGTTTGTTTGTTTGTTTGTTTGTTGGTTGGTTGGTTGGTTGGTTGGTTGGTTTGTTGGTTGGTGGTTATTTGGTTGGTTGGTTGGCTGGATGGCTGGTTGGTTGGTTGGTTGGTTGGTTGGGTGGGTGGGTGGGTGGGTGGGTGGTGGATGGTTAGTTGGTTGGTACATTCGTGAGTTGGTTGGTTGGCTTGGCTGAACCTTCGTTGGTTGGTGTTTGTGTATGCATGTATGTGTGTGTGTGTTTGTTTGTTTGTTTGTTTGTTTGTTTGTTTGTTTGTTTGTTTGTTTGTTTGTTTGTTTGTTTGTTTGTTTGTGGTTGGTTGGTTTTGATTTGATTTATAATTTCTATATCTCTTTTTCTCAATATATAGTTGCTCATTAATTTGCCGTTCTTTATTTCTTCTTTCAAAAGGTGGCCGTAGAAATTTTCCACTTTCAGCAATGGCCCGAAACTTTAAAGGAAGGAAATCTAAAGTTCGAAAACTAAAGAAGAAAGTTCCAATTATCCGGACAAAGTCGATGTTTCTGTTTGGACCTGAGAATAAGTATGTAACTTTGCTTTCTAATAATTGTTTTCAAGTCAAACCTGACAAGCAATCTGCAATAAACAATTCTGTTAGATTTTAAAGTGCCACTAACCCCAAAAAAATTTTCTCGGGATTCAAATAGCCCTTGTTGAGTATATTAGGACCAACATATCTTTTCTGTTATTGAACATTTTTTATGCCCCTTCAACTTGCAAAATTTCGCATCTGTTTGTCCCATGGCGGAGCAGTGAGGGGAATGGGTATAGGATGCGTATGACGTAATACCAGGAATTTGTCTTCAAAAATCTATAAAGTGTAGTACACTGGAACTATAATAAAATAATTAAAATGTAACCTGGGTACGTTCTTTCCTATTTACTTTACGGTAAAAAAAATATAGAATTCCTGGTATTACGTCACAAACCCTTCTCGACGCAGTCTCCCAAGTGCTCCGTCGTGTCCGTCATTATCGCCACTTCAATCGATTCTTAAATCAAGAGGATTTTACCAATTTAGTTAATTTATATTGCATTCTTCATCATTTGGATTGGCGATGTTTATTCGTGCAAAAAAGATTTTGGGGTTAGTGGCACTTTAATAACTTTATTGCCTATAGCAACTGCAACCTCGTACCCAGGGTCTTACCTCTGCTCCCCCTCCCCCCTCGCTGCGGAAAGACCCTGGGTACGAGGTTGTAGCAACTGGTGGTCAAACAGAGCGAAATGCCTCAACATAATTACCATGATGTTGTAAGTGTTGGTTTGGCGGAGGGAGGAAAACCGGAGACACCCGGCGAAAAACCCTCGAAGCACAGGAGAGATCAACTTACAACTCTACTCAGATGAGTTCCAGCTCGACAACGGGGTCATTCCCAAGCAGTCACCCATCCAAGTACTAACCCCGTCTAACCGGGCTTAACTTTTTGGTGAGAGGCAGCGCGCTAACAGCACACGTCACCCGTGCTCCCGATACGAAATGGTGTTTCTTTTTTAAATTTAAAAAAATTATCTTATTTATTTTTTATATTTATATATTTTTAGGTTGCGTAGAGCTTGTCACTGTATTGTTAATCTTCGCCATTTTGACAATTTTATGCTCGTCGTGATAGTTTTTAGTAGTGTACTACTCGCTATTGAGGACCCACTGAATGACAACTCAAAACGAAATAAGGTAAACAACAACAACAACGTCGACAACGACATCACCACCACCATCAACAACAACAACAACAACGACGTCGACAACGACAACATCACCATCAACAACAACAACAACAACAACAACAACAACAACAACAACAACAACGACGTCGACGTCGACAACGACAACATCACCACCATCAACAACAACAACAACAACAACAACAACAACAACAATGACAACAATGACAACAACAACGACAACGACAACAACAACAACAACAACAACAACGACGACGTCGACGTCGACAACGACAACATCACCACCACCATCATCGACAACAACAACAACAACAACAACAACAACAACAACAACAACGACGACAACGACAACATCACCACCACCATCACCAACAACAACAACACCACCACCATCAAGGACAACAACGATAGCAACAACGACGACGACAACAATCACGTATAGCGTGAAAATTTTACCGTCACAGTTTTAGGTCAAAGTTAAAACCATTGTTTGTCATGTTTTGTAATTGTGTATCTGCTTTGTTAGGTCATTCGTTATTTTGACTATATTTGTACCTCAATTTTCGCATTCGAAGTTTTTGTCAAGGTAAAGAATTTTGTTTTTATTTTTTATTTATTTACCATCTTTCCCCTTGCTTTAACAGCCGTAGCATAATTTCTTATTGTGTTTTTTTAGGTAATTGATTTAGGAGTAGTGCTTCACCCAGGGTCATATTTTAGAAGCAAGTGGAATTTTATCGACTCTTTGGTTGTTTGTTGTAATATCACATCATTAGTTTTGAGGTACGTTGTTTATTTCTGCTCTGCGTTGTGATAAATTGTCCAAAGTCAATGTTCCAGAAGTGTTTCAGAGGGCAGAAAAACTCTCTGGTTGAAACGAGTATGAACCTCGCTATCATGCAGCGATAGCCAATGAACGACCAACCGATCACAACGCGACTTTACATGCGATTAGATTTTTAGTAGCCAATCGTGGGACTTTAATTGTTAAAGAAATGGCTCATGGTTTAGCGAGTTATGGATGCACGCGGGAAATTGGGAGAGCACGAAAAAATCTCCCAATTTCCCAAGTGCATCCATAACTCGATGGAGCACACTAAACCATGAGCCATTTCTTTTATAACATAGCATTATAAAATCCTTTCACAAGCCGGCGAATCGTTTTGGTTGTTGTGTTTTTCTACTTTCGTAGACAAGTCTTTTTTGTTCACTAAAATCCAACCAAAAGCACAGTTTAAACTCGGTTACCCAGACCCAGTTTATGTCTTCTGGGTCGTTGTTCTTTATTACTCAATAAAATTAAATGACTCTGTATTTTGATAATATAAAAGGCCGGAAAAAGTCAATTTAAAACTCAGTTTTGTTTTGAAATGTTTTCCCGCGCTTTTTTGCTGTGCTCCATCGAGTTTTAGTATCAACCAACTCGTTGTCTATTACAAATCCGGCTTTCTGATTGGCTGAGCTACCATGGTCTATTGGTGATAGACCATGGTAGCGTTATCCAATGATAAACATTTTTATAGCTGGAATACTCCTATTCTGACCAATCAGAAGCCACGGCATATTCACGCCGCAAGCAAAACCTGGAAACTAGGCTAAAAAATCAAACATGGCGTCTGCTAAAATTTTTGTACGAGTGAAGAAAACATTGGGTCGAAATTAATGGAAATATATTCAGTTTGGCATTTTCGAATAAGAAAATGAATTCGCTTATGCCTATGGAGTATATCTACACGAAATTTGAAGCAAAGTAGTTACAATCTTGTGTTTTATGAGCGATTGTTTACCATACGCCATCGAACTGCTCTGTATTATGTATGGGGAGACTTCTGCAAACAAAAAGGTAAAACTATCTGAACATTTAGAATAATGTTTGATAAGACTTCTTTACGTTAAAGAAAAGTTGTTTATGGTTGATACTAAAACAATTAGACAACTCGTCCTCGTTTTCTATGAGCAGATAGTCAACTCGGCTTCGCCTCGTTGACTATCAGCTCATAGAAAACTCGGCCTCGTTGTCTAATTGTTAAATGGAGCATGCACGACAGCCAATCAAAAACGTTGCTATATCAAAGCTATGTTATAATAGTATTTCCCCTATGGCAATACAGAGTCAGATTTTGAAATTTAAATCCATCAGTGTGGCACATCAACTGTCGCGAGAGTTGAAATGTTCAAATGTTTTGGTTTGTTTCATATCGTTCTGGTTCTTGCTATAGTGTACACAATTGGTCTTCTAACATTACTTTTTCTCTTTTTCCCAGTCAAACTGAAAGCCACGTCTCTGGTCAATCCTTTTTGAAAGTCTTACGTGTGCTCAGAGTATTTCGACCATTAAAAGTCATGAACAAACTTAAAAAGCTTGAGGTACGTGTAGTTCTACTTAGTTTCAAAAACTCATTAATAATTCATGAGGAAAACCCAAAGGAAATCAGTACCATGTCCGTTGGTTTATATCTGATGAAAAGTCCTTCTGATTTACGTAAACTTTAGCTTTGATTTTCTCGGCTTAAACAACGTTGGTTTTTCAAATTTTCTACGCCAATGAACTTACCAAGTGTTTACCAATGAACTTACCAGGTGTTTTATCACGTCTGATAAATTGCTCTTTAAATATTTTCTGTATTGTTTTTCTCACAGGCGGTGTTTCATTGCATGGTATTCGTTCAAAAACGTCGCGAATATTTTGTTAATCACTGTTCTGTTTTTATTCATGTTTGCTGTCATTGAAGTACAACTGTTTCAGGTCAGGACTGGTAACTAATTAGGCTTATTTAGACCTAGATAGAGCCAAACGAGACTTATATAATTAAATCTACTAAGACCTACTTAGACCTACTTAGACTTACTTAGACCTACTTAGACCTACTTAGACCTACTTAGACCTACTTAGAACTACTTAGACCTACTTAGACCTACTTAGAACTACTTAGACCTACTTAGACCTACCTTGACCTACTTAGACCTACTTAGACCTACTTAGACCTACTTAGACTTACTTAGACCTACTTAGACCTACTTAGAACTACTTAGAACTACTTAGACCTACCTTGACCTACTTAGACCTACTTAGACCTACTTAGACTTACTTAGACCTACTTAGACCTACTTAGACCTACTTAGACCTACTTGGAACTACTTAGAACTACTTAGACCTACTTAGAACTACTTAGACCTACTTAGATCTACTTAGACCAACTTAGACCTACTTAATTAGACCAACTTAGACCTACTTAGACCCACTTAGACCTACTTAGACCTATTTAGACCTACTCAGATCTACTTAGACCTATTTAGATCTATTTAAGCTTTTTGTGCTTTTATCTTTAGGGCAAGTTTTTCCATTGTACAGATCCTTCTAAGATGTCCAAGAACGTCTGCAAGTAAGTAATATTACCATAGTATACATTATTTTTGAATACCTTTCTTCAACGGATGAGATGTACATCGACTCTGTTTTTCGGTACTTTCAATTACTTTTCTTGTTGTTTAAGAGGAAACTTCTTCGTATTTCATAAAGATGGTCCGAGTGTTGTTGTTAAAGAGGTATGCGATGTTCCATTTTGCCGTTGACTGTTCAATTATAGATGCACATGCAGATGATGTCACAACGTGGTAATAACAAACTGCTTGCTAGTATGGCGCGCACGACAAGGAAACAAGGGGACTGAGAAAAAGATTGCTTTCATATCCTTCTTTTATCCTTTTTCTTTTTATTCTTATTTTTTTCTTTACGTAGACAAAAAGTCGTGAATGGAAGCTTCGTGATTTTCATTTCAACAATGTTTTCAACGCCATGTTGACGTTATATACGTCTGCTACCGGAGAAGGATGGCCAAAGTGAGCGTAACTTAATATTGACTTGTTAGATCTTGCTGCGTTGTGACATCGTGTTTTCTCGTGTAGTATCGTGTCGTGTCGTCATTTGCTGTTTTCGTGTCGTGAGAGCTTAAGCAACAGACGTTTTACTGCCACGGACGGCGTTGTAATTCAATAGCATTTTTCATTCAAAACAATGATAATGAGCAATTTAAAATTCCAAGAGCAAAGTGAACGCCGTCGTCGTTCTACACAAGACGTCATTGAGAGCATTTTCACGTTCTTGAGACGACGGGAACATCTAGAACGTTGAGGCCTGTCATCGTTGTTTTACTACAATGAGACATACTTTTAAAGTAGGCTGAAACTTGTATTTTAAGGGGGATAATTTCATTACATTACAATATAAAATAAAGGAATAAGGATGAAATTTAAGCTTATGAGCTAACAGTTTAGATATGTGATTATTCATAGCCTTTGTTTTGGGTGAAAAATTATTTTCAAAGAATACGCGGTTCAGCAGTTCTGTATTGTATTCCTGTTCTTCCGGTCACCGTCCGTGTCTCAAAAACGCCTAATATGCTTAAGCTCTCTATTGTCTCGTGTCGTGTTCTCGCGTATCACATCGTGTTTTCTCTTGCCGTGCCTTGTTCTCTCGTATCGGCCTTCTCGTGCTGTTGTCACCTCGTTTCGTGTCGTCATATCGTGTTCTTTCGTCGTGTTCTCTCGTGCTGTTGTCGGTTTTCATGTCACGTCGTTTTGTGTCGTCCTCTGTGTTCTTCCGTGCTGTGTCGTCGTTTTCTGGCGTGAAATTAGAGAAGCGCGCATTTTATATTTTATTTATTTTTAGTGCGATGCATCATACGATGGACGTGACCGACGTGAACAAGGGTCCAATCCGCAACTACAGCGTTCAAAATGCTCTTTTTTATATCACGTTCGTTGTCGTATTTTCTTTCTTTTTTCTCAATATTTTTGTCGCTCTTGTTATTCTAACATTTCAAGAACAAGGAGAAAAAGAATTGGTCAACAGCGAGTTGAACCGAAACCAGGTTTGAATTATGGTTCTGTGGTGTGTGTGTGTCTGTGTGTCTGTGTCTGTCTGTCTGTCTGTCTGTCTGTCTGTCTGTCTGTCTGTCTCTGTCTGTCTCTGTCTGTCTGCCTGCCTGTGTGTGTGTGTGTATCTGACACTACAACATGTCATTTGCTGATTTATCATCCTTGTTTTTTAGAGAGATTGTATCAGGTTTGTGATACGTGCCAAGCCATTGGAACGCTTTATGCCGAAAGATAAAAATACTTTATCGTACAAAGTCTGGCTAGTTGTTGTTTCTAAACCGTTTGAATTCTTTATTATGGCCTTGATTATTCTCAACACCATCATCCTCATGATGCAGGTAAGCTAATTATTGTTCAACTCTTGTCTAAAGGCATAACAATGCTACCGATGTATTGCCATAGCGACGGTCTCGGTAGCGAATAGGGACTTTACGATGCTAGGACTAAACCGTGGTTAAAAAGCAACATAAATTTTTGTATTAAAAAAGGTCACGACTAACTCACTATTATATTAGATATTTGAAGCTAGTTTAATGACTTTCAAAACGCCCCAGCACTGCTAAAATGGTTGTAGTGTCTGTATTGAAGTCAATCTTAAGGTGGCTCCCTACGGTAATTTCAATAGGGGACTGGTGACTAGAAATAGTATCGCTACGCATGCGTAAATAGCGATCTTGTCGATTCGAAATTCTATGACCGCGTCGACATATATATATTAGACTTGTAGACGTTTTCTTCGGTGAATTTTGTTAAACTTTTGTAAATGAGTAGTTTATAAAAAGTCCTAAAGTATGTATAATTTAAAAAAATGTTCATAAGACAGAACGTTTTTAAATCGATAATTTTTATAGCGAAAAATCTGTCCCTACAACCTACCTTCATTTTTTGCATGGATAATCTCTACAACAATAACTATCATCTCAGCAATTTTTAAGAAAATTCACCGAAGCAAACTGAAGACATGCCGCTTCAATTATGCATTATTTGAAAATATACCAAAATTCCAACGTCATTATTACTATGGTAACAGCAAATAATTGAACTTTTTAATAAATATTTTGTATCTGCAATAGTTCTGCTATAGTAAGGTCTACTTAGTATTTATCTAACAAATGTTTTAAACTTATGAATAACATTAGATAACGAGCGTATGAAATAGCGCGCATTTATTTAAACTATAGGGAGCCACCTTAAGCAACAGTTCTCATCTTTTGGCCGTTGACGTCGTCCTGAAGACGTGAAAATGCTCTAAGTGGCGTTGTAGAAAGAACGAGGTCGCTGTTGAGATTACTCTAGGGACCGAAAACTTATTAATTCTCTTTGTTTTGTAACTAGAATTATTTTGTTTAAACGACGTTGTCGTTGAAGTTGACATCGTACTTCGTAAAGTCGCTAATAATTAGTCCCTATTAATTGATGGAAGACGGGAGTCGAACCCGTACAGCAAGAACTAACAAATTATTTATTAACTTACTGTTAATTTACAGTATTACGGTGAACCTTTGCATTACAAAAGAATGTGTGACCTCTTCAATGCCGTTCTCACTATTTTGTTGATGATGGAAGCAGCTCTAAAGTTGTACGCCTTTAAACTGGTAGGGATTTTGTTTTAAAGGCAAAATGTATGTATGTATGTGGGTGAGTGAGTGAGTGAGTGGGTGGGTGGGTGCGAGGGTGGGTGGGTGAGTGCGAGGGTGGGTGGGTGGGTGAGTGGGTGGGTGAGTGGGTGGGTGAGTGGGTGGGTGGTATGGGTGGGTGGGTGTTTGAGTGAGTGAGTAAGTGAGTGAGTGAGTGAATGAGTGAGTGAGTGGGTGGGTGTGGGTGGATGGGTGGGTGGGTGAGTGGGTGGGTGGTTGGTTGAGTGGTTGGTTGAGTGGTTGAGTGAGGGAATGGATGAGTAACAATTCTTTTTATCTTTTTCTTCTTCTGTGTTAAAATAGAGTTATTTTCGTGATAGTTGGAATGTGTTTGATTTTATCATCGTTGTTGGCAGTATTCCTGATTCTGTTATAACTTTTGTGGTTTGTGTGATTTTATATTTCAATATTTTTGCTTGTCCGTTTGACTGTGTGTTTGTCGTTCGTTCGTTCGTTCGTTTGTTTGTTTGTTTGTTTGTTTGTTTGTTTGTTTGTTTGTTTGTTTGTTTGTCTGTTCGTTTGTTTGTTCGTCCATTTGTCTGTCTGTTCTTCCGTCTTCGTTCGTTTGTCCGACTGTTTGTTTGTTTGTTTGTTCGTTTGTCCGTCGTCTGTCCATTCGTTTGTCCGTCTGTCCGTTCGTTCGTTCGTTCGTTCGTTCGTTCGTTCGTTTGTTTGTTTGTTTGTTCGTCCATCTGTTCGTTCGTTTGTCCGACTGTTTGTTTGTTTGTTTGTTTGTTCGTTTGTTTGTCCGTCTGTCCATTCGTTTGTCCGTCTGTCTGTTTGTTTGTTTGTTTGTTTGTTTGTTTGTTTGTTTGTTTGTTTGTTTGTTCGTTCGTTCGTTCGTTCGTTCGTTTGTCTGTCCGTCTTTATTGTTAGCTCTTCATTATTTTTTTCTTTCTATTTTTGCTTTCTAGGGTATTTCCAGCAGTCCAGTTGACCCCAGTATGTTTCGAATATTTCGAGCTGCTCGAGTTATTAAGATCTTACGACAAGGTTCAGGAATTCGCGTTTTGCTTTGGACATTTTTTCAGTCGTTTAAGGTAGAGTGAATGACAAGGGACATGCACTGAATGGTTTTCATAGGCCTGACGAGAAAGGGTGGTCAGTCTGGTCGTTAACCAGGGGCATACGCATGGTCAAAATGGGGCAATTTTTAACAAAAGGAAACAAAAGAATACATTATTTGAATTGTTGAACGATAAATTCAGTTCTATAATAATCAACAACCAAAGTTCTAGTATTGATCAGTACATTGCATTGGGTTTGTAATGGTTTATCACTGTTATGGTGGCTTGTACGGTTTCATTAAGGTTACGTAACACCTTGGAGTAGTGCTTTGCGAAAAATGCAACTGCGCCTTGAGTTTAATAGCAATCAAATTCAATTTTTTTCAGTTTATAGCAAAATGATTGTAGAGTTGGACAGTTGATTTACAATTTTGAAAAGTATTTAAACTTGTTTTGTTTTGACAAAATTCTGAAAACGCATTCGCTTTGCGCCGCGACTTTTGTTGAACTACAGTTTCAATCAAATCATGTAAAAATAGTTTTAATTGAAACTCAACTAGCTGTTCTACAAAAGTGTGTGCGGTAGCTATGTTTTTTTTTTGTTATTTTTGAGATATAAGGCACTCTTTTGCAACCTCAGTTAAGTTGCGTGCATACCATGAATCGTAGTCGATTACTCAGAAATGAAAAAAAATCGTATAGCTACCGCACACACTTTTGAAGCTCTTATTGTCTCCGATACATTGTGAAAATTTGAAAAAATAGCTGAAATTTAAAGCTGAAGAAACAAGTCTTGGAACATTTAAATTTCGCGGGAAAACAGAGCTGCTTGCAATTTACATCGCTAAATATCTTAATGAATTTTGCTTTAAACGAAATAAACTTTTCAAAACCTTTCAGCATTTGGCTTAAGGCAGCTAATTACGCAAAGGTATTTTCTATGGTGTAACGTAACCTTAAAGCCATTGGGCCCTTCGTGAGGTCCTCCAGTATAGCCTTTCAAATTTCAATTCACTACCATGGCTCCCTTTTACGGTTTGATAAAATAAGACAAACATGACTGGGTATATAGGGGCCCATGCACACAATTTCTATCGACGGGCCTGGGTTTTCATATACCCTAAGAACTCCTTGTGCACTTGAGTTTATATTTGTTGCAGGTTTGTTACACAATTTAAGACGTTTTTCTATTTCTAGGCTCTTCCGTATGTCACAATGTTAATATTTTTAGTTTTCTTTATCTACGCTGTAATTGGAATGCAGGTAAGACAGAATTTATTATTCTTTTTCTTTATACAATAGATTATATAATTAAGATATTTGAGGCAAGTCACTAATAAAGGCTTATTAACCGAGTTCGAGGTCTGTACGGGAAAGTATTTGCCTGAGGTTTTCGTAAGACTTTCAAAAAGGATTGACCAGAGACGTGGCTTTCAGTTCGACTGGGAAAAAGAGAAAAAGTAATGTTAGAAGACCAATTGTGTACACTATAGCAAGAACCAGAACGATATGAAACAAACCAAAACATTTCAAATCTCGCGATAGTTAGATTATTAACCGAGTTCGAGGTCTGTACGGGAAAGTATTTGCCTGAGGTTTGTGCGAGAGAAACCGAGGGCAAATACTTTCCCGTACAGACCGAAAAAACGAGGTTAATAAGCTTTTTATTATATGGCTTTTGGTTTGTTTTCTTATCTGTTTTTAGTTCTACGTTTGTCTTGATCAGATGTGATCTCCCAATTTCCCAAGTGCATCCATAACTCGATGGAGCACACTAAACCATGAGCCATTTCTTTTATAACATAGCATTAAATCCTTTCACAAGCCGGCGAATCGTTTTGGTTGTTGTGTTTTTCTACTTTCGTAGCCAAGTCTTTTTTGTTCACTAAAATCCAACCAAAAGGACAGTTTAAACTCGGTTACCCAGACCCAGTTTATGTCTTCTGGGTCGTTGTTCTTTATTACTCAATAAAATTAAATGACTCGGTATTTTGATAATATAAAAGGCCATAAAAAGTCCATTTAAAACTCAGTTTTGTTTTGAAATTTTCCCCCGCGCTTTTTTGCCGTGCTCCATCGAGTTTTAGTATCAACCCACTCGTTGTCTATTACAAATCCGGCTTTCTGATTGGCTGAGCTACCATTGTCTATTGGTGATGGACAATGGTAGCGTTATCCAATGATAAACCTTCTTATAGCTGGAATACTCCTATTCTGACCAATCAGAAGCCACGGCATATTCACGCCGCAAGCGAAACCTGGAAACTAGGCTAAAAAATCAAACATGGCGTCTGCTAAAAATTTTGTACGAGTGAAGAAAACATTGGGTCGAAAGTAATGGAAATATATTCAGTCTGACATTTTCGAATAAGAAAATGAATTCGCTTATGCCTATGGACTATATCTACACCAAATTTGAAGCAAAGTAGTTACAATCTTGTGTTTTGTGAGCGATTGTTTACCACACGCCATCGAACTGCTCTGCATTATGTATGGGGAGACTTGTGCAAACAAAAAGGTAAAACTATCTGAACATTTAGAATAATGTTTGATAAGACTTCTTTACGTTAAAGAAGAGTTGTTTATGGTTGATACTAAAACAATTAGACAACTCGTCCTCGTTTTCTATGAGCAGATAGTCAACGAGGCTTCGCCTCGTTGACTATCAGCTCATAGAAAACTCGGCCTCGTTGTCTAATTGTTAAATGGAGCACGCACGACAGCCAATCAAAAACGTTGCTATATCAAAGCTATGTTATAAACATCCTTTGAGTTTAAATGGTTAAATGAGACGAAACCCTCTGTGAAGTTCGAGTATTTTAACTAGTATGAAAACTCTTTTCTTTACGAGTGTGAAAAAATGTTTTAATATTTTTCTCTTTCATGATGGTCTAATCTTTTGTTTTTCATTCCGTATTTTATGATTTATTTAGCTTTTTGGCAAGATTAAATTGGACGAAAGTACGCAGATTAACAAGTTCAACAATTTCCGGAATATTTTTCAATCGTTCGTATTACTCTTCAGGTAATGTATTTAATGTGGGGGGAAAAACAAGATGAACAGAATGATACTAATCTCAAACTCATTAATAATTCATGAGGAAAACACAAAGGAAATCAGTACCGTGTCGGTGGTTTGGATATCGGAGGAAGAAATTACATAAATTAAGCAAACTTTTAAATCGATTTTTTCTTAAAATACTGATTTGTTTGAGATGCTGTATCAAACATTCGGAGGAGTGTTTCATCAGGATATCCAAACACCTCGAAGTTTATTAAAAAACCTCGTTTTTTCTTCGTGTCTTCTTGTTTCGATATCCTGATGAAACACTCCTCGTGTATGATATATTAAATTACTGTGCTTTCTATTTTCTTGTGTTTTAAAAAGGCTTATTGTTTTATCTTTCAGATCTTCGACAGGGGAGAATTGGCAAATGATTATGTTGGCGTGTGATGATAATGCAGAATGTGATCCTGCAGCTTATCCTAAAGGAGAAAAATGTGGTTTAACAAACTGGGCAATTGCTTATTTTTGTAGTTTCATCTTCTTTTGCATGTTCTTTGTAAGTTGTCTTACTTCGTGCTTGTCTATTTCTTTTGCATATTTCGTAAATTGCCTCTTGTACGGTGTACCAGCTGTGCATCTCTCCAAGTTACAGCGTCTTCAGAACACTGCAGCGCGACTTATCACCTATACACCAAGAAACTGTCATATAACGCCTGTGCTACATGGCCTTGCATTGGTTGCCTGTGAGGTTCCGAATTTGTTATAAAATTGCTGTGATCACCTTTAAGGCCATTTATAATCTAGCTCCAGTGTATTTAAGGTGCCAATGCAGCGAAATTTCACCCCAGTTTTTTATGATTGCATTTGAAAGAACACTTAAAATTACAACGTAACATCTTTCGTAGAATTTCGTTTCCTTGCTTCATTCTTGAGATATTCAGGTTTCTTTGATATGCAAATGTCATACTTATGACATCACACTGCATAATGACTTTTTGAAATAGCATCAATTTTAGGATAGTCCAAATATTTTACACCCAGCTACACACGTTTAGTGACCAGTCATGGCTACATACATGCAAGTGCAAATTTTTATTAAGTACTTTCGATAAGCACTCTCAAAGAAAATCATACTTTTCTAAAAAGTCATTATGCAGTGTGATGTCATAAGTATGACATTTGCATATCAAACAAACCTGAATATCTCAAGAATGAAGCAAGGAAACGAAATTCTACGAAAGATGTTACGTTGTCATTTTAAGTGTTCTTTCAAATGCAATCATAAAAAACTGGGGTGAAATTTCGCTGCATCGGCACTTTAAGGGACCTCATGAACATTAGACAGAGTTCACGCTATAACATGCTGTCTAATACTGGTATTATTCTGCAAGACCCGACAGTCAAGTTCAAGCGTACTCTTAGGGACAGATCATTTACAGCAGCTGCGCCAAAGACCTGGCACAATCTACCAGACTATATTAGGAAAGAGGACAATTTTAATAAGTTTAAGAGCCTCCTTAAGACTCATTATTTCAGAGAGGCCCACAGGAGTAGTGTATAAAGGCCGATCCTGGGACATAACCTAAAACATTTTTGAAACCCCACTTTTTAAAACATTTTATCCCCCTGGTTTTCCAAAATGGCTACCAAAATTTCCAGGAGGGGGTTTTCGAAGTTTTTCGGGAGGGGGTTTTCGAAGTTTTTTGGGAGGGGGTTTTCGAAGTTTTTCAGGAGGGGGTTTTCGAAATGGTTGCCAAAATTTTTTCCAAATTTGGAAAGAATTTTTAAGGAGGGGGATGGGATGTTTTTTGGAAAAGTTTTAATAAATGAATACCAAACAAAAAAACATGTGCCCATACAAAGAAAAATGTATGTGGGTAGGTTTTGCAAAATACCCAGGCAAAGAACCAAACATTATATATTTTAACAAAAGTACAAACCCTAAAACAGTTTGTAATTATATACACCCAGGCGAAACAGAAGTTCAAATGTTGATCAGAACTGGTGTATATGATACAGTTTTTTAAAATTTTTTTAATTTTTAACTTTCTTTTATTTTTTTAACTTTCTGTTATTTTTAAGTTTTCCAAAAGTTTTTTTAAATTGTATTTTTGTTTTTAAAACCCAAGAAAAAATAAAAATGGTAAGAACATTAAAAGCAAATAGAGTTGTTTTACACTTTCCAAAGAACAAGGACCACTATTCCTGTGGAGAATGTCAGTTTGAAACATATACCAAAACAGCACTAAGGTTGCATTTGAAGGCTGTTCATAAAATAACACAAAAACCAAAGATGATTGAAAGGTGTGTATCATGTTTCCAAACCTTTGATACTGCAAGAGAACTACAAGATCATTGCATCAGCCATATAAAAAGAGTAAAGAAAAATAGATACTAAAACCTGAACAAAAATTTTACAAGATCTCTTATTTTAAAAAAAAAATTTTATTTCCTTTGTTAGGAAATAATATTTCTAAATTTTTTTCATTTAAAATAAATAATGAGTTATTATTATGGTTATGGTAGTAGACGAAAGCATACTGAACAAAATGATGATACCGAAAAGAAAATTAAAGACATTGAAAAGAAATTAAGACATCTGGAAGTGGAAGGAAACTACGAAACTGTTTTTGACATTAACATAAAAACTGCTGACAAAACATTTGAGACTGTTAACGGCGAAAAAAGGATAACCAAAGCACAGAATGGAAAATCCTGTTTATGGCAGACTGATAAAACCCTTGCTCCAACATTTGGTTCAGATAACATTGGTTTAAGTACAGATTACATTGAGAACAAGGGAAATAACTACATGGGTTTCGTTTGTCCCGAAATGCAGTTTGGCGATGTTTCTATTTTCATTGTTTGTGCGGTAGAAGATACATCTGTTTCTGGTTCTTGGGCTTATCTTATTGGGAATGATAATGGTAATTATGATAAATACATTAGCTTTAAATCCTACTCATACAACCATTTAATAGTTGGTGGTATAGAAGATGGAACAACTATTACTGCTGATGTTGTCGGACATAGTATTTTACATAAACACATTATATCATGCCATTGGTTGGGAACTGGATCCTGTTTGTATTTGAATGGTAAACTGATGAGAGGGTCAGAATTCCAAGCAGATTTGACAGATATAGGTAGTCCATTTGGTTCTGTATTTTTCAATGAAAGATATGGTTTAACAACTTCTGCTAAAAGCACCACTAATTTAAAAGGAAAAATATATGGGTTTAAAGTTGTGGTTGGACCATTACTTCCAGCTGATATTGTAAAAATTAATAAGGATATGATTAAAGAATATGGGAACTTCATATAAATAATTAAAGAATATGAAAATAATGAAGAGTTTAAAGCTCCATTTAAATAAATAATGAGTTTTGAAAAGAAAATCAAAGACATTGAAGAAAAATTAAAAAACCTTTCTTTGGGAAAAAACTACAAAACTGTTTTTGACATTAACTTAACAAATGCAGTTAAAACCTTTGAGACTGTTAATGGCGAAAAAAGGATAACACAAGCAAGGAATGGAAAATACTGTTTGTGGCAAAATGATAAAACCCATGCGCCAACATTTGGTTCAGATTCCACTGGTTTGAGTCCAGATTACATTGAGAATAAGGGAGGCAACTACATGTGTTTTGTTTGTCCACAAATGCAGTATGGCGATATTTCTGTTTTTGTTGTTTGCACTGTTGTCGACACATCTACTTCTGGTTATTGGTGCTATCTTATTGGAAATGATAATGGTGGATACGACAAATATCTTTCCTTTAGATCATACTCCTACTCCAAATTATTAGTTGGTGGTATTGAAAATTACACTTATAAAAATATAAATATAACCGCCTCACACAACATTCTTAGCAAACACATTATATCATGCCATTGGTTGGGAACGGGAGGATGTATATATTTAAATGGTGTTTTTTGTTCAGGATCAGAATTTCAACCGGATATAACAGATTTAGGCAGTCCATTTGGATCTGTATTTTTATGCGAAAGATTTAATGGTACCATTCCCACCGCAACCACTTACCAACTGAAAGGAAAAATATATGGGTTTAAAGTTGTGTATGGACCATTACGTTCAACTGATATTGTAAAAATTAATAAGGATATGATGAAAGAATATGGGAACCTCATATAAATAATGAAGAAATATGAAAATAATATTTCTAAATTTTTTTCATATAAATAAATAATGAGTTATTACTATGGATATGATGATCCAGATTATTCTTATGCAGATGGAGGAGCAGATGGAGAACAAGGAGAACAAGGAGAACAGGGAGATACAGGTGTAAAAGGGGACAAAGGAGACAAAGGGTTAACAGGTGCAACAGGTCCAAAAGGTTCAAAAGGCGACAAAGGCGACAAAGGTTTGACAGGGTCCCAAGGTTCTGCAGGTTTAAAAGGTGCAAAAGGTTCGCAAGGGTCTCAAGGAATTCAGGGCCCTTCAGGTGCAAAAGGAGACAAAGGCGACCAAGGTTTGCAAGGTTTGCAAGGGTCTAAAGGAGACCAAGGCAACACAGGACCACAAGGTTCTACAGGTTTAAAAGGTTCTTCAGGATCCCAAGGACCACAAGGTTCAAAAGGAGACAAAGGAGACAGAGGTCCAACAGGTCCAACAGGTACAGCATCCCAAAAAGGAGACAAAGGAGACAAAGGAGACCAAGGAACCAAAGGACCAAAAGGAGACAAAGGAGACAAGGGTTTGCAAGGAACCAAAGGAGACAAAGGAGATACTGGTATTAGAGGACCTCAAGGAAACAAAGGCGACAGAGGAGACAGGGGATCAGCAGGTACAACAGGAGCAGCAGGAACCAAAGGAGACAAAGGGGACCATGGAAATTCTGGTTCCAAAGGAGATAAAGGAGACAAAGGGGACAAAGGAGACAAAGGTATGGCTGGCACAGCAGCCCAAAAAGGAGACAAAGGAGATCCTGGTGATGATGGAGCAAAAGGAAACAGGGGAAACACTGGAGCAACAGGTCCACAAGGTCCACAAGGAGCCCAAGGTCCACAAGGAGCCCAAGGCTCGCAAGGATCCAAAGGCAACACTGGTAACACAGGTTCGCAAGGACCCCAAGGACCCCAAGGAACAAAAGGAGATAAAGGAGACCAAGGATCCAAAGGAGACCAAGGAGACCAAGGAATCCGGGGACTGCCAGGAGGAAAAGGATCAACTGGGCTAAGAGGTCTCAGAGGTCTAAGAGGGGTTACAGGAATTACAGGACCAGCTGGAACCTTTTCGCAGTTAATAAAGTATAAAAAAGATAGTGGAAAAACAAACCACAAAGCAGGTAGTTGGGATAACAGCAATAACATCAGCACTTTGGTATCATTTACATCAACCCATGATTCTGGAAAATATTTAGTATCATATTGGTTTACACTACAACCAGATGGACATAAAATAGATCAACAAAGTAAAAAATCTTCATGGTGGGATGGTACTACTTACAATGCATATTTTGATTTAAAAACAAACCTTTACCATGGAGATATTACAGACAGATCAAACACACTTTCAGGTTTGGAAACTATAACCATGGGAAGAACATATAACGAAACACATTCCCACCATATATTTTGTCAAGGTGTTGCAACCATAAAAAAGGGGACCCAAATGTCTTTACATTCTTATTCTGGTTCTGTTGGAGATGACTATACCTACTTGTTTTTCAATGTGTGGGATGTTGAAGTTAACCTGCTTAAAATTAATTAAGAAAAAAAATTGAAAAAAGAAAAAAAGAAACTATTTTTAAAAATACAATAAGAGAAATGGCAACAACAATGTTAACAACAATGGTAAAGTATGAAACCCTTGTAACCCCTGTTTTTAGTCCTCATTTTAAATCTGTGCAATGGACATTACCAGGAAAATTTGCTTGCAGATGTGGTAAAGTATTTACTACACAAAACAAACTCATTAACCATACATTTTTCCCACAAAAAACAAGTGTAAAATTTTCATGGACTGTAACCTCATACCTTCCAGACAAACATTGGTTAAAAGCAACCATGAAACAAATCCCAGTTAGCTGTTTGAACAAATCCCAACTAGCTGTTTGAATAAATTTCAACTAGTTATCGAACTAGTTGTTGAACAAATTATAGCAAATTATAACAAATTTCAACAAAACCATTAATAAATGGAACAAGAACAAAAACCAGAACAAATAGAACAAAAACCAGAACAAACCATTACAAAAACACCTCCACCTGTCCATGTCAAAAACCCCAAAAGAGTTGCACAAGGGAAAAAACTTGCTGCAATAAGTAAGGAAGCAAAATTAAGAAAAAAAGCTAAAATGGAAAAAGAAAAAAAAGAAGAAAATGAAAACCAACCAACAACAACATCTTTAGTGGCAACATCTGGAGCGATAATTGGAACTTGTTGTACTATTCTACTAACATATATTGCTTACACCAAATGGAAAGAGGAGCCAGAAGAAAGTAAAGAAAAAATTCCTAAAACAAAAACAGTTTACAAAGATCTTTCGCAATATGATCTTTAAATTTTTAAAAAAATCTTTAAAACTTCATTTCTATACAGAAATGAAATTTTTAATTTAAAAGGAAAGGAATTCAATAAATGATTGTTACCTGCCATGCAACAGAATGTATTTTCGGAAGTAAAAACTGGTTTAATATTGGGAAACTTATATATTTAATTTCAAAGGGAAGCTATGAAGGATACAAACTTTGGTTGTTATATAGTAAATATGATATTAGAAACTATAACGAAAACCACTGTTATCATTTGTGGGCAGATTTTGATCTTTTGATGCCAGAAGATTTTGAAGAAGATTTTGAAGATGATTTTTAAATATGGATCCTATGCAACTTCTTAAAAATTTTTAAAATATAATTAAGAACAAAATTTCATTCCTGTAAAGAAATGAAGTTTTTAAAATAGCACCAAAAACACTGAATCCTTCAACTTGGTAACCACCTTATTAAAATAATGTTATAAATTTTTTTTACCAAAGATTCCTGTAAAGAAATGAGATTTTCCCTATTATAATAAATGAATACAGAGAGAGAAGTTGAATTAGTACCCGGTTATAATAGATTACACAGAAGTTCAATAACCGGGGAACGAGCTCGAAATGTAATTACTTTCAATCCTAATTCTGCCAATGAAGGAGAAGTAATTTACATCCACATCCCAAAACTCAAACCTGGAACAACCTTAGTCCCTGATAAGATGTTTCTTTTGTTCGACTTTAAGAACAAAAATACCAAATCTTGGTTTAATAACAACCTTGCGAAACAACTACAAGAACGTTTGGAAGTCAGGTTCGCAGGCGAAAAGGTTTACGACAACACAGGAGAAAGCCTTCTTGGAACATATAAGGACCTATGGATGGACAAACACGAGAGAGCCAACATGATTGAGGATGGTATTGCAACAGAAAATCAGCGAAAACTTATCTCTAAATCTGATGATGCCTCTTCTGACACATATGCAGCTGTATATGGAACTAAACAGAGGATCAAGTTGGACAAAATTTTAAAGGATCATGGACTATATGCACCCCACAGCATGGCGAACGATTTGCAGTATATTATTACACTGCCAAAAGCCACCGCCATCATGAAAGCCCAAAGTAGTCAATCTGTGGCTGGTTATTCTTTGGAAAACATCGAACTTGAGTATGAAACCATTACCAACTTTGCCCTAGTCCAGGAAATCGAATCTTCATACCAAATGGGTCGAGCCCTTTCCTTTGAACATGTAACCCTAATGAAAACCACACCATGGGCTGCAGCTTCAACATTAATTAACGAAACCATTAATCTGCCAAGAAAGAGCATGAAGGCGGTTGTAATGTTGTTTACAAAAGCAACCAGAGATGGTTCAGAAGAGTTTGTATACCCAAATATTGAAAGGGTAAAGATTACCATTGAAGGGGTCCCGAATAGCATTTACTCTCAAGGAATTCCTAAACGAAGGTTGTTTGAAGAGGCTGAGCGACTTTTCAGACAAACAAATTATCCAACGATCCAAGCTGATGAGTTCTTTACAGAAAACCAGTTTGCACTTGTTGTAGATCTTCGGTCAATTAATGACAATGCTGTCTATGGAGATGGTACAAAACTTTTGACCACCCAATCTGGAATCATGTTAGAAATCAAGAAAAAGGCAACATCAACAGATCTCAGATGCCATGTTTTCATTCTTTCAGATGGCTTATTGAAAGTGCAAGGAGGAGCATTTCAGAGTGTAAATTATTGAAAAATATTAAGAATTCCAAGAAATAAATGGAAAACGAAGACCCAAAACCATTTAATATGATCGTTGTTGGAATGACTAGTTGTGGAAAGACTCATTATTTGTTGAAAAATTTAGTTGAAAATCATAAAAAAAAATTTGAAAACATAGTTTTAATATGTCCTACATTTGTATGGAACAAAACATATTTAGAATGGGAACATCTTAATGATCCAAGGTTTTTTGTTATACCTTGCGATCAAGATGAGTCCGAAGATTTTTTAAAATATGCAGTTGACTATTGCAAAGGAACACCTTCGTTAATTATTTTGGATGACTGTGCTTCTGGACAAAGTGTTAAAAACAGGACCAGCGAGTTGGTAAAACTTGGTTTTGGAGCCAGACATATGAATATTAGCACAGTAGTCATTACCCAACAACTAACAAGCATTGCGAAACCATATAGGGAAAATATCTCAAAACTGGTTACCTTTTACAACCCAAACAGAAAAGACATGCAGGTTATTTTAGATGATTATTTAGACATCCCAAAAGAAGAAGAGAAAAAAATAAAAGAAACATTAAAATCCAAAAAATTTTCAAAATTAGAGATCAACTTAATTCATCCATATGATCATTCCATCCTAATAAATGAGGAACCTAAGAATTCTACTTAAAAATGGAGAAACAACTGTTAAATTTGAGGATCCTTTGATCATTGAAGATACCAAATTGATGGTTAAGGATGCAACAGTTTTTTGGGATTTCAATAATCTAACAAGTCCAACATTTGTTATGCATGGAACAAAAAAAATTAGTTTCTACAATGGCTATTGGACTGTTGGTATGATTATGAGATTATTAAAGGAAAACGAAATAAAGTCAGAATTACTTCCATATAGCTGTAAAATCAGATTATACCCAACAAAAGACCTTTCCCTGCTTAAACTTGGTCCATTGCTAGGACATACAGAAACAACAGTAATTAGGGGAGGGGCAAGCCTTGTCAGTCCAGAAACAGTCAACATAAATCTTGGAATGAGATTTGTCTGTATTACCTGCGAAATGATTGATGGAACTAGGACATCATTTTCAGGAAAACGGGATAGAACAGCTGCAGTTCTTCCAATTACAACAAGACAATTATTGAAGGGATCAGTTGAAAAATTTGCAAACATCAACTCCGAGGCCATGTTAGACAATGGTGTCTACAATGAACTTAAATTTAAAGTTGACCACAATGTTGGCGACATTCTTCTTGAAATTTTTTTATGTCCACAAAACTATAAGACTCCATGAAAAAAACTCTGTGTAAAAAATTCTTCTTAAAAATTTCATTCCTGTAAAGAAATGAAGTTTTCTCTATTATAATAAATGAATAAGAACGAGGTTTTAAATGATTTGTACGAAGCGGCTTTGATAACATTTTCAGCTGTTGGAGTTAGTATGCTGTTTAAAAAGTTAACAGGTCAATCTCTTGCAGCGCCAGCAAGTCTTAAAGAAACAGCCAAACTTGGAGTTGCAGTTGCAGCTGGGTTATTTACAGTAAAAATGGCACAGGAGAAAGGATATATTCCCAAAAATGTGGATCCAAAGAAACTATAGAAAAACATTTTGGAAAACCCTTTGAAAAAATTTGAACTACAAAGTCAGACTTCTTTTTTTTAAAATAAATGGCATCAATGATAGCAGGAGGGTTGTTCAATGCAGTTGCCTTTGCTGGTGCTGGTTATTTGTTTCAATCATTTAACAAACATGGTTATGCTGACGAGGCGAAAAGACATAATTTGGCAACAGAAAAACTTCAAAAAGACAAAGAAAAGTTTTTTGAAAATGAAATTAAAAGAAAAGACAAGGTCAGAGAATTACAAGACGAAATAAGAAATGCAAACTACAACATGCAAGACACCTCAAAGGCTTTTAAAGAACTTCATGAAATTTTACAAGAAAAAACGGTAGAACCAAAACTTGATGATTATTACCAACCAAGCGATGAAATGGAGAAATATATGGTTATCACTGTAACACTTTTAGGGGCTGGTGCTGGTTGGTTGCTAGCAGTTGTTGTTTAAATTTAAAATTTATGGGATCCTAATGTAAGGATGCAGAGTTCATTAAAAATTTTATTTCCTTTGTTAGGAAATAAGATTCGAAACCCTTTTTCATTAAAAATTTCCTTTTGTTGGAAATAAGATTTATAATATTTTTAAAAGTTTCCTTCTTTGATAATTTTTGTATACTCCTTACATTTTCTAATTCCACTCATTTCTTCTATTTTCAAAACATTTTCAACACTGAGAGCATTGCCAAAAACTTTGAATCCTGTTTGATAAGGTATATAGGCATTATTTTTGGGAGAATAATTCAAAATATATTTTATTTCGTCAAATGTTTTTAGTTCTCCCAAAGTTGGTTTTTTCATGGTTTTCAAAAGATTATCTCTTTGACAGATTCCAAAAATGATGAACATAATGTAATTCAGGCTATATTTTCTGTCCAAAACCAAACCTGATCTTACAAGGGTTTTATTGGTTTTTAAAAAAAATTTCATAATTTCATACCCAACAATTTTCTCTTCCTTTGGAAACAATTTCCAAAATGTTTTTACATACCTTTTCAAAAGGGTTGTAGGTTTTTCTTTGTGGTTATTAAAACCATGAAACTTTAGTAACACAAGGCCGCAATTTGTGCAAATTATGGTTCCTTCCATTTCAGCTTTTGATGCCATGCAACATCTGCTTTTGTTCTTATATGTTTCAAGTTCTAAAAGACTTTTGTTGAATTCTTCTGTTTCATTTTTTTCTTTAATTTCAATAATTGGAGCTCCAAAAACATTTAAAATTTGTTTTGACTTTGACATTTCTCTCTTTTATTATATTAATTTCGCTATTCCTTTAAATACCAAGAAAACCGTTCCAATTGAAGCTCCAAACACTTCTGGTAATCTGTTATCGCTTTTTCCAACAGTTTCAGGTGTAAAAATTCCTGGTTTGTATTTTTTTTCATTAATTTCAACAGGTTTTACAGGAAATTTTCCATCTGGTTTTACAAAGGGTTTTCCAATATTTAAATGTCTGTTAAATCCAAGAGCCATTTTGTTTGTTGCCAGGGTAAGAACATTATTGAACCCACTAATTGGGTTAATAAGTATTCTCATGTCTGATGGGATTAAAATTAAACCTGGAGATATTGCAAAATTCAAAACAACATTGGTAGACTTAATAGCCTGTCTCATATTTGAAATGGAAACAGTAATATCATCCTGGGCAACGGTATCCTCCATTAACTTTTTAAACACTTCTTGTGTTTGTAAACTTTTAGCTCCTTCTCCAACAATGACCCACCTTGTTTTTGCTTGTGCTCCCAACACGCAGTAAACAAAAGATTCTAAGGATTGTTGGAAAAGCTTTTGACCCAATAGTGTTAACCCATTAGAACTTTCAGGTACAAAATGTTTGAAATCATCTGGATGCCTTGAACCAGCTGATACCAATTCCTCATATTCATTAATTCTTCCATAACTTTTATGTTCCAACTTTACATACCTAACTTCATATCCAAGGTCCTTCATATCTTGAGTAAATTCTTTTGCATTTTGTGTAGAGTTACTTATCTTCTGGACCCAAACATCATTAGGGTTATGTTGTAAAATTTTTATGACATCGCTTGTCAAAAACCTTTTAAGTTTGTCAGGATGTTTCAAAAACCTTCTTACCTGAAAAACATAATGATAATGGACAATGCTTGTCAAAAAAGAAGATCTAAATTTTTCAAAACCATTTTTAAAATGTTTGTTTGAAATCCCACACAAATAACTCGAGACATAAGAAGCTGCAAGGGCTGTAAAATATGGGATTGTAAGAAAGTCATTTAATGTTGGGTTCCTTATTTTCATTGGTTGTTGAAATGTTAAATCTATGGGGTTTAGGTTTACAATAAAGTTTTCTCTTTCATTTGCAAATATTGTAATAGTGTTTAAATTTACAGAAGCCTTTGGTTGTTTAGAAAATTTTTGAACAGTTCCAAAGACATCCCACTCTTTTGGCCAAGATTCTGAAATCTTTTTGAATTCTGTCATTATTTATTGAAGTTTGAAAACAAAATTTTTGAAAGTGGATAGTAGTCGCAAAGGATCAGTCTTCTCATAATTTTTAAGAAGTTGCAAAGAACTCAGTTTTTCTTTAAAATAAAAATGGAAGATAAACTTTTACTCATTGACCTTGAACTTCGAGATATTTATTACAATCCTGTAACCGGTTACCAATCCATGGAAAAACTTTACCAAGCTGCTGTTAAAGAAAATCCTTCAATAACTCGCAAACAAGTTAAGGAGTGGTTACACAGCCAAAGGGTGTTTACTTTACACAAACCTATCAAAAAACCAAGAAAATACCAGAAAACATTTGTTAAAAATCTTGCCGACCAACTTCAAATGGACTTGGTAGATATGGCAAAATTTGGTTCTGAAAATAATGATCAAAAATGGATCTTGACAGGTATTGAAATTTTGAGCAGGTTTGGTTTCGCTGTTCCTGTCCACAGAAAAAACACAGCAAGTATGGTTGCAGGTGTTAGCAAAATGTTGGAAGAATTCAAGAAAAATTTTGGTAAATATCCAGAAACAGTCCAGTTTGATGAAGGGAAGGAGTTTTATAATGTTGGGGTAAAAACTCTTTTAAAATCTTTTGACATAGAATATTTTTCATCCAGATCTCATAGGAAGGCTGCACTTGTAGAAAGGTTCAACAGGACTTTGAAAACCAGAATGTGGAAATTTTTTACTTTTAAAGGAAACAAAGAGTGGCTAAATAATCTTGACAAGTTTACAAATAGTTACAACAACACCATTCATAGTACTATTAAAATGAAACCAAAAGATGTTAATAATGGCAACCAATCCAAAGTTTTCCTTACCCTGTATGGGATCCCACCTCTTGAATCCCAAGTAAACCCAAAATTCAAAATTGGGGATCATGTTAGAATTCAAAAGTATAGGAAAAACTTTGCAAAAGGATATGATCCAAATTTTAAAGATGAAATTTTTACAATATCAGCAGTTTTTAGAGGTGTTCCTGTTATGTATAGAATTCGGGATAAGGAGGAGGACATTATGGGAAAATTTTATGGTGAGGAGTTGGTTAAAGTTATTGGTAAACAAGATACCTAAATAAATGACTGAAACTATTGAACTGCAGAATTTAAATCCTAATAAAACCGCAGAACAAGAACAGGAGGCTGAGACAACTTTTGAATCATCTTTTGGCCCTTCCTATTTTGAAGATCTTGACAATCTTTTTGATAAATATAATGAAGTTTTCAATGATGATGAAGATTTTGAACCTGTTAGTAAAAATGAAAGAAACGAAATGAGGGAAAGACTTCGTAACCAACCTGTACAATTTGAAGGCGAGTCGGATGAATTATTTCAAAAAAGAAGAAAAGACTTTATAGCAAAAGTGTCCAGAAGACAAAGTTTAGACGCTACAAAAACAAAAAAAAAGTTTTTTTATGAAGAGTTAAGTCGAACAGTAGTTATGGCTGATGGTAAAGAAAGTAAAAATTTGTATAAAGGAAGTACATTTTCCTACGATCCAAAAACATTTGAGGTTGATGGACTTAAGTTTGAAAATGTACTAATTTTGGTTAAAGATGCTAATAGCGGCGAATTTGAATATTCAAAAGGGAAAGGACAAAAAGTTCTTAACAAAATTAAAAAATTTAAGGATCTGTTAAAAAAGGCAAGTGTTGAACATTTAGGAACTGGAGCTGGACTCATAGAAAATGAACAAAAAATAAGCCCCCAAGCAGCCGAAGCAGTTCAAAAAACAGTTGCTGAAGATTTGCAAGATGAAGTAACAATATTACAGGACGAGCTAGAAAGTAGTGGCGAAAGTAGTAAAGAAAATACTGAAAGATTGCGTAATTTGGCTGGAATTTTGAACCCCAAAGGAACTGTTAAGGAAGCAACTACTGCTCTCGATATTAACGTAGAATATTATACAGACCAAGCCAATAAGGAGACAGATCCAAAGAAAAAACAACATTCTGAAAATTTAGCAAATGTGTGTAAACTCAAATCTGACTCTCTTAGGCTAGAGGCTAATATGAAACCAAAATATGAAGAAACAAAAGAAAGAATTAAAACCCATGTCTTAACAAGGTTTGAAAAATTTAAAGAATGGGCAAAAGAAAACATGGGTGTATCAGCTGCTATTGCCATTTCCATCGCTGGTATTATAACAACAGTGGCACTGGCTGGAAAAGCTGCTGTTGTAACGACAGCAAAAGCAACAGGAGCATTAGGAAAAGCCTTAGCAAAACTTGCAAAAGCTGCCTGGCCTGTATTGGCACCAATTTTAAGCATACTCGCAACGGCACTATCTTGGGGTGCAAAGGGGCTGGCATGGTTGGCAAAAAATCTGTGGATCCTTGCAATAGGTCTGACATATTTTGTTTACACAGAGTACAAAGAAAGATATAAAAAATAAAAGTTAAACATAAAGAAATCTTTAAAATAAAGTTTTTTCTAATATTAATAAATGAACACCGAATACGCAACAATGAATGAAGAAAAAAATGAAGAACCGCAAGATTTAAATCTTAGGGAAGACCTAATCCGGTTATCCTTTGCAAAGGAAATTAAACATTCGGAAGCATATTTGAAAAAAGCCTCAATGACCCAACTCGAAAAAATCAAGCTTAGCTATGAAAGAACCCAACTTGACAAAACAACCTCTCTGTTGACCGAAACCCTTGTAACCAAATTTTCAGAGTTATTGGAACAGTTAGACTTAATACAAAATGATGAAAAACTGGATGCAGAACTATCATCAAACAAACTATTTTGCGATGATGTCAAATCCTTGGTTAAAAAAATTTCGCCATATATTCCAATGATTGGTTTGCTAACTGGTGGTATCATAATTGCCAAACATGTTTGGGACAGAAAACCAAGCCCAAATAAAAATGTTACAGTACAAAATGATGAAAATTCTTCTGAAACTGGCAGTGGTGTCAGTGCTGCTGATCCCAATAACAGTTGAGCTAATATTACTTAAGTTTTTACTGTTCTCACGAAGCGTTAGCAATGTTTCCTAATCTTGTTGGGTTAGGAAAAATAAAACAAATGGGTAATTCAAAGTCAAAGCCAAAAGAAAAATATAATAAAAACCATATTACAAAGAAAGGTTTTCAGTTTGGTCTAAGTTTTGGAAGGGAGGACCTAACCATGGAAGGAAACGTTCAAATAGGGTGGACAAACAAGACAGTCAAAAATTATACAAAGGTTCCTAACTGTAAAAAATCATTATCTGTGGAGTCTTTAACACAAAATAAAATAAATGATGATGACGAAAATCTTAAACTGGTACCGACAAATTCGACAGAAAAGGACGGAAAGAAGAAATCTAATTCTTAGAGAAAATTGGATTTTAAAAGAAAAAGAACGATGGGTACATAGTAATAAAAGAGATGAACCCTATTACTGAAATTACTATTAAGTTTCGAGAACAAGATGGACAAGTCCAAACCGAAGAAGAGTTAGAAGAGGAAATAAAACTCATACAAAAGCACCTACGTCAAAAAATAGAAATCCGGGACCGATTATCTGAAATTCGTAAGTCAAAAGTTAGCACACAAAAAGAAAAGCTAAACTATATAGCTTTCCAAAAAGGAATCAAAGGTTCAGACACATTAACAAAAAAAACACTTTGCGAAAAACTTGACATTCCATATATTCCAAATAAAAGCATAGGTTCCACAGAAATGATGGAGCCTGTTAAAACTTTGTTAACAGCTTTGGAAGATGGAGAAGAAATAGAGTTTCCAAGTCTTAGCAAAGCAGCTTTGGCTGTTGGGAAAAAAAGTGGTACCACTATTAGTTACTACATCAAAAACAAAACAGTTATTTCGTACAAAGAAAAAAGTTGGATCGTAAGTCGTTAAACTTAAAAAAAATGAAAAGTCAAAAACAAAAATCTCTTATTCAAACAATAAGAAATTTAAAAAAAAGAAAAAACATATAATAAAACAATGACATCCCTTAAAGAACTTAAAAAACTTTTTCAAATAAGAATGCAAGTAAGAACAAATGCAAATAACAGACTCCAAACAATACGAGAAGAAAATTCTTCATCAAGAGCAGAACTTAGAGCAATAGCAACCAAACTTGGTGTCAAAGGTGCTCATAGTCTTAACCTGAAAACACTTTGCGAAAAACTTGACATCCCATTAGTAAAAAATGAAGTTTACGACAAATACCATAGAAACGTAATTAAAACACCAGTAAAAATAACATTTACTTCTGTGGATGGAGAAAAACTGGTTTTCCCAAGCATTTACAGAGCGGCCCTCAGTTTGTACAGAAATCCAAGTTATATCCCATTTTGTATAAAGAACCAAAGGGATGTTATGTATAAAGGAAAATATTGGTCAGTTAGTCGTTAAAAAATGAAAAAAAATTTATTTAAACTATATAATAAATAGAACTGTTTTGTTTTGTTTTCTAAGGTTTCATTTCCGCAAAAGTTGTGTTTTTGGTTACAAACATTTCCACCATAATTCCTTTTCTAAGTTGAAAAGGAATTTTTTTTAATGAAGTTTTTTTTACAAAAGTACTATGGCACTTATCCAAATAAGGTTTCCAATAACTATTCCAGCAGCAAGGGAAACCCATGGCGAAAGATTATCAACCAACTCGGTAACCTTTTCATCAACAGCATTAATATTCTCGTCAAATTTCATTAATTTGTCCATTTTATTTTAAAGGAATTTTTCCTATTATAATAAATGACTAAGTACACAACAGACCCAAAATTATTAAAAAAACGGGAAAATGCTCGTTTGAGAAAACAACGACAACTAAAGCGGGATAAAGAAATGAAACCTTTCAAACCCGAAAGACTTGTCAAACTTCAAGAAGAACAGGAAAGAAAAAGGTTGGCAAAAGAGACAAGAGAAGAACAAAATGAAGCCTTAAAACAAACAAGAATTAGCAGAAAACTTAATGAAAAAGCTGCTAACAAGGAGACACAGAAATGGTCAAAGGAAATTAAACAAGAGGAAAAAAGACAGAACAAAATTAAGTGGGACAAGAAGTGGTTGGGTTCTGACAGGAAACTTGCTAAAAACAGAAGGGTTATTGGTAACAAGATTGGCAGACTTTACAGGAAAAAAGTAAAAAAGAACAATGAACTTAGACAGATAGAACCAATACTAATTAGAGATTTTGTAGAAGGAAAAGCAGCCTTATATGAAATCTCAGGGCAAGGATATCTAGACCCAACAGTATTTTTAGAAGAAACAACAACAACTGTTGAGAACCTAATTAATGGGATTGAAAATTCAAAGAAGGTCAAAACAACACTGATCTGCAAACTTGTTCATTATAATTATGAGGCTGGAATAGAAGAAGTAGATCTTTTCTACTTTACCTCCCACATGAAGGCAATGACAACAAAGGAGGATGTTCATGAACTGTACAAATTATCAAAAAGGGAAATGTTAGAAAATTTGGCAGCTCATCAAAAGAAAGGTTCTGGATGGTCTATAAGATCTGTAAAAAGCCTGCATATTTCAATAACGAAATATAAGCCCTTAAATGGCAAGGGGTTCAAACCACTTCCAAAAGAAGTTGCTGACAAAAAGGCAATCATAAATCCAAAAAACAAGGATTCAAACTGTTTTCTATATGCAGTTGCCATTGCAGAGATTCTGAAGGAAGATCCAAACGCTCAAAAACTTGAAAGAGTGCCAACAGCTGCAAAATTATTGGCAAGAAAGTATGATTGTAAGGGTTTAACATTTCCTGTCCCAATTAAGGATATCTCAAAATTTGAAGAAAACAATGGAATAGGGGTAAATGTTCTAACATATGATGATGAAATTAAAAAGGTTTGTCAAATGCAAATAAGTAGGTCTGACCATGATAACAGAGTTAACCTGTTTTGGTGGAAGGATCATTACAGTTGTATCAAAAGTAAAAGTAAACTATTATCAGATCAAAACAACAACCACCAACACCAAAACTTTTTCTGCGACTTTTGTTTAAACCCTTTCAAAACAGAGGAGATATTAGTTGAACATGAAAAAATTTGTAGAACTCATGATGCCCAAATCCAAGAATACCCAAAAAAGGGTGTTGACGATATCATGGGATGGAGTAAAAAAGATTACAAAAAAACTCAAGATGTTCCATTCATTATAGTGGCTGACTTTGAATGCATGTTAAAAACTTTAAAAACAGAAGAAAATGATGAAGGAAAAAGCTATACACAAAAATATCAAGAACACATCCCAGTTGGTTATTGCTTTCAAATCATATGTTCTGACCCAACTGTATTTCCTGGTAAAACCGTAAGTTACACAAAACAGTATGAATTCCAAGATATTGGTAAAATGTTCGTTGAGGCTTTGGAAAAAGAAGCAAAAAAGATTTGGTACAATTATTTAAAGGAACCAAAAGCCATAATAATGTCAGCAGAGGAGGAGAAGGAGTATCAGCAAGCCACAACTTGTTATGTTTGTGGAGAAGCATTTGTTCCTAAAAAACTTAAAGATTTTGATCCAAGAAGTCTTTGGAAAGCTAGTAAACTTACATCTAAATCCAAAGTTAGAGACCATGACCATTTAAACGGTAAATATCGTGGTGCTGCTCATAATGATTGTAATTTTGCAATGGGAAGTGCAAAACATATACCAGTTCTGTTTCATAATTTCAGTGGTTATGATAGTCATCTAATTGCAAAATATTTAGGATTGTCAACAGGACCCATTGGTTGCATAGCGAAAACAGAAGAGGAGTATATTAGTGTCAACAAAAAACTTTGGATGGATGGCGGGTGGAGCAAAGATTTGACATCTGATGGGAGACCAAAGAAAAAATGGGTACCATTGGAACTAAGATTTCTGGACTCTTTAAAGTTTATGTCATCTTCGTTGGCCTCACTTGCATCAAACCTGCCAGCAACAGAATTTCATTACACAGAAAATGGGTTCAAAAACCATCCAAAAGAAAATGTGGATCTGTTGAAACAAAAAGGTGTTTTCCCCTATGAGTTCTTGAACAGTCTCAAAAAGTTGGACTACCCCCAGTTACCGCCAAAAAAGGAATTCTATTCCAGACTTAATAACAGTCATATTAGCGATGATGATTATGAACATGGTAAAAAAGTTTGGGAAAAGTTTGAATGTAAGACGTTAAAAGATTATCATGATCTGTATTTAAAAACAGATGTACTTCTTTTGACAGATGTAATACAAAATTTCAGAAAAATGAGTAAAACCACTTACAAACTTGATCCTATGTGGTTCTACACAACTCCTGGTCTGTCTTGGAGTGCCTTAATGAAAATGACGGGTCAAAAGTTAGAGTTATTTTCAGACCCAAACATGTATCTCATGGTTGAAAAAGGCATTCGTGGCGGAATTTCAACTATTACTCATCGATATGCAGAGGCCAACAACAAGTACATGGAAGAGTACGATCCAGAAAAAGAAAGTGTTTTCATCCCATATTTAGATCGTAACAACTTGTATGGTGTGCCAATGACAGAACCACTACCAGTTGGAGATTTTCAATGGGTCCCAGAAGAAAAGCTATCAAACTGGGAGAAATATTTAACAACAGAAGGCGAAGGTTGTTTTCTAGAAGTAGATCTCGATTATCCAAAGGAGCTTCATGATTTGCATAATGATATGCCATTTGCAGCCGAAAGAATGATGATCGACAAAGTGGAAAAGTTGGTACCAAATTTCAATAACAAAAAGAATTATGTACTACATTATGAAGCCCTTGAACAAATATTAAAAAATGGTTTGATCCTTAAAAAAATTCATCGCGGTATTTCATTTACAGAAAAAGCCTGGATGGAGCCTTATATTATGTTAAACACAAAGTTGAGAACAGCAGCCACCAATGACTTCGAAAAAGACTTCTTCAAACTCATGAATAACTCTGTGTTTGGAAAAACAATGGAGAATGTTAGGAACAGGATTGATGTTCGGCTGGTGTCATTTGAGGACCAACTAGAAAAATTAGCGAAAAAACCAAACTACAATGGTATCAATATATTTACAGAAAACTTGGGCGCTGTGCACATGAAGAAAACTAGGGTTAAATTAAATAAACCCATATATTCTGGTGCAGCCATTTTGGACAAAAGTAAAATTTCTATGTATGACTTTCATTACAATTACATTAAACCAAAATATGAAAATAAGGCAAAACTGTTATTTACAGACACTGACAGCCTTTGTTACAAGATTAGAACTGATGACTTCTTCAAAGACATCTCAGCAGATGTTAATACCCACTTTGACACCAGTAACTTCCCAAAAACCCATTCAAGTGGCATACCTTGTGGAGAAAACAAAAAGGTCCTTGGGATGATGAAGTCTGAAACTGGTGCTGACCAAATCTCGAAATTCGCAGGACTGAGGTCAAAAGCTTATGCAATTAAAATGGACAAAAAGTTAAACCCTATAACTGATATAATGGAGTGTAAGGAGAACAAGAAGTGTAAAGGCATTAAGGGAAGCGCTATTAATGATATCAAGTTTAAGGATTATGTGGAATGCCTGTTTACAGGAAAAAATCTATTGAAAGGGATGAACACATTTAGAAGTACCAACCATAAAATTCATACCATTCATGTCAACAAAATAGCTCTAAATTCTGCAGATGACAAAAGGGTTATATTAGACGATAAAATTAGTACATTGGCGATTGGGCATTATAAAACTATGTAAATTAAATTAAAGATTTGTATTCAAAAAAGAATACAAATTTTTTTAAGAAAGTTAAAATTTATTTTTTTTTTTAATTTTTTTATAACAAGATTTAAAATGATTAATTAGTTCCCTTTCTGTTTCAAATGTTTTTAAACATTCAACACATTCCCTTATATAGTCCATTTTTTGTTTATGGACAACCTTTATATGCAACCTTAGTGCTGTTTTTGTTTTTACTTCAAATTTACACTCTTCGCAAACAAACCAAGTTTTATTGTGGTTAGGTTGGTTATACTCATTTTTTCTATACTTAGGCATTCTCTTTTATTTTCTTCAATCTTTAAAACTTAAACAGACCAATTTTTTTTTAAAAAATTTCAACCGTCATCTTTGAATCCAACTCCTAAAAAAATTTCAACCGCCATCTTGGAACCCCCCCCTCCTGAAAAACTTCGAAAACCCCCTCCCAAAAAACTTCGAAAACCCCCTCCCGAAAAACTTCGAAAACCCCCTCCTGGAAATTTTGGTAGCCATTTTGGAAAACCAGGGGGATAAAATGTTTTAAAAAGTGGGGTTTCAAAAATGTTTTAGGTTATGTCCCAGGATCGGCCTTTATACACTACTCACAGGGATTTGACCTAACTCATTAGAGTTTCTTTATCTGTTATTTTTGTTATAACTTGTATAGCATTAGTAGAATTTTTGTGTATATATACCTTACTATTTTTGTATATAATTATTCTCGCTCCAGGAATAGGATATTTTAGCACAGTATTTTTCCATTTTTCATATATTTCTATTTTAGTGAATGTAATGCGCGTTTGATCATATTCAAATGCTAAAATGCGCAATATAAGTATTAAATATTATTATTATTAATTATTATTATTATTAATTCATCGAAACATTTCCTATCTTAACTTATCCCATGCCCTAATTATATATTATAAATTATGTATTTTCTAAAAAAAACGAAAAACGGTCTTCTTTTTTTGTTAGATGCTTAATTTATTTGTGGCTGTGATCATGGACAACTTCGAGTATCTCACTCGTGATCAGTCTATCCTGGGGCCTCATCATTTGGACGAGTTTGTTCGAATATGGTCCATTTTTGACCCTGCGGCAAAGTAGGTCGTCTTTCTCATTTTAATTAAGTCCTTTCGTTGTTCTGAAAAAAATATTAGACTGCAGTACACCTTATACCCAAGGTCTTATCCTCGTGTGGCGGCGGGGGAGCGGAGTTAAGACCCTGGGTACGAGGTTGAAGTACAGTACAGTACAGTACAATGCAGTGCAGTGCAGTGCAGTGCAGTGCAGTGCAGTACAGTACAATGCAGTGCAGTACAATACAATGCAGTACAGTATAATGCAGTACAGTACAGTACAGTACAGTACAGTACAGTACAACAGAGTAAAACAATAAAGAAGCCGTTTTTGACCAGCTCAGACAGGAATAGGTTAATCACTTCAGTTGTTAACCCATTGCTGCCTAGGATGTCTGAGGGTTCTCTCTTTGACAAGTAAAATCATCTGGCATTAGACAGAGTAAAAAAATAAAGGGACCAGCTCAGGCAAGAGTGGTTTAATCACTTGTAAACCCATTGGCCATTGCTGCCTAGGATGTCTGAGGGTTCTCTCTTTGACAAGTAAAATCATTTTGCATTAGACAGAGTAAAACAATAAAAGAGCCGTATTTGGCCAGGAATGGGTTAATCACTTGTTAACTCATTGCTGCCTAGGATGTCCGAGGGTTCGACAGAGAAAAAGATAAAGTTGTCACACAACAACAATGGCGAATGAAAGGGACGTTTTGAGCGGAGCCCTTCATCAGAGTAAAATGTCAAAAAATGCAATGCAAAAATGGGCTCTGCTCGGAACGTCGGTATTTCGTTATCAAAACTATTCTCAACCGTTCGCCACCTTTTCACCTTGCTCTATCTAAAACACTGCTTACGCAGCACTCTACTTTTTTAATATCATACAGACGTTTGGTATAGAAATTGTTTGTAAAAACTAAATTATCGAGTCTTGGGGATCAGACATTAAGTTGTTTTTACTGAAATTTATTATTCAAAGATCTATGACATGCTCACTCGTCTTACTCCGCCCGTTGGATTTGGGAAAAAATGCCCGAAAATAGTTGCATACAAGGTAAACGTTATTTCTAAAATGATTTCGATTTGGACAGAGTGACTTTGACTTGCTACAGATGACTTTATATATATATACGTTTGTATGGTACTTTCAGCTTGGAGTGTGTAAAGTTTTGTTAATTGTTGCTGTACAAGGTGTCGCGAGATGTTAAAACTCTAAACGGGACTCGAATTGAAACGGGACCTTCCAAATGCTAGCCAGTTGTTCTGGTTATCTCGGCGCGTTTGCTGGTTTTTTTAAAGTTTTATTTTTTGGTTTTCGTTTCAGCGTTTAATTAAGATGAACATGCCGTTGAATGAAGGTGAAACGATTCATTTTACGACAACGCTGTTTGCTCTCGTACGTACTTCGCTGCAGATCCGAATGAAAGGAAATATGAACGCCAATGATACGAAACTAAGGAACATGATTACTCAGGACTGGCCACATACCTTGACAAAAATACTTGATAAAATGATACCAAAACATTCAGGTAGAAATTAAGAAGGAATATAGAAAGAGATGCTTATCATCATCACCACCACTACCACCACCACCACCACCACCACCACCACCACCATCATCTCCATCACCACCACCATTATTATCATCACCATCACCATTCTAATAATTTGTATTGTTGATTTTGTCATGTTTAAATGTCTTCTTCTAGTTTTAAGCTGTCATCAGATGACTGTTGGGAAAATCTACTGTGCTAAACTGATGTGCGAGAACTTCAGGCAAAACAAAAGACGAAAACAGTTCGAGTTAAATGAGGATGAAAGTTTAATATCACAGGTAATTTCCTCACTATGGCGCCAACTACCATCATATAATGTATCTTACGCTGGCTTTTGTCATTGTTTCTGCCTACTCTTGCCTCTACCAAGTACCAACCCCTGCTTTAGCTAACGTTCGTACGTAAAGAGATCCGTATAGATTTAGATTTAATAACTTATGAACACCTGTTAACGATGCAATCGACGGTAACTGTAATTAGATTTGTTGTTGGACATAAAATTATGATACTCAAGTGATTAAGCACTTTTCTACTTTCGATATATATTGGTAAAAACATAATCTTTATATAAGTTTTGAAACTCAATCTTAGTATGTGACTATATTTTCCAAATATTCCCGGAATTTCGCAAATTTTACTGGATTTTCGTTCGGTTTTAAGCAATTTGGCATTTGCCAACGTCCTCGGGCAATTGTAGTTAAATGTCTTTCTTCTACATAGGCAAGGTATTGTATTGTCCAAAAATTGTATTGCAGGTCCTATTTATGGTAATTTTTTAATGATCTGTCCGCATTCTTGTTGAATGACTGATATACTCCTTGGCGTCTGTTATTCTATATATGGAATAATACTAACCTGCCACATTAAAAGGAGAATTTACTACGACTTGTAACTTCTTTGATTGTTTTCCTGATAGAAAGAAAAAAGTAATTTTCATTAGAACCAATAATTTGGATATTGAAGGCAATTAGCCACATTACCATGAAACAAATTACAAAAAAAAAAAACCCCCGTCAAAAATCACTAAAATATGAACGAGAAGTTGTATAATTACTCGGGCTAAAGTCTAGGTTTCGGCTCCGTCGTTTGTTATTTTCTTCGCCACACAAAATTGCAAAATTGCGCAATACCTCCCATATATGGAGCCTGCACTTCGAGTGTTCGGTCACTTCGAAAATTCATCGACAGTCGTGTTCCTTTATAGTTCCTATTCTGTGGAACTTTGTATCAAAGCACATCACTGATCAACCATATAAGCAATTTACTTGGAAAACCTACCAACAATTTCGTCAAAGGCAAAGCTAGCCGAAGCTGTTGAATCCAAGTGGCAACCGAACAACCGACAACGATATACAGTATATTTTTCTCATGGCTAAACATGTCTCTACATTCTATAAATATTTAATACCGCCGGTACCGAGATGAGGATCAAAACGCTAACATTCTGGAACTTTATATTGGCACTGTATACACTTTCTCATGCTTTTGGTCGAGCAATTGCGATGTTCATAGGTTTTTCACATGGCTTCAGCAATACTAATGTTCAGTTGTTCAATGATCTGGCTCACGACTATCTGAACTCAGGACCTGTAAACCTCATGAAAACTATTGCAAACAAAATCCAAGATGTGAGAACACAAGGAACATTCATGAAGATGACAGACTTTAAGGAAACAGTTTGTTGACAGTAACAGTATCTTTATATTTTGGCATTATTATTTATGTGCTTTATTACTAAACGAGTTGTAAATTTGTTTAATGCTGAGTAGGACGCTTGTATACACATCTACAGTATGTACCATTTGTGTTTTTACCGACTGTTGCTTGTCTTTGAGTTTTAGATCGACAATGGACAGTATAGTCTTGATCCATTAGGATTTATGTATTCAAAGTGCTTTGAATCTTTGAGTATGTAATTTTGTGACAAGTATGTTATCCATATCTTGATGTTCATTTTGATACTGTATAAATTTTGATGCATAGATTGAGTAAAAAGATATTCATCATAGAAACAACTTTGAACCAGTCATGTTCCTCATATATATATATATATACAGTAATACTTTAATGACATATTTTCTATTCTAACATCAGCAGCCAAGTGTGTGTTATATGCGGATGGTGCCAAAATGTATAGAGAAATTAGAGTGTCTGACATCCAGCTACAGTACTAGCACTGCAGAGTTGAAGAGCCTTCCCAAATTGCTCTAAAGCAAAAACGTGGAATCAGGATTCATGTTGTATGAAGATATTGCACAGATGTAGGGTGTGGGTATATTTTACTAGTCACCTATTGCATATTTGCTAGTGCATCTGTACGTGGCCCACACATGTGAAGTTTGGGCACCTCAGACAATAACTAAAATCAGTAAGGTTGAAAGACTACAATGCAAGGCAACTAAATATATTTTAAGTTTTTAAACTGGCAGGATGAATTATCATACAATCTGAATGATCATCTGAAAACAGTTAATCTACTACTATACCATTATCATACTGGCATGACTTGAAAGATCTTATCTATTTTAAACATTATACAGGTCACTATAATATTCCTATTATTGTTTACATGATTATCCTGAATTGTGAAATGGTCTAGAATTCCAGATAATCCTGAATATTAAAGAAAATGAAATCCAACCCTGACTCCCACCTCTAAACCTGACCCTAAACCTAATGACAACCCCCGGTAACCCTAAATGTATCCACAACCTCCCAGGGAGAAAGGTCCACCTCTCAGACCCTGACCACAACACCCCTACTGTTTTTTTGTTATATGCTTTTTAGTTTAACATCCTGCATGTGGGACAGAGAAGTCCCCTAGGCCCCTAGGCATCAGGAATAGCGTAACCTTTCATAACTTAGCATAAATTTCATAACGTAGCGTAACGGCTCACAACGAAGCTTTAACGTCTCGTAACAAGAGTAACGGCTCATAGCGAAAAGTATAATGCACTTTTTGCGTAACTAACGTAAATTTAAGAAATAATCCACACAAAAAATAGACCGTGATTGACCGTCGAAACTTTGAAACATGTCAATTAGTGAGCGAGTCAAACTTGAAAGTTTGGGGACAGTCGGAGAACAGGTGTTCACGTGTAGATGCAGTCGACGGTTACTGTGATTAGAATTATTGTCAGACATATAAGTATAGGTAATTATATGATTTTGCTCGTGCAATTAAGGATTTACACTACGAGTGATATTTGAAAATTGAACCAAAATTGCACGAGCCGTACGCGGGTGCAATTTGGCTCAATTTTCAAATATCACGAGTAGTGTAAATCCTTAATTGCACGAGCAAAATCATATGATTACTTATTTATTATATGACAAAATTGCTGCCTTCTTATTACTCGGGCTACCGCACGTGTCTAGATTTCGCGATTCTTATTATTTTTATTTTTTTGCGACGCGTTATTAGTCCTCCGCGCGGCCGCTGGCGATATTGACCAATAAGCTTTGCGAAACTGAGGCATGTGACTATATCTATGCAAGTGACCAGTGCATGACTGCATGTGCCTTCCTTCGAATTCTGTGAGTGCCCTTTTTCGGATCTGTTCACAGACATAGTTATTGGTCAGTAATGTCGCTGGCAAGTATCTTGTTATTATTATATACGCTTACAATCGCACACGCCGTTCATTAAACTTGCAGGTGACACTTTCTAGGTAAACATGAAGCTGTGTAATAAGGCGAAGAGACTTGACATATTGAACGCTGTACATGTGTGGAAATAATACTTTCTTTGCTTTCCTGATGTCTGATCACTCGTCTCGGATGTGTTCTGTGTGTTCACAGACATAGTTATTGGTCAGTAATGTCGCTGGCAAGTATCTTGATATTGTATACACTTTATACAATCGCACACGCCGTTTATAGTTATGTTGATATTTAATACCTGAAGAGACTCGACATATGAACCGTGTGGAAATACGTTAATAAATACAGGCAATCGTGTTTTGTTATTGCAAATTGTGTTTTCTATCGGAGAATTGGATTGTGTTTTGACTTTTGCACTTAAGCACTTTTCTGCTTCCGATTATACATTGGTAAAAACATGTTCTTCAATTAAGTTTTGAAACTCAATCTTACTATGTGATTTTTTAGTCTTTTTTCAAAATATTCCCTGCATGTGACGAATTTTCCTGGGTTTTCGTTGATTTTAAGTATTTTGGCATTTGCCAATGCCCTCGGGCAATTGTAGGTAAATGTTTTCTTCTACAAAGGCAAGATATTTTTACACCCAAAAACTGTATTGTATGTTCTATTGTGGTAATGTATTTTTCAATGATCTGTCATTTCCGTGAAATGGCTGATGTGCTTCTTTGCGTCTGTTATTCTATATATGGAACAAAACTAAAACTAACCTGCCACATTTACAGGAGAATTTTTTACCACTTGTAATTCCTTTGATTGTCTTCCTGATAGAAAGAAAAAAGTAATTTTTATTAAAACCAATAATGTGGATATTGAAAGCAATTAGCCAGGTCAAAAATCACCAAAATGTGAACAAGAAGTTGTATAGTTAACATAGCGTAGCTAACGCTTCATAATAAGTGCTTCGGTCGGTTTACTGTTTCTTGTTTTCGAACCGCTTTACATTCTTTTTAAATATTCCAGGGCCCCAACCTAACAGTTAAAAGTTTACCACAAACCAGAAAAAATTCACAAACTCCACAAACTATTTTTGAAGAAAACATGTGGTGGTTAAGAAGTCATCTAAACTTGGTACCTGATGCTCAGCAAGCCATGTCGTCCTAGTAGCAATGCCCCGGGCGATATTTTAACGTGGCAGCATTTGGCTCAGCTAGCTATACTGGCGCCATTAACGTAGAAACAGCTTCTCGATCAGGTTTTACTTCTAATTTTTAGTATTCATTTAAATACCACCAGATTTATTGGTAATCAGCATAGGCGGTATAGCCCTAACTGCTTGGCATGATTTATATTTTACTATATTATTATTTAATTACGTCTTGTTACTAACCTGCCACATTGGCCAATCTCTTCGACTTTGGTCGTTTAGCTAATATGAAAGTAAAATATTTTTTTTATTGAAACTTTCTTTCAAACTATTGGTACTAGCAAATCAAATATTTAGGAATTAATAGCAACATCTGTTTACGCGGGTGTCAGTCACTGTGGTTCAGGGTACAGTAGCATATGGTATCATGTTCATGCGACCAGTATTCAGAACCATCCAGAAATCCGATAAATCAGAAAATTGTAGTATAACGTTAAATTCTAAATTGTTGTTACATTTCTTTTACTAACTTGTTATTGATTCTTTCACATAACAAGACACAAAATATGACATGAGACAACATAAGATAACACAGAAATTGGCTGCCTATAGCCGTTGATTAAAGCAGTTGCCGCTTTTTTCCCATTCTTGTTGATATGGACTTGTCAGTATAACTGCGCAAAACGTTCTTTCTTTATTGTCCAATACCAATGGCTGTCTCTGAACTCTTCGGCGATCATCATTATTAGTTTTATTCATTGAAAAGGCTTTGCGGCTTGATTTGTAAATTCTGTACAGTTCGTTAAAACGTAAGTCTAATTTATATTAGATTATTGTATATATATATATATATAGCCGTATGTTGACGTTATATGGTTATCTTCTTAAAAAATAAATAAAACCTGAGCAAAAAGCCCAAACAAAATTAACTCATAAAAAGGTAGTGCAGTGCGTAAGGAGTGTAAAAACTAACCTGTCGCATCATTTCCATCGTCGTGCTTTAGACGTTTTTCTAATAAAATAAAAACAACGGTCTATTTAGCACTTAGGAATAAAACATAACTGAGATTAAAATACGTGGTTAAAACGCGGGAGAAAAAAGTCCAGGAATCAATGTATTTTTAGGCCTTGAAATCGTTTGAAGACTGCAACACAACAATGAATTTTAATTAAACGGTATGTGACTTTGATCCCAAGGGTATAGTCCATCATTGTGTCCATAAGTATTTATCATTGTGTTTGCCCTACTTGTAAAATGGCGACCGCTATTGTGAAACCTTCTATTGTAACTGACCAACCATAACGTGATTGTGGGCTCAGGCAATAAAACTGCAATCAGTACGTTCCGAATGTAGTTTACGATGTTTCACTAAATTCTACAAACTGTTTTGGAAGAGAGCATGTGGTGGCTGAGGGGTCATATAATCCTGGTACCTGATGCCCGGCAAGCCATGTCGTCCTAGTAGATGTTCGGGCGATATTATATCGAGGCAGCAGTTGACTCAGCTATACATATACCGGCACCACTAATGTAGAAGCAGTCTCTCGATCAGGTTTTACTTCTAATTTTTAGTATTCATTTAAATACCACTCGCTTGATTGGCAATCAGCATAGCGTCTCTAACTGCTTGGCATAATCTATTTTTCTGTATTATTAATTAATTACGTCTAGTTACTAACCTGCCACATTGCCAGATCTCTTCAACTTTGGTCTAATATGAAAAAGCAAAATATTTTTCATTAAATCTGTCTTTGAAACTATTGATACCAGAAAATCAAATGTTTAGGAATTGATAGCAACATCTCTTTATTTGGAGTCGTTGTGATTCAGTGTACAGTAGCATAACGTATAACGTTTATAACAGTATAACGTTAAATTCTAAATCGTTGTTACATTTCTGTTACTAACTTGTTATTGTTTTGTATCACATAACAAGACACAACATGACATGGAGACAACATAACATAACACATAAATTGGCTGCCTATAGCTGTGTTATAGAGAATGACTGCCATTTAGGCCGTTCCAAACGTCAGTCACCACTACTACCACCACCAGTTGTTGTTAAAACTACACTAACTCAGACGCACCAATCCTTCTTAAAACTACACTAACCTAAACGAGAAAATTTCACAAACATGTAGATATATACTTTAAGTACTATTTCAAAAACGAGTTCAAGTGTTTGATCACGGTTTCTCAAATTCATTAATAATTCATGAGAATTTTACTCAATCAGACAGCTCCATTCCGTCACGTGAATGGGCTGTGAAACACCGGTAAAGCACTGCATCAAACACTAGTGTTTGATCTGTTTCTTCATCAAACACTAGAGTTTCATTTATGTTAATTAAACAGGAAACACGATACGATTGAGTAAAATTGTATCACAAAACATCCACAAGTCCCACAACGGTGGCTCATTGGTTCATTGTCTTTCATTTGAGAAGCCATTTCAAAAACTCGTTCTGCGTGTTTGATCACGGTATCAAAACACTCGAAAGCTATGAATTTCTCGGGACTTCGCCCCTCGAGATTCATTAGCTTTCTCGTGTTTTGATTACAATTTCAAAAACTCATTAATAATTCATGACGAAAATTCAAAAGAAATAAATATTTAATCATTATTTTGAAATAAGAGGAAGATTACGGCCAAATTTCGTCAACTTTAATCTCGATTTTCTCTCAAAATACGGGTTCGTTTTAGAAGTAAGTTCAAACACTCGTAAAGAATTCTTCCTCCGATTTCAAAACACCTCGAAGTTCGTTAAAAAAACTCGGCTTCGCCTCGTTTCTTCAACTCACTTCTCGGTGTTTTGAAATCGGAGGAAGAACGCTTACTCGTGTTTGAACTATTACTTTAAATTTAGAATATGGAAATTTTAGAATAAAATTTAAGAAATTTTAGAATAAAATTTAAGATTTGACTAACTTGATACGTTGATCGGCAAGCACGCTTTGGGCATTCTTGCTCGTTCATCTAATAGGTCAAGAAAATATCTGTCAATAACTGTGAATACTTTTGTCACATCCTTATAATATGAAATAAAATTTGAACACCTATCGGATTGGGATCGCCTACTCCTATCTAGCTAGCTAGCTAGCATGCTGATGCGTGCATACAGCTTTGGCAAATACAGTAATTGATGATTACTGATTTTTCACCTACAATTCCCCTTGTGAATAGGCAACTGGAATTACTGCTTTGTTGTTTTTTTACCTATACAAGTGAATATGGAGCGGTAAAGTTTGGAACAGTATGCAACTATTAAGACAAAACTACAATTTACCTGTATCTTGGCATGTTGAACAGATCACCTTTTGCCCATAGCCCTCTTCTCCCTGTGGAATCCCACATAACAGGTGGACAAACCGGACACATTTCACGCATTTGTGACCGCCGCCTGACGTTTCGAAACATACGTGGCATAGATGATCTGTTAAAGATAAAACAAGCACTAAATTGTAAACTAAGCCTACCCTTGTGCTCCAGCAAAAGAAGAGCATTTCTTTATAAGTTACTTGATTCATAGATATACATTTTACGTAGCTAACCTGACTAACCGATCCATTAATTTGTACTTTCTCCTGGCTACAGCCTATAGTATTGATAGCTTATTTATATATAACTGGTGTTAGATGACTGTAATCACTGAATGTCTGAATATTAAAATTCTTTCCAATTTTAATCAACAATGCCTAAATATTGTGGATACTTCCATTTTTAAAGGGGCAGTGTCATGAGCTGCGCATGCATAGGTTCCTTTAGGTGAATCCTTTTATTAGTGCTGTTCCATGCTTTCTTCACTTCTTGATCTCCCTTAAATTTCTTTTATTCGACCGGAGTGCTCTCGTTTTCCACCATGAAGTTGAATTTTGAAAGACAAACTTGAAAAATTCAGCCTGAATTTTTCAAGTTTGTCATACAAATTTCAAATAAACGAAAGAACTCCGATCGAAAAGATAAATGTAAGGGAGATCAGGAGTAGTAGAAAGAACATGGAACAGCTGTAATAAAAAGATTTACAAGAATAAACCTATGCATGCGCAGCTCATGATACTGGCCCTTTAAAGATTTATTTTTGCTAAGTGTTTGCTCACTTAGCCCGGGACGTCTTCAATAATTTTTTTAATTTTACTTTTAATTTTCAAGCTATGCCGATGTATTTTTAATGCTGTATATTTTTTTCTTTTTCAATGTATTGGGTAATAATATCCAGTATACGTTATCCAAAAGGAATTTACTTTTATGGTAACATTTCGGAAAGAATTTAGTTCTTTTATATTTAACAGTTTTAATTTGTTTCCTTTCTTAATCATCAGCTTTTCTCTTTTCAAAAAGCTGCAGCTTTTTGATCCGGCATTCCTGTACGCCTCGGCATCCATCATATAGACAATTTCAACATGAAATCGCGGTTATTTTCTTTAACATCTAGACATACTTAGAAATGTCGGCACCCTTGAAGAATTTTTCGTCACGAAAAGCTAAAATTGGTTTAAACTTGTTTGCAGTCATTGTTATTGTTTTGTTATTAAGTCATCCGTTGTTGTGATTTCAGCTTACGTTTTACGAAACAATTATTTTCCGGAAAATGGGCAGTCGTTCTCTTTATCTGGCAATTATTATATTTGCTTTCCTTTGATTGTTGGTTTCTTTCTTTTTAATGCATGTTGTGGTTATGTATGTGAATTATTTTTTTCATGTTATCCATACAAGTGTAGCTCAATATATGAGCTAAAAAATTGATGAGAATCTCGATATTTGCACTTTTTGTGTAATTAGCAGATGAGATTATCGAGACTTGAGCCCATGATGCTATTATTTGTAGGCATTATCTTTAGTAATTAACAATTATTGGACGAGGTTGAACAAAATATCGTGATTTGTCAGTGGCGAGCAGTTCAGTTATTCGCCGATGCCGAAGGCAGAGAGTAACACGCATGAGCAAAATCTTATTTGCAGCAAAACAGTGTTTCTCACTAATGCGCATGAGCAGACCATTATTTGCACGCAGCTATTTGCAGGTGACGTAGCGGTCTCTCAGCCAATTAAAAGGTAGAGAAAAATAAATCGAATAATAAAAAGAGTTATTATGTATGTGCTGACGTGACGCCATTGATGTACTGCCTGCCCACGCAAGCCGGTTTCCCACCAAAACTGTTAAAGAAATACCAAATGGTTTTCCGTGTTTGGATACTCTGATCCAAACACGCGGGAAATTGCGAGACTGGAGAAAAGCGTAACAAAACACGAGCCGTAGGCGAGTGTTTTTAGCTTTTCGAAGGTGGGTGCTTCGTGAGATGTGTTTTTCTTTTACTATACGTTTAAACAGTTTAATTAGTTAGGTGCTCAACTGAAAATGTATAATATAACAAAGATTGAATTCGGATTTTTTATTATCAAAAATTATCAAGGTTTCAAACTGTATTATCAACCTCAGCCTTCGACTTGGACAGTTAATACAGACTTGAAAATTCTTTATATCAATTTATATATATATATATATATATATATATATATATATATATATATATATATATATATGTAATAGATAAAGCATGAGCGGCCGATCTGTATGGGGATTTACAAGGCGAGCCGCAGGCGAGCCGAAGTAAATCCCCATACAGATCGGACGCGAATGCTTTATCGTACTTGTGAAATGAAACAATAGAATGAAGCTAATTATTATTCATAACTTTTGATAAAGATCACCAAGAAGGCTAATTAGTATTCCTAACTTTTGATACAGATCACTTTGTCCAAAAGATTATCTTTATTGGGATTTACAGACGTATACATGTGACTTGAATGCTACGTTTTGATTGCTTCTTAACCTCATTAATTATTCATGAATTTCACAAATATATATATAAGTGAGTTATGGTTCACGAAATGTTAGAGAGTGCTCAATACCATATAGATAGAGCAAAATACAAAGTATAAAGTATAGTTTTACCTTAAAGTCTTCGCTACCAGAGGTTTCACCCTAAACGGGATCATCAGGTGACTGATGATCCCGTTTAGGGTGAAACCTCTGGTAGCGAAGACTTTAAGGTAAAACTATACTTTATACTTTATATATATATATATATATATATATATATATATATAATTTTGTGTTTATCAAGCTATACGAACGAGGGTGGCCATTTTCTATTTCTACAATATTACAACAATGATTAGTGTGGTGTACTGTTTTATATGTTCATCTGTTGATTATGTTGTTCTATTGATTGGCCGCCTGCAAAACCGTACAGAACTTCTTTCTTGAAGTGTTATACTAGTCCTATTAGAATCCTACCAGGATTATCATTTTTATGTTATATAGGATTTGTTTGATATTGTACTAAAGAGTTATTCAGTTTTAATTGCACGTTTTATGAAAGCCGATGTACACAATCATAGCCAATAATTGCTTCATTCTTTTATAAAAGAAGTGACACAGCTCTATTAAAAATATAACACTAACCTGCCATATCATCATAAGATTCGTATTCATTGGTTTGTTCATCTAATAAAGGAACAAAATAATTCGTGTCATTGCTATATTCAATTCTTAATGTTTTTTTGCGTCAGAATGAGAATATAAAAATTAAAAAAAGGTTAAACAGCTTAACTTTAAAACCCTGTTAAACGTTAAATTTCACCACTTCACCACAATCAATTTTGCAGTGTACTATTTTACATCCATTTGCAATTCTTTTCATTTTAGTTGATATAGACTTGCCAGTATAACTGCCCAAAACGTTATTTCTTTATGCTCATAGCGAAAAGTATAATGCACTTTTTGCGTAACTAACATAAATTTAAGAAATAATGCACGCAAAAAATAGACCGTGATTGACCGTCGAAACTTTGAAACATGTCAATTAGTGAGCGAGTCAAACTTGAAAGTTTGGGGACAGTCGGAGAACAGGTGTTCACGTGTAGATGCAGTCGACGGTTACTGTGATTAGAATTATTGTCAGACATATAAGTATAGGTAATTATATGATTTTGCTCGTGCAATTAAGGATTTACACTACGAGTGATATTTGAAAATTGAACCAAAATTGCACGAGCCGTACGCGGGTGCAATTTGGCTCAATTTTCAAATATCACGAGTAGTGTAAATCCTTAATTGCACGAGCAAAATCATATGATTACTTATTTATTATATGACAAAATTGCTGCCTTCTTATTACTCGGGCTACCGCACGTGTCTAGATTTCGCGATTCTTATTATTTTTATTTTTTTGCGACGCGTTATTAGTCCTCCGCGCGGCCGCTGGCGATATTGACCAATAAGCTTTGCGAAACTGAGGCATATGACTATATCTATGCAAGTGACCAGTGCATGACTGCATGTGCCTTCCTTCGAATTCTGTGAGTGCCCTTTTTCGGATCTGTTCACAGACATAGTTATTGGTCAGTAATGTCGCTGGCAAGTATCTTGTTATTATTATATACGCTTACAATCGCACACGCCGTTCATTAAGTGAACTTGCAGGTGACACTTTCTAGGTAAACATGAAGCTGTGTAATAAGGCGAAGAGACTTGACATATTGAACGCTGTACATGTGTGGAAATAATACTTTCTTTGCTTTCCTGATGTCTGATCACTCGTCTCGGATGTGTTCTGTGTGTTCACAGACATAGTTATTGGTCAGTAATGTCGCTGGCAAGTATCTTGATATTGTATACACTTTATACAATCGCACACGCCGTTTATAGTTATGATGATATTTAATACCTGAAGAGACTCGACATATGAACCGTGTGGAAATACGTTCATAAATACAGGCAATCGTGTTTTGTTATTGCAAATTGTGTTTTCTATCGGAGAATTGGATTGTGTTTTGACTTTTGCACTTTTCTGCTTCCGATTATACATTGGTAAAAACATGTTCTTCAATTAAGTTTTGAAACTCAATCTTACTATGTGATTTTTTAGTCTTTTTTCAAAATATTCCCTGCATGTGACGAATTTTCCTGGGTTTTCGTTGATTTTAAGTATTTTGGCATTTGCCAATGCCCTCGGGCAATTGTAGGTAAATGTTTTCTTCTACAAAGGCAAGATATTTTTACACCCAAAAACTGTATTGTATGTTCTATTGTGGTAATGTATTTTTCAATGATCTGTCATTTCCGTGAAATGGCTGATGTGCTTCTTTGCGTCTGTTATTCTATATATGGAACAAAACTAAAACTAACCTGCCACATTTACAGGAGAATTTTTTACCACTTGTAATTCCTTTGATTGTCTTCCTGATAGAAAGAAAAAAGTAATTTTTATTAAAACCAATAATGTGGATATTGAAAGCAATTAGCCAGGTCAAAAATCACCAAAATGTGAACAAGAAGTTGTATAGTTAACATAGCGTAGCTAACGCTTCATAATAAGTGCTTCGGTCGGTTTACTGTTTCTTGTTTTCGAACCGCTTTACATTCTTTTTAAATATTCCAGGGCCCCAACCTAACAGTTAAAAGTTTACCACAAACCAGAAAAAATTCACAAACTCCACAAACTATTTTTGAAGAAAACATGTGGTGGTTAAGAAGTCATCTAAACTTGGTACCTGATGCTCAGCAAGCCATGTCGTCCTAGTAGCAATGCCCCGGGCGATATTTTAACGTGGCAGCATTTGGCTCAGCTAGCTATACTGGCGCCATTAGCTGTACGGATTTGACTAGAGTACTGTCTTCGGCATTCGACAACTGTAATATATAAATTTTCAGATAAGTATGATCGAATTTTGTCTGCAAAATGCAATAATTGTAGTTACCAGTTTCTCGTACACATGATATATAATGTTAATCTGCATGGACGTAAGAGTGTTTTTTAGTTTCATGTTTTTTTCTTTAAGTGTTATGAAAACAAAAAAAAAAGTGTTATCTAAACAAAATGTGCTGAACTGCATAAGATTGTTTACTCTGGATATAAACACAAAGCCGAAAACGTTCTCGATTTTTATTGTTTCTTTTAAATGCTTTCCGCTAAAATTTGAGCAAGCCTGTTGTTAACGTCTATAGTATTTCTGTGGACATAAAATTTGGCAAACAAAGAATACTATATCTTGTTTTTACCGTCGTAAACTAGCTTGAGTCGCATGCAGACATAGTGATGCAGACTTGTAGTAAACTTTGGCATTTTTATTTACATCATTTGTTTGAAATTTGTTTTAAAAGTTCTCCTCGTATGTTTAACACTATTGGCAACAGGGTTTTAGTACTGTGTATATATTCATGTGATTGTTCTTTAAAAGAAGCAAGGGGTTTTAAACTTGAAAGTGTTAGCAGTTTTTCAGTTTATAAAGCTATAGTCAGTGGCGAGAATGGAGAAGAAAATTTTCAAAAATGGGTTAGCGAAATGTCAAGTTTATGAAAAAAGCACAAAAAAGCACGTTCGGTGACCATGTCAGTTCGAAAGCCTATTTAATTGTCTTTACGTTGGTGTATTCAAATTCACTTTTGTCAACCGATTCGCAGAGAAAACATGATTTTAACGGCGTGCGCCCTTCAAAAATTGTAAATTTTTAGGAATTTTTTCAACTCTCCCGGTAAACAATTGTGCTGTTATTAATCTAAAATAAATCCTTGACAATATATAATTAAAACAAATTTAATCTGAAGGAGTTACTTGTTCTTTATTTGTGTTTCTAATGGCAGTAATAAGTTTTCTTCCTTTTCAAAAAGAGGAATTTATCTCGGGTACTCTTTATCTTTTTGGTCGCCATTCAAATTGTGTTTTTGTTCATTTTCAAAGCCCAAGCGCGCTCGTGCCAGTCCTTTGATGCATCACACATAGCTCGCCAAATTATATGCGCGTTTCCCCGCCCGTGTTTTATAGCGCCCTGACTAGGAACTAGTCTGATTGAGCTACAAGAACTGAGATGGTAGGCAGATTGTTTACGGTATTTATACCTGGAAATGAGTCAAAACGTACGTGTTTCACATGTAAGTACTTGTTATTTTATTTCACTTTACTTTGCTTTACTTTGCTTTATTTGCTTTGCCAGATTAAAAATGTTTATGTACAGAGATAAGCAACATAGAAAAGTTACTTGGTTAATACAAACTAAATGCTAGTAACGATGGCAGGGGATCCACAACAGCGATTAGCCAATTACAGCGGGCCCGAGATATAAGTTAATGTGATAAAGCTATATAACTATACTAAGTATAACTAACTATATAACTTACAGATACAGATACTAACAACAGCAAGAAATTGGACGGCTAGACTACGGACAGAATTACATTTTAGACATATAGTTTTAAACGTTCGAGGATTTTCACAGTTGTAACTAGTTTCCAATGATGTAAAATAATAACTTAGCATAACTGATTTAAATGAGTTGAGACTATCCATACTAAGGTTCATGATTGATTGGCTAATTTTTTCGCATCTCATTATTAACGTGTTATTGTTATTTTTATCTGATTGGCTTATTTTTTGGTCATATGATTATCCTTCTTATATAAGCTCGTTGTTTGTTTACACTCTTTACGTTTCTCTCTGACGAAGGGCCTTCGCTCGAAACGTTAGACTCTTACGTTCTCTGTTTCGGCAGTATATCTAACCTTACTATATTTCGATTGTTGTTTCAACACTGCCTACGCAGCACGCTACTTTTATCATACAAAGCTTCAGTTCATTAGCTGTTTGTTGAGCTACAAGTTGTTCACTTGTAGTTCACTTGTTGTTGTTCACTTGGTGAGCAACAAGTCGCATTGTGTTAGTGAATCTTCAGTTATATGTTTTTCTACGTTAATGTAGTGTTTTCAGCTAGAAGTTGTTCAACAGGTTTTGAAGTTTCGTTTGTCACTAGCAAATCGTCAAAAGTCACACGGGAACCTGACGGATGGGAACGAGGATGGGTGTAACTATTGGAGATACCTCAAAGCAGACTTTATAAAAGCGTTGGACGCGTTCATCAACTCTTCTGAAGTAAAGTTATCAATCTTTTTAAACTTCAATGGTCCCTGTAAAACATAAAATAGCTCTGCATTTTAAAAATACCTCGTAAGAATATATCATTTTATCAACTGGGCTTTTGTCGCGTTCACTTAGTAACTAACTAACTAACTGACTGACTGACTGACTGACTGACTGACTGACTGACTGACTGACTGACTGACTGACTGACTGACTGACTGACTGACTGACTGACTGACTGACTGACTGACTGACTGACTGACTGACTGACTGACTGACTAACCAAATAAACAAATATAAAACCAACAAACAAATAAACAAACATATCAATCAATTAATCAATCAATCAATAAATAAATAAATAAATAAATAGATAAATAAATAGTTAAATAAATAAATAAATAAATAGATAAATAAATAAATAAATAGATAAATAAATAAATAAATAAATAAAAACGAAACCGATAAATAAATAAACAAACAAACAAACAAACAAATAAACAAAAAAGAAACCAATAAATAAATAAAAAGCAAACAAACAAACAAACAAATCAATCAATCAATAAAAAAATAGAAATAAATAAATACATTATAAGATATAAAGTCACTGACCTTTCCGCAACTCTCCAAAAAACTCAAAATTTTCCAACGTAAGCTGTCGTCACCTAAATACATGTTCAAGACACAAGTAGTTAACAATAAAATCATTGATTGATAATTAACCAAGTGCGAGGTCTGTAATTCGCCTAAGGTTTTCTATTACTGGATATCTCTGTAATCCTTCCCTGTCTGCATAGGTACTTAACTCTTCCACTGCTACAGTCGATTTTTATTATTTTCCTCTGGCTAACGGCAGACAGTTTCACTCGTGAAAGGGAGAAATATGACAGTGAAAGAGTTATAGCCTATCTTAGCGTGCCTCCTCCGCAGGCCAAACGGTCAGGTCTAAAGACAAAACACTGAATAAAAGTGAAATAACTTCTAACATAGTAGAATTAGGGCGAGTTTTTGCTTTTTGTCCATTTCCTTAAATTCCCGCGCTTTTTGACCCAGATGAAATTCATCCCGGTCAACCGGGACGAGCACTTTGTTTACTCCATATAAACCCGAGATGAAATTCATCCCGGGCAACCGGTACATCTCGGTACACCGGGATCATATAAATAGGCCATAAGGAGCTGTTTACATGAGCCGGGCTATCCCGGTTAACTGGGCTCACGCGATTGATTAGTATCTCACTGTGGTTTTGAAACTTGCATAAACAAAATATACAAAGAAGAATTGGTTTAGTTTAGATGTAGACGAATTCTAACGTTGATTAAAATCTCATTTTGTGGCCGAGGAAAAAATTTCGTGAAATAGTTTGGCAAATAGTTGAACAACGACATATTTTTTAGATTGGAACACCCTTTATTGCTTTAATAGAGATTTTTGTTTTCAAAATGGTGATGAGATGACGCAAAGTAGTCATCATCATCTATACAATATTTATTTGCAGGAGTGACATGACCCAATTCTTCCATTAATGGTGTGTTTGAACAACATGTTCCATATTGTATGAGTTTTTCCACAAAAATTCTCAGGTAGTTTATCTTGCCAAAAAGAGAAAGAAACCCAAATGCCTACATAGACGTCATCTCATTACCATACTAGAAATGCGAATCGCCAAAAAACATTGAATAGCTCCAATCAAAAAAAAAATTTCACTGAACAACTGTTTGCTCTATGTAGAACGTATTCAGATGATAAAAATAGTGGGTTTATATGCACTTTAACATTGTAGGATCCCGACCGCTCAGCAACCAATCAGCTTGCATCGTATCACGTACAGACCGAAAAACTAATTTGGGCTAATACAAATTACAAAACAGAATTATTGTCTAACCACCATACCTTGAAGACGATGGCTTTTCAAAAGTGCAGTTAACCTTTCCATACAAGCCAAGACAAAAGACGTGCGGTATTTCTTTTTCTCTTTTCCCTTCGACTGTTTGTGAATTGACTGAAGCAAAGACTTGATGGCCTGTACTTGGAACCTAAGAAGAATGTAAAAGTCAACGAAAAGGTGACCAACCAGCCGTGGTAGTGCAGTGGAGTAGAGAGAAGTGGAGTAGAGTGAAGTGGAGTGAAGTGAGGTGAAGTGGAGCGGAGCAGTGTAGAGTGGAGCAGCGTAGAGTGGAGAAGGGGGAATGGAATAGAGTCGAGTGGAGCGAAGCAGAGTCGAGGGTAAGGTAGGGTATGATAGGGAAGGGTAGGGTAGGATAGGGTAGGGTAGAGTAGGGTAGGTTAAGGGGTAGGGTAGAGTAGAGTAGAGTAGAGTAGAGTAGAGTAGAGTAGAGTAGAGTAGAGTAGAGTAGAGTAGAGTAGAGTAGAGTAGAGTAGAGTAGAGTAGAGTGAATTAAAGTTAAGTGCAGTGGAGTGAAGTGGGGTGGATTGAAATGAAATGAAGTGAAGTAAAGAAGTGAAACGAAGTAAAGGAATCACAGCACAAAAGCTCCGAAAAATTTAGTCCTATTCTATTAATAGTTTATCGGGTGGCTTTCCCAATATGTACCTCATTATTATATAGCATGCTATCGGATATGAGCTTTTGCGTAATCTGATTGGTTCCCTACTACACACGTAAAAACGCGCAAGCTGTTACAGACCTGCCAGCAAGTTGTTACAGGGCTGTTGAACAGGCTGTCACCGTCATGTGTTCGCACTGGCTGTCCCAAGTCTGTTAACATGTCTGTAACAGGTTGTTGACAACTTGTAACAAGGCTGATGACTCCAACAGACTGTTAACAAGTTGTTCCAACAACCTGTTACCGCTCTGCACTCAACAAGTTGTTAACAGGTTGATGCTAACAAGGTTGTAGCAGCTTCTTGAATGAACAGCATTGTTACAACCTGTTAACAGCCTTGCTACAAGCCTGTTGCGAACACATCCTGTTGACAGGCTGTGAGATTTTTACGTGTGTACTAGGCTATCAGCTCATATCCTGCTAGTAGAGGAAAAACAAGATGGCGGCATGTTTTTTTAAACTGCCGAACAGAGTTGAAATTGACGGATTTTTATACAGAAAAACATCAACACCCTCAAACAAATGTGTAAAAAAACAACATTGTGTAAAAATACATTAACCAATACACAATTTAGCATGTTAAATGGTAAAATTCACCTAAAAATTACGTCTTTTTACTTAAAAAACCCGACTAAATTAGCGGGTTGATATTAATTTGTTGCCAAACAAAGAAACTCACGGTTAAAATCAAGCTTACAACACACATTTCGTAGGAGATCACCAGTAAAGAGATAAGCATTTGGAGTAGTAAAATGCATGTTCTTTTTCAAAAACAACTAACTAAGTAATTTAGTATCACTGCCGAAGGTTTTTCAGTTTCATTTTTGCATGAAATCAAAACCTTTTTCACGACAGCAATGCTAATATAAACAACTGACCCACCTTTTGACTTCATAAAGGTACCTTTTAATTTTTGTTGTTGATCTGCTTAATACATTTTTTGCCTCTCGAGTAACATTTATACAACATTTCGAAGCTGTTTACCGAACAGCTCAGTGAGAAACTCTGTGTGAATGCATCATTACGCATGGCGGAAGTATTAGTTGCCTATGCCGGAAGTTTGTTGTTTCAAACATTTCGCTGTAATTTTGGTCTCTTGTACAGTGCTTGGCTATATAATAAAACAGTTATACCATTCGCTCTCGTCGTATACGAACTAATAGCGAACTCGGCGAAGCACCTCGTTGGCTACGAGCTCATATACGACTCGAGCTCATGGTATAACTGTTAATTATCTTGTCACTAGCAGCATTCTTGATAATTTAATCTCAGAAAAACATGTTTACGCTATTCAGTAATTGCTGATTTAAGGGATTTTAATTTGGAAATTGTTACTTACAAATCCCAGTTAAGCGAATGTTCCCGTTTGGTCACATCATTAAACAGCTTTTGAAGCGCACCGTTGTCTGAAACAAAAACATAAGAAAAGAAAACTATAAAATAGAAGGAAAACACTCAGAAATAACAACGATAAGTATCAATACAAGCACTGTCTACATCATGTAGCACCAAGACCAGCACTAGCACCACTACCTATACCAGTACTAATACCTACATCAGCACAAGCACCAACACTAGAACCAGCACCAACACTAGAACCAACATCAACACTAGAACCAACACCAGCACCAATACCAATACCAGTACTAATATACCTACATCAGCACAAGCACCAACACTAATACCAATACTAGCACTAATAACAACAACACTAACACCAACACCAACCAAACACCAGTGTCAACACCAATACCAACACCAAACCAACACAAATACCAAACTGGCACCAAAACCAATAATAATACCAACACCGCATCTACACCAACACCAACAACGACATCAGCACCAAACACCAGCATCAACACCAATACCATCACTAATACCAACACCAACACCAGCACTAACACTAGCACCATCACTAACACCAAACGGGCACCATCACCAATACCAACACTAAACCAGCACCAACACTAAACCAGCACCAACACTAACACTAACACCGACACTAACACCTGCACCAACACGAATACCAAACTAGCACCAACACCAATACCAACACCAGCATCAACACCAATACCATCACCAATACCAAACAAGTACCAATACCAACACCAAACCAGCGCAAACACTAGCACCATCACCAACACTAATACCAAACTAGCACCAACACCAATAACAATACCAACACCAGCAGCAACACCCACACCAACATTAACACCAGCACCAAACGCCAGCATCAACAGCAATACCATCACTAAACCAGCACAAAAACCAGAACTACCACCAGTACTAATACCAATACACACACACACACACACACACACACACACACCAAACCAAACCAGCACAACCAGCACCAACATAAGTACCAACACCATCAACGCAACACAAATCCAACTACAGCACATAAACAAGAACTTATATTAAAGTGCTTATGAAATTAAATTTTTGCTAACTTCTTTATTTCATAATATAAAAATATAATATCATCACATAATATAGAAATCGCTGCTATTGCTACATATGCTCACTTTGTTTTTACATGTTTAGAAAGTGCTTTATTTTTATATTTAAACTTGTCAAACCGTAGCATTAAATTTTCTTAAGTCGAAATGTCAGCAAGGACTGAGACGAGTAACAATACCTGTGACGTCACAAGGTGGATCAAGACTAAACAAATTTATGCTAATGATCCACCGTGTGACGTCAAATAGTTGTGGTGGCCGCGTTATTTTGTGTCGACGTTTCACGGCCCTAGCTATCAACTTTGGACTGAAAAATAAAGTGTTTTCCAAAGACGTAAATATTAAATGAACATATGTACGAATATCAAAATTTTCTATATTTTTATATTATCAAATAACATAAAAAGCAAAACTTTCATTTCATAAGCACTTTAACACACATGCAGTACAAACGAAAATATATATATACAAAAATTCACCTGATTCTTCAACTTCGAGAAGACAGACGGCCAATTCAAAATACTACATTTTTGATGTAAAGTAAAAAGTATAAAATAATTTTAAAAACGCTTAGTGATTTCAAATATTACACCACATGTAAAACGACAGAAAAGTGTCGAACACTACTGCTTACCTCATTGGCACACTTTACTGATTTCGTACCAACCAACCACGCTTTTAGTTTTAGCCACGACACTTCGCCAATGTATTTCACACAACTTTGGGTATGTTGACTGCGAGTGGCCTCGTCTTCTGTTTAACATGAACAAAAGACGAATAATGGCAAACAAAATACGAGCAGCAAATAAAAATCAATAAGGCCTGCGCTAAACGTCGCACAATGGACGAATTTAATCCAGACGAATTTAGTTGTTTGAATTTTATTCGACGAAACTGCGACGTATAACTCGATTAAATGCGACTCACGATTTAAATCCGTCTAGGCAATTAAATTCGTCTGAGTCAGACGGATAATGCGACGATAATGCGTGTTCGAGTTACACGATGAATTATCGTCGCGTCGAATTAAATGTTTCTCTTCTGTCTGTGACAATTTGGCGCCATGTTTTCAAGGAGTTGTTTTTAAGGTCCACGAGTGCAAGGAAAAACAATTAAATTCGACTGAATTTCGACGTTTAACTCGACGTCGCATTTACATCACATTACCGACGAAGTTAATTCGAATTAAATTCGTCTGAATTAAATTCGTCTATTGTGCGACGTTTAGCGCAGGCCTAATAAGTTAAACCTTTCAATAGGGAAACCTCTGGTATTCAAAGGATTAACCTATTCTCTTAACCTTTTCAGTACCAAGTACGTACTTTAGTATTTTACTCTAATATTTTAGTCTAACGCCAGACTAATTTACTCGTCAATATTGAAACCCCTGGTACACTAAGGGTTAAAATATGACGTTTTACGAAGGGCAATGGTAGCGAGAATCACAACTGCGAATGTTTGAGTTTCTAAACAACAAACTATTTTTACGACGGTAATTTAAGTAAAACTCAACATCGCTAATGTCATTCGCCATCTTGCTTTAATATCTTGCATAGTTAACTGACATCACAACCAATAAAACGCAGCTGGTACTTGAATACATGTGGTATACTGTGTTGTACTAACCGAGAAGGGAAAACATTGAGTTTTAGACTTACAGATGCATAAGGAAGGAAGGAAGGAAGGAAGGAAGGAAGGAAGGAAGGAAGGAAGGAAGGAAGGAAGGAAGGAAGGAGGGAAGGAAGGAGGGAAGGAAGAAGGGAAGGAAGGAGGGAAGGAAGGAGGGAAGGAAGGAGGGAAGGAAGGAGGGAAGGAAGGAGGGAAGGAAGGAGGGAAGGAAGGAGGGAAGGAAGGAGGGAAGGAAGGAGGGAAGGAAGGAGGGAGGGAGGGAGGGAGGGAAGGAGGGAGGGAGGGAAGGAAGGAGGGAGGGAGGGAAGGAGGGAGGGAAGGAAGGAGGGAAGGAGGGAAGGAGGGAAGGAGGGAAGGAGGGAGGGAAGGAGGGAAGGAGGGAAGGAGGGAGGGAGGGAGGGAAGGAGGGAAATTGCATTTATTGCATTTCATGCAATAAATTGGGAAATGTGTATGTTTTGCCAAAATAGTGATGGTAAAAACATGCGGAATGTATAATGACAATGGAGCTGTCTGAAAAAATTATATCTATGGCAGAGCGAGATCTGGTCATGCGAGTAAGGCTAGCTAATATTAGTGACCTTGTAGCATCAGAAGGGAAATATCATATACAGTGCTGGGTTAAGTTCCAAAGGAAGGTAGCTAAAATAGAATCAGGGAACACACAAAAAAGAGATCACTGCCTTGACAGACTTTGTGCTGATATACTGACAGGCCTGACCTCTGGTCATGTGTATGACATGGGAACTATCTGGTTTTACTACACCAAAATGTGTTTGCATGAAAATATTCAGCTTCCCCAAAAATACACAACAAGAAGAAAATCTTCTTATGATGATGTCCAAGAAATACTCGGGGAAAGGGCAGGTTTTGTTCAGCCCAGAGATCCCAAAGCTCATCTCCTTATATACCCCAGTAGTGAGTCTGATTTTACTATAGCTCAACATCTAGCATCGATTATACAGGTAGATGAAGACAATTTTGATGACACAGATGAACTTGTTCCCTTGCAAAACAGCTCACTGCAAGAAAGTCACTGGGCTTTCATCCTGTAGACTAGGCAGTTATCAAGGCATGACTGTTGATTGAATGTGGTTATTTCAAACTATGTTGTTGACATACACCAATAATTTGCAATGAAATTGCCACAGGGTGTGTGCCTCATGGAACCTAACACAAAACTAATTTAGCTAAAAGTAATTTAATGTTATGGTATTAACTAATAATTGGCAGAGTAGATATACAGTTATTTATGTTAAAAGTGCAGTGTCTATACCATGCCTGAAATAGGAAAGCACTTTTGATTTTTTTTTCTTATTCCTAGGAGCAAATGGTACTATAAATGATACTATGTTTTATTCAATTCAAATCTGCTTCTAGGTTTCAGTTTAACTGTGCACAGGTCAATTTATCCTTTACAGTCATTTGGAACATACGTTTCACCCAAATCTTCGGAAGTTCGCAAGTTCATTGTGTTTTACGTTGTAAACATCAAGCATTTCCATTGTAATTGTTGTAATTAAGCCTTGATCGGTGATAGTCGCTGACTGAAGTACAACAATTACAACTATATGGACTTGAGGATGTCTATAAGCGCTATGACTAAGTCTTAAGGGAGCAAGGGGGAATAAGATATGAGAATATAAGCACTATGACTAAGTCCTAACGGAATAAGGGAGCAAGGGGGGATAAGATATGAGAATATAAGCACTATGACTAAGTCTTAAGGGAATAAGGGAGCAAGGGGGAATAAGATATGAGAATATAAGCACTATGACTAAGTCCTAACGGAATAAGGGAGCAAGGGGGAATAAGATATGAGAATATAAGCACTATGACTAAGTCCTAAGGGAATAAGGGAGCAAGGGGGAATAAGATATGAGAATATAAGCACTATGACTAAGTCCTAAGGGAATAAGGGAGCAAGGGGGAATAAGATATGAGAATATAAGCACTATGACTAAGTCCTAAGGGAATAAGGGAGCAAGGGGGAATAAGATATGAGAATATAAGCACTATGACTAAGTCCTAAGGGAATAAGGGAGCAAGGGGGAATAAGATATGAGAATATAACTAAGAGAATATGGTGCACTTTTATATATAATAATCACCATGTTAGATGAATTTATTAACAAATATGACTGCGCAAAAGCGCGACCATGATTTTTTAGAGGGGTCATTGTTAATACAAAGTGACCACACTGGTCTTGGGCGTCTGGAGGGCTCGAAAATTTCTTGAATTTTGGCTTTCTAAAACGACATTTCCTGCATTCCGAGGACACTTTTGACCAAAATATAAAGGTTTTAAATCACGTGTTTTAGGTGTCGGAAAGAGTAGAAAGTAGAAGTTTTCCTTTTCCAAATTTCCCTCGCTTTCCAAAAAAGGGTGGTGGTCCCCTCCGCACCCCCCTCTTTGCACGCTTGTATATGCGGCATGATCATATCAGGCCGAGGTGCCCGACGGTAGCGTGTAGCGATCTGGGTATGTGCTGTATTTTATTATTTGCTGTTTATCGTGGAAGTGAAATTGGATCTCAAAGGTAGTGTGTCAATTTTGCGCCAGAATACACTGCAGACGTTTTTGAATCCAGTTTTACTAATAAGAGATGTAAAACATCTTGCCTGTTTCTAAAATGCATTTGCATGCCTCATTCATCAACTGGCAGAAAGAGTGAGAACGTACGCCACTACCGCACTACGCCACTTACTGATCAGTTCGCCTGACAGAAACCGGAGATGCTTGCGGGGCAGGCTACTGATCAGTGACCCAAACTGGCAGGTGCAAAGAACACTAAATGGGTAATTCCATGAAAACATGGACATGGGAAGAAAAAAAATACTTGAGCATTTTGACAAATTAAGGCTAAAAACATAATAGTGGTTAACTCAAATTTTAAAGATATGAAATTTAAGGCAGTCTAAGTCAGTCTAATTAGGCAGCCTAAGTCAGTCGAAGTCGGTCTAACATTTGAATCTTTTCAAATTATTTTATTAATAGCACTTTATAGAAGTCGTTCCATTCATCAAGAAATATAAGATTCTTAATTTAAAAATCAAGCTGTAGACTAGTGAAATATTAAGCTTTTCTTTGTGAAATCCAGTACTCTCTACTCTCAAAGAAGATAAATATTTAGCTTGGTGCTAAGCCTATTGAAGTGTAACGATTGTTATTTAGCTTGTCTCATGCGTGTGTTGATTATCTTGTCTATAAAGGAGTAAGGACTAAGTTGCTCTTACTGCTATAATGTTAACGTAAATTGTGAACGTGGGCTGTTGTCCGCATTCCATGTAAATTAAGTAAATTATCCAGTTTATATCTAGCCTGGGTTTGCATATCCGCATTCTTGTAAGTAGGTTTCTAGACCAGTAGTTGTTTGACGTAAATGTTTTAATACTCGAAGAAAGTGTCTTCACTAAACTAAAAACATTAAAATCACATGATTGTCATCATACAGTTCATATAGGAAAAAAAACAATTGAATGTATACAATAGAAAGCAGACCTACTTGAGAGTTGAGAACTAATTAAATAGTTAATGACAACACATATTTATATACTTTCATTATGATTGCAGATTTCCTGCCTTTACAATCTGTTTCAAATTGTACAGTAGCAGGGATTCAAAATTGCTTCTGTGTAATTAAATTTATGTCTGTTAATACGCTCGTCAAACTAGTATTTCGGAGGCCATTTGTGGAAGTCTTTATGGCCTCGGCCGATGCTTGTTTAACGGAGCACCGATTGCGCACTTCCTCAAAGAGAAAAGGATTGTGTCTTTTCTTTTTTCTCTCCAAAAACACGCCAACGATATGAATCACAATCCGTAACAAACACGTGCGAAGTGTAGATTATTAGGGACTTCGGGGACATCACACATGCGGTCTTATTCCCCCTTACTCCCTTATTTCTTGCTGTCTGTTTTATATGACAACTGACAAGATACACTGTATGTTGTCTTATTCCCCCTTACTCCTTGCTGTCTGTTTTATATGACAACTGACAAGATATGTTGTCTTATTCGGTTATTCCCCCTTACTCCTTGCTGTCTGTTTTATATGACAACTGACAAGATATGTTGTCTTATTCCTCCTTACTCCCTTATTCCTTGCTGTCTGTTTTATATGACAACTGACAAGATATGTTGTCTTATTCCCCCTTACTCCCTTACTCCTTGCTGTCTGTTTTATATGACAACTGACAAGATATGTTGTCTTATTCCCCCTTACTCCTTGCTGTCTGTTTTATATGACAACTGACAAGATACACTGTATGTTGTCTTATTCCCCCTTACTCCTTGCTGTCTGTTTTATATGACGACTGACAAGATATGTTGTCTTATTCCCCCTTACTCCCTTACTCCTTGCTGTCTGTTTTATATGACAGCTGACAAGATATGTTGTCTTATTCCCCCTTACTCCCTTATTCCTTGCTGTCTGTTTTATATGACAACTGACAAGATATGTTGTCTTATTCCCCCTTACTCCCTTACTCCTTGCTGTCTGTTTTATGTGACAACTGACAAGATATGTTGTCTTATTCCCCCTTACTCCTTGCTGTCTGTTTTATATGACAACTGACAAGATATGTTGTCTTATTCCCCCTTACTCCCTTATTCCTTGCTGTCTGTTTTATATGACAACTGACAAGATATGTTGTCTTATTCCCCCTTACTCCCTTACTCCTTGCTGTCTGTTTTATGTGACAACTGACAAGATATGTTGTCTTATTCCCCCTTACTCCTTACTGTCTGTTTTATATGACAACTGACAAGATATGTTGTCTTATTCCCCCTTACTCCCTTATTCCTTGCTGTCTGTTTTATATGACAACTGACAAGATATGTTGTCTTATTCCCCCTTACTCCCTTACTCCTTGCTGTCTGTTTTATATGACAACTGACAAGATATGTTGTCTTATTCCCCCTTACTCCCTTATTTCTCTCTCTCAAGAGAAAATAGTGTGAAATTATAAATGGTTGAGCAAATGAATAAAACGGGTTAAAATCATCTGCCATGGACATCTTTGACATACAGTGCTTGACAACTTGCTGTGGTCGATCATGCAAATACGATGGAATATCTTGGCTGTATCCACGATATAATGAGTGAGCCCTGACATTCTTCTCTACATACCTATTAGCAATACAGAAAATTAATGTGTCTGAAAGTTCTCTTAAAAAATATTTTAAAATGAGTATAATTAGCAAGAATTACCACATGCAACTATCAATGTTAACCTACAGAGTAGGGAGGCCAGGCATATACAGTAGTCAGGAGATAGAAATGTAATTTCTTGTAAAATATCTCACCCCAGGAACTTATTTAATAGTCAGATAGGATCAAATTCTCCTCTACCTCGAAAACGTACATGTAGTGCTCAATTGACAGAAATATCTGAACTACTAATTGCATCCAAAGCATAGCCATATATCATCCACTATTTTGCCCAACTCTATTCATCTTATCTGTTTAAAGCCTTCCCTGCACCTTCTATCATTATCTCATCCTCTTGATTAATGATCCCTATTACAGCTTGCTTTCATCATAATTGTGATTGAAAGTGCAAGATGAAAAGATTTAGGTACTACATGTGTTGTTGAAGGGCTCAATGTTTAGGTCCGTCACTCAAACATTTCATCAAATTTTCAGTGTGTGCCTGCCCCCTCCCCCCTGCAGATTAACATTGATAAGTGCCACAGTGGAAAAACCATTTTACCTTGAATAACTATCTGGTAAGAACTCCGATATGAGCACATTTAGCAACCCGCTTAGAGTCTTGTCTCGGTGAGAGGCCAGATATTGATGCTTTTAAGTTCCCCATTTTGTCTTTCAACACAATTGGTCGTTGTAACCCCAAAGATACAATGTTTTCGGAATGCCCAGACCCAACGCTACAATTATAATTGAATAAAATAATAATTAAATCAAGTAATGGAACAGGCACTTAGCCAATCAGGCTGGCCCCCCTGAGAAAATTTGGCTTCATATGCCTCAGTTAAGCTGGGGGCCCCCTAGGTTTTTCCTGGCCCCCCTTGACAAAAAATCCTGGCTACGCCTCTGTATGTTACTTAATTAAATCTACATGTATGATATGCAATGTACAGTAAAATCTGTTGTTGGATACAACTTACAGTACATGTACAGTTAAAAACATGTCTACTATCCTTTATCCTGTATACATACAGTATTACACTTATATTGCAGGATTTGAATACTTTTTTCCATACAAACCTTTTTTTCAGCCAGCCAGAACTTTTCAAACCACTTTCGAAACTTTTTATTTTCTTTCCAAACAACAGAATTTTTGAGGATCTCTACTTTGTCTTTGCAATCTTGCTCAGATTCTGCTTGGGCAACACTTCGTATTTTCGTTAGTACCTCATTCCGACAGCTTGCCACACCATTATCTCCTTTTGCAACCCATCTTTCCCATGCCTGTTCTCAGTGAAAATCACATAGGAATACAGTGCATCCTGGAGAAAAATAAAAATGATTTGTGTACTGCAGTTGTAATTTTAGTCTGACAGTGCATGTACTGTATATACTGTACTAGAGTTAAGTTAGTATATTGCATGATACTACTTTTTGAATGGTCTTTTTGGATGGTAAAGGGTGGGGCAATACCTCATAATTCACCCAATTTCTATCAAAATGAAGTAGTACTGCATGATGTAACACACAAAGGTAACTTTTTCAACAATTTTACTTTTTCAGCAATTTTACTTTACCTAGAAAAGTGTCTTCAATAGCTCTGATCTCTTGCTCACAATCATCAGTCATGAAGTGTGATGGTGACCAATCTGGTGCCCACTGTTTTAGAATCTGTAGTGGCTCTGCAATAGCAGCAACAGTTTCCTGTTGTGTCACAAAGGATCCCACAACTTGATAGTCAACATTGGTTTTTACTGCGAGGAAAAATAAAGGTAGAGCATACTGGGTTGTTTTGTAAGTTGCATCCAGCAAACACAAGTTGTTCCCATATTTGGCAAGCAGCTGATGTTGCCATGCTGATTGATGTACAAACAACAATGAGTGTTTTAATGACTCTTCATCTATTGTAATCTCTTCTTCTTCATTTTCATCAGATTCAACTCCTCCATTAATATTGTGTGTATCTGTACCAGAATATGCACTTAATTCGTATGGTCGAAAAAAGAAATTATCTTCTGGATTTTCTCGTTTCTACTTTTCTAAGCACGAGGCCACATTCTCCTGGTCTACCTTTGACAATTTGTGTCGCACTGAAGCTTGGTACATGTGGTTTCTGATGTCAGACATTTTTGGGTGGAAGCGTCGGTTGGTTGGTGGTGGGATTTGCTGATCTTTGAAGAGTTCAGTTTTTACAAAGACTCGTATGTGTCTCTTCATCTCATGGGTATTTTTTACACCTTCAGCAACAAGCTCTTCTATTTTATTGATAATTCGTTCATCAACCGGTTGTGCAATGCCAAATGCCTAAAAACAACAATTTCTACTGTAATTCAACAAAATTCTGATTGTAGCCAGGTGCGAAATCCAACATAATATAGTTTAATATAATTATGCCATTAAAGTACTGTAGCTTAGAGTAACAGAGTTCACTAATTTTCATTGTTTGTTGTGGGGTTTTTTGTTGTATTTTTTTTGGTTTTTTGAGGTTGTTTTTTTTTTAATTTGGGTTGGGCGGGGGGGGGGGGGGGGGGGGGGGATTCCTTAACACTCTACACACCCTCTAGTGGAAACCCTGATTAATACCAGACAATTTCATGTTTGCAACGAAAGGTTAACCAACACTGTTCCCTTTATTAATTTACCAATAGACTACTGGTCTGGCTATCACTAGAAGTAAGGGTTAGCCCAAAGTAATCACTACTAGGCCATAGGGTTTAGTCCCCACCCTTTACTTTGTCTCCTATCTCCCAAGAAGTAAGTTAACCCATAGATACTTTGACAAATGGTTGTCTACACTGGTCACTGCTATAATTTATGTAATACCGGTAATGATAAAATTCTGAATTAGGTGACTGTTCAATATTGCTGCATTACCTCCCCAGTTATATGATTAGAATGTTCAGACAGACTGGGAAACTCAACATAGATCCTTCTTTCAGCTTGTGCTTCACCTTTTTGGAGACAATCTCTTAATTTCTTTGAGGCAGTGAATCTCCTTTTCTTCGAGTCTTGGTCAATCTATGAAAATCCAAAAAAAGTACACTCGTTTAGATCAATGGTGGAATAAAGTACCTGGTCTCCCAGGGTATTTATTTTTTAAAGGCTGTCAACAGCCTATATACAGCCTACAAATAAATTGAGAACCACTAGATATACTGTAATATTAAATTATAGAGTATTGTATGGAATATTCAATAGAGAAATTGGGATTGATTCAATAGAGAAATTGGGATTGACTATTTTATACCTGATTTAGTGATGTCATAGAATATTATTTAGAATACTCTTGGATATATATAGAATATAGTACATGTAGAATATCTACCTGTAATATCACAAAATTCTATAGAATATAGTCTATAAAAGTCTATGGAATATGTTTGTTAGGGCAACACAATCTACAGTAATACTGTATAACTATACTTTTTTTTATATATTTTAGGCTGCCCACATTTGTATGCCTGGTTCAAGATTGAAAGAAATGTGGCAAATAATGTACTACCTTATAGTTTGGAAATGCCAACACTTCCCGTAACTTCAGCTGAGCTGGACAGCTTTTTTTCTTGGAGGGTTGGGCAATCTGTCGAGTTTTTGTGGAAATTGCTCCATGGTCCAAGTCCTAATGGTGTTATAATAATAATATATTCAAAGAAATTAATTTTTATATTATATTATACACAATTTATATTAACATTGAAGTATTTAATGTTTTTGCTTATCAACCTCATGATAATAATTTCTCCTCCATTTGTACTCTAGCTTGAAGTGAATTACAGTATAATATAACTTTCATGTAGACAAAACATCAGCTATTTTTAATGTTATGTTAAACTATAATTGTGATGGAAAATCACTTGTTATAATAATAATAATAATAATAATAATAATAATAATTAATAATAATAGTAATAGTAATAATAAAAATTATTATAAATAATAATATAAATAATAATAACAACAATAATAATAACAATAATTTGTCTTTTCTTCTAAATTGTGGTATCATTCCCCTCCTTGTGTGTTAATTGGCATTGCTTTTGTACCTGACTTTGCTTGTGGGACTGCTGTAGTTTTGCTTTAAGAGAGGCATTTCTATCTTGGCCATGCTGACAGTCATAAACTTTTGTTCCAAGTATAAAAAATGGGGTGCCATCAAACTCAATCCTATTTCCCTTAACTTCTTTTGTATCCTCCCAGAACACTCTGTGATTGGTTTTCTTATAATCTATAATGAAATATTTTGTGGAACAAAAAGTAATCATTAATAATTCTTTGAAGATTTTCATAGCAATAATGATTATATCATTCAAGATAGGTTTGTGGATACATGACATTTATAGTTTATTTACTGAGCTTTTGGCCTGTTGACTCAGGCCTTCACCATCTGAGCAAAATGGCAATATGTCAGCATGCCACTGGCTCACATGTATAAACTGAGCAACTGATTAATTAAATCACATAAGTATATTTTATCAGATATATATTATAATTATATATTATACATATATTATATATATTATACATATTATAAATATTATATATTATACATATACATATTATAAATATATATATATTTGTATAATATACATGTAATAATAATTGTGTAATAATTGGAATACTACTTGGAATTTCCAGGGGAGGGGGTTGAATCTACTTGGAATTTCCAGGGAAGGGGGGTTACGTCTACTTGGAATTTCCAAGGGAGGGGGTTGAGTCTACTTGGAATTTCCAGGGGGAGGGGTAAATTTATATCAGAAAATAGCGGAAATTCCTAAGGGGGTGGTAAAAAAAAAGAGGTTCCTCAACAGGGGGGGGTGCGGGTAAAAATTGGAATAGCCCAATATAAATAGTTCAGCCACCTGACCTGTCTTACCTGTCTTTCCAAATTGCTTCTCCGACTTGTAGCACGCAAACTTGACTGTGTGTTTTGTCTCATAATCACTAATCAGCTTGTAAGCTTCTTCGACAGTGTTAACAAAACAGTTAGACATTTGATTTCACATTTTCACCAAACCTTCGATACACAAATCAGCTACATAAATCAAAATTTCGCGCGAAGGGAAGGAAAACAGACAGTACAGCGGGAAGTGGAAATTTTTAATATTTAATTTATTAATATCGTTCGTGTGTCCCTCGGAAAGATCTTCGGAAAATTCTTCGGAAATAATCAAAATGGCGGAATTCAAACCATGAGTGTAAGAAACGCTAATGAAATCAGTTAATCAGTCCGTGATCGGAATGCATCCCAGTGTTTTCAGTACAGAATATTTAATGTTGACTTTTGGACAGTCGGTTCTTGTTCTTTTATACAGAAAGATTTGCTTGTAAGTATATTTAAAAGTAAAATAGGTGGATTAGAATACCCGTCAGGGGGAGGTATGCTGCAGTCTGAGTGTTATATGATATATTATTATATATATATATATATATTATTTAGATTATACATATTATTACATATTATTATATATTTTATATTATATATGATATATTATACCTTGATTAGACCTTGGGTTTGATTCCCACTTGGGGTAGTCAGAGTTTTCACATTATTATTATTATTATATTACATTTGTTTCAAAAAATTTGTTATGGAAACAAATTATATGTTCAATCAATCTATATGTTCATTCGTTTGAGACTTAGGACGGTCAGACTGGAAAATTTGGTCCTAATCAAAAGCAAGTCTATTCTGGCCGGACTGACCGGTCTAACCTTGTCAACTGGAAAGCGCCCTATGATTATATCTTCATAGACTGAATTTTTAGTGGGCCCCATCTGGGCCCAGACCCCGAGGTAATTACCCCACCTACCCCCCACCCTCTCAACGGTACTGTTCGCACAACAGGATGAGGAAAGCTATCGAAATTACAAAACATTTTGCTAATTCTAAGGAAGCTAGATCAGCCACTAAACAGCACATGGTGCTAAATAAAAAGAAAATACAATTGTTTGAAGATATGAATTTTATATTCTTTGTTTTCACCAGTCGAAGATAAAATTCATATCATTGTACCTCTGTCTAATATATATATATGTAATATAAAATATATAATATATAATATAAAATATATAATATAATATATAATAATATATATTAGTATAAATTTAGAAGTTTATAATGTAAATCCTCGAATTTCATTGGCTATTGCAGGAGTTTATAATTGGTGATATAAACCTCTGGGATAAACCAATGAAAGTCATTCTTTTAAAAAAATTTACCAATGACAAAATACATAGTATAGCACGAACAGTGATCATTAGAGCCAGTGGTTGTTCTGTTAAGCAACAATGGTGCCGAAATTATAACGGAGTGGGCAAATGAACAGCATAGTCTCTCGTTATGTATGATGATATATAACATACAACCAAACACAGTTCTATGATGTATTTCATCATATGCGTGTCTTTTTTTTACTAATTCCCTACCCCACACCCCAACCCCGAACCACAACCCCCCAGAAACCCTAAACCTAACCACAAACCCCCGGAAACCCTAAACCTAACCACAACCCCCCAGTGACCCTAAACCTAAATAAATAAATATAACACTCAGAGACTGCAGCATACCTCCCCCTGACGGGTATCCTAATCCACCTATTTTACTTTTAAATATACTTCTAAAATTCATTAATAATTCATGAGGAAAACACAAAGAAAAATCATGAGCGTATCGGATCTATATATGTGATATAGACTCGCTCTAATAAGTTTCTCGCTGGTTTTAAACGGCTGAGATAAGCTTAATTTTCAAAATTACTACGCCAATGAACGTATGAAGTGATTCTTTTTAGAAGCCATTTAAAAACCTTGCAGTACGGGCTTTATCGGCTCTAAAACACTCGGCTATCGGCTCGTGTTTCATATCCGATAAAGCCCTCCTGCGCGGTTTATAAATATTACTTACAAGCAAATACAATTGTATTTTCTTTTTATTTAGCACCATGTGCTGTTTAGTGGCTGATCTAGCTTCCTTAGAATTAGCAAAATGTTTTGTAATTTCGATAGCTTTCCTCATCCTGTTGTGCGAACAGTACCGTTGAGAGGGTGGGGGGTAGGTGGGGTAATTACCTCGGGGTCTGGGCCCAGATGGGGCCCACTAAAAATTCAGTCTATGAAGATATATCATAGGGCGCTTTCCAGTTGACAAGGTTAGACCGGTCAGTCCGGCCAGAATAGACTTGCTTTTGATTAGGACCAAATTTTCCAGTCTGACCGTCCTAAGTCTCAAACGAATGAACATATAGATTGATTGAACATATAATTTGTTTCCATAACAAATTTTTTGAAACAAATGTAATATAATAATAATAATAATGTGAAAACTCTGACTACCCCAAGTGGGAATCAAACCCAAGGTCTAATCAAGGTGTAATATATCATATATAATATAAAATATATAATAATATGTAATAATATGTATAATCTAAATAATATATATATATATATAATAATAATATATCATATAACACTCAGACTGCAGCATACCTCCCCCTGACGGGTATTCTAATCCACCTATTTTACTTTTAAATATACTTACAAGCAAATCTTTCTGTATAAAAGAACAAGAACCGACTGTCCAAAAGTCAACATTAAATATTCTGTACTGAAAACACTGGGATGCATTCCGATCACGGACTGATTAACTGATTTCATTAGCGTTTCTTTCACTCATGGTTTGAATTCCGCCATTTTGATTATTTCCGAAGAATTCTCCGAAGACCTTTCCGAGGGCACACGAACGATAGGGTAGCCTCACTGACCTATATATATAACTGGACTGCGGGTGCTGGCCAAAAATGTGTCCCCATTTTCACTTTCAAAATGGCGGCATTTATGGGTCCTTCGAGGTATCATCGGTTACAAAATATGAAGCTTAACCATCTAATATAACCATCCCACATGCGGGATGTTAATCTTGAACACATAAAGCTAAAAATCCTAGAGGGGTGTTGTGGTCGGGGTTTGAGAGGAGGCACATTTTTCCGGAGGGTTGTGGTTAGGTTTAGGGTTTCCGGGGGGCGTGATTACCGGGGGGTGGTATGGGGGTGAGGATTCGTTTTAAAAGGTTGTCCAATCAGATGGTGGTTTTAATGTTGGTTAAGCTTCATAATTTGAAGGTAATGATACCTCGTCCTTCTGGTAATTGTAGCGACCACTGACATGTTCTTATCGTAGGAAAAAAGAATATTTTGTAAATACAAAGCGATTTTCTTACTATATTAAGTAATAAATCGTTCCTATGCGAGGGCTTCCCCAGAAGTGAATAAAATCGTCTGGCGTTACTGCGTTAGCCAGAACAAAATACTAAAGAGTAAAGACCAATAAATTCGGACAGGAAAGAGTTAATGCATGCAGGTTGGTCATTGTTAATTTCTTGTGGAACGACTCAAGAGGCCTGCTGGATTATTTGTCTGACCAAATAGGAATATCGCCTCCCATGTAAACAGCCCCTAAGAAGAACTCGGTACGCCTCGCTTCTTTACGATTTTCTCGTGATCTTCGATTCAGCGATTCTTTATAGAGCTGGCGACTTCACAAAACGAAATGTTTGTAGATTTCCATGACCATGTGTATTGACAGTCTTGTTTATTTTATTGCCAAGTGTTCGTGCGGTACCGCCGGCCGGCACGTCTTTAATTCAGACTGCTAGAAAGCTACAACAGTAATTGTCTAGGATTATTATATTGTAGTTCAGAACTACAATAAGACTCTTATCATGAAAACATCCCGGGCCACTCAACAAATATTTTGTTTACACAAACTCGAGACCAGGACGATATTATGCTGACTTGGCAAAAATTCTGACAGAAAATTCGACAAAGTTTGCCTAGTCCGTCTACTCCGAACGTTTTCTCAAGAAATAATCCACTGTAGAAGTTATAAAATATATTGGCAGAAAGATAATTCACCTTACTATAACATACGTGCAGTTTATCCGACCAAATAGCTTAGTTTCCCTAAAAAAAGCGAAATACTAAACATGTCCAAATCATAATAGCGGCCGCTATTTTGAAATTTTTTCCCATATGTATTATAATGTGTTCTCCGAATCTTTTCTCGAGAAATAAACCACTGTAGAAGCTATCAAATATACTGGAAGAAAGATAATTCATCTAGCTACAACATACGTACAGTTTATCCGACTAAATAGCTTAGTTTTCTTTAAAAAAGCGAAATACCGACCATGTCCAACACGAACTAGAGATTCTTAGGTATCGGTCAGCGACCTTCACCATTAGCAAAAGGACCCATAAATGCCGCCATTTTGAAAGTGAAAATGGGAGCAGGGGTTGGCAAGGTTGGCAGTGCCACTTGCACGAGAGGACCGCACGAGAAGACCCCTATACACGAGAGCACCCCTACCATATATGGTTCGAAGGTTATCAATATGGCGCCTTCGTCAGTTTTCTTGACTCTTGTCCACTCTCGAGGGATTTCTGGTGAAGAAAAATTTCGAGTTTGTCTGCTATCTAGGGGACAGTGGTTTGTGCATAACAGAGAGTAAAAATTGATCAATTTGGAATAGCGCTTTCCTCCAAACGACAAACGTTGACCTCCTCGGATGACTTGGCGTCGGAAATATTGAGTATCGCCTCGGAACAAATGTTTTATACAGGTATTAAGCTTATAAAGCATTTTTATAGTACTGAAGCGTCTGTGTAGGAAATGTACGTTTATTTTAGCCAGACTATTTTATTCTTCTTGTGGATGTTTCGGAGACAGAACTGAGAAGATTTGACTGAAATTTACAGTGTTATTAAAATTTTACTCTTGCCTCTACTGACAGTCTGTATACACCATTTACATGTATATATAAATATATTTCTGAAACTCATTAATAATTCATGAGGAAAATTCAGAGGTTTAATCAATGTCTGTTCACCCCGATACAGAACTGATATCATTCAGTGCCTCTAAATGTGATACAGAACTGTTTAACAAAAGATCAGCAAATATTTATAGTGTACAGACACTTTGATTTCAACTATCTTGAGTGAGGTACGCTGGTAGCATCCTCATACAAAATGAAGATGCAAACATTTGGTGAACAGCAACATTTGTTGAATAACAAGTGATGATCAGAATGGTTATTTATGGTACATCACTTAGAATATAAAATGTAGGACTAATACTAAATCAAAGCGCATCACTAATTTATTAATCGTAGCCTATTAAACCTTACCTCAAAGGTTTATCAGCTCTTAACATGATGTAACTTAAAACGTGTTTTAGAAGTAATTTACAGAATTTGTGTCCGTTCTGTCCTGGGATACATACAGGTACTTGGCTTCACCTCATGTTTATATACCCCCAATACAGAATGGCCACTCATTCTGTAAATAGTACATATACATTATACAGTATATATATATATATATAAGTGAGTTTTGGTTCACGAAATGTTAGAGAGTGCTCAATACCATATATAGATAGAGCAAAATACAAAGTATGAAGTATAGTTTTACCTTAAAGTCTTCGCTACCAGAGGTTTCACCCTGATGATCCCGTTTAGGGTGAAACCTCTGGTAGCGAAGACTTTAAGGTAAAACTATACTTCCTACTTTATATATATATACTGTATATATACATATATATATATATATATATATATATATATAGTTCAATCTACAGACACGGTGTTTCGCTGTACAACAGCTCATCAGTGTAGCTTGGAACAATCTGAATGAATTTCATCAATTACTTATACACATGCGATCGTCGGTGACAACCGCATGTGGGACAGCATCGGTGAAATATATTCAGATAGCGTGAAGTGCGCATGGGCCCAGAGTGCTCAAACTTCCACAAGGGTAGTGAGCGTCGCATTATCGCTAATAGGTACCCACGGCAACTTCGCAGAGTGCTCAACAACACCGAAGTGAAGGAGCGTACATAGGCTATATATATATATATATATATATATATATATATATATATATATATATACTGTACACTAGTATACACTAGAGGCAAGAGTAAAATTTTTATATATATATTATATATATATATATATATATATAAGTGAGTTATGGTTCACGAAATGTTAGAGAGTGCTCAATACCATATATAGATGGAGCAAAATACAAAGTATAAAGTATAGTTTTACCTTAAAGTAAAGTACTTAAGGTAAAACTATACTTTATACTTTGTATATATATATATATATATATATATATATATATATATATATATATATATATATATATATATATATATAAATGGGGTCACCACTTAATCCTTTAACTCCCACCATGTCAAGCAGTTTCCCCCTGATGAGTAAAATCATCTGGCATTAGACAGAGTACATGTAAAAAATAGAAAGTGCCAAATGGAACGAATGGGAATGAAATGGTTAAATGTGGATATCTTCCCAAAATTAATAAGATTTCATGTACAGTACATGTAATTTGTATAGAAAATTAGGGTCACCACTTAATGTGGGTATCTCCCTGAGATTAAAATTATTGACAAATGGGGTCACCACTTACATGTACATGTAATGTGGGTATCACCCTGAAATTAAAATTATAGGAAAATGAGGTCACCACTTAACCCTTTTTCTACTGGGTCACCCTAAACCAGCCACTTTGTTATTTAACTCTGTCTAACACCAGAAGATTTTACCCATCAATTGAGAACCCCTAGGAGGGAAAGGGTTAATGTGGGTGTCTCCACAACATTAAATAAGTGCAGAATGATATCAAAATATTGAGTCACCACATAGATTGGGTATCTCCCTGAAATTAGAATTATGAAGAAATGGGGTCACCATATCTCCCTGAAATTAAGATTATGGGAAAATGGTGTCATTTAATGTGGGTACAGTATCTTCTGGAAATGAAACATATGAGAGACTCGACGTTTTGACACAAGGTTTTTATCCAGTTAGAATGGTTGATAGTTGGGCCTGTACAGTATTTATATTTGTGTGTGTGTCTAATTACCACAACACAATTTCTGTTGCTACAGTATATAAAGGGGATATTACACAGTGGTGAGAAGATATGGATTTTATGTTTGAGTGGCAAGGACAATATCTTACGAGTGAGCACAGCAAAGAGCAAACAAGTGAGATATTGCTCTTGCCACAAGAACATAAAATCCATATCTTTGAGAAACCATGTAATGTTCTATTTATTATATGGACAATGAAATTATGCGTGGAACAGGAAGTGATGTTGATAAACTGGGTTTAATGCAAAAACTACAACCACTTGACCTAAAACTCTGAGAAAATACAAATGAAAAATACAACAGCTTATTCGAATACGTCATTTTACGTGAAAAAATGAGAATTTATTTGATTCAAAACTTACAACAAAAGCCATAAATTTTTATTTGTCAATATGTCTCTTGTGAGTGTTACATATGAGAAATACACCACTCAGTTCCCAGATGTAGTGAAGTATGGATTCTACGAGTGTTTTAGTTGCTAGAAAAAAACTCTTCTCCATATAATAATTAAACTGTAATATCCACTGTAATTGGTGACTCCATTTTTTTATAATTTTAATTTTGAGGAGATATCCACAAGTTTTGTCAGTGGTAACCAGGGTTTATAATGACAGTTTTTTTATTTAATCCAAAGTAAAAATATATGCCACATGTGTCTTATCCTTGACATGGTTGCCTGCAAAAACTGTTTTGAAACAATTTTATATTGAACAAATTTTTAGATTTTTAATAAGGATTTATATATATTCTCTATAAGTATTAAGCTTAAATTGTATTATGGGCATGTAATAATTATGTAAATACACCACTCGCTTCCCGGGTGTAGTGAAATATCGATTCTACGAATGTTTTAGTCATACATGTCCAACATAAGCATCGGATGACGGGTCGTAACGATCGGTAAAAGGGCGTTGCAGATCACACGTACCGTATACCATCTGTATTCCGATAGTCACGGGGACCGACATCACGTGATACAGATGGTAGACACTTAGTAAATATATACGTTTCAGATGGTACGGATCGTACGGACCGTGACATCTGCATTCGGATGGTCACGGATCGATATCACATGATACAGATAGTAGAAATCGAGCATTACATGGCTAATAATATACATGAAAAAATATCTCGACTGTGATTGGCTGATTCCAGTGCAGTTAATCCCAAACCAGAGTGCAGAATTGTGTTATCACAGTGCAAAAATCTGTTATCACAGTGCAAAAATCTGTTATCACAGTGCAAAAATCTGTTATCACAGTGCAAAAATCTGTAATCACAGTGCAAAAATCTGTTATCACTAAGAACCAATCAAATTGATTGTACAGCGGATTTTTCCCGACACAAAACAAACAAAGATGGCGGCCAAGATTCGGCGGTTTTGGGGATAATTTGTTCAAATTTGAAGCTAGTTATGCTTTAATATTGCCAAGTGAAGTACCTACAAGAAGACCAGAAGCTTCTTTATGCCTCGAGTAAACTTTTTCAAGTAGTAAAGGAAGCGAAGCGTTTTTTAACAAATAAATATGCGAGGAGAGGACGGCTAAACACGTACGTTAAAATGTTAGTACAGTTGTTTTGAACATTTTTTCATGTATATTATTAATAAGTAATAGCATGGTTTCTCGTGCAATTTGGAAAAACATGCACTCGTGAGTTTTTCAAATACTTCAAGTATTTGAAAAACTCACTCGTGCATGTTTTTTTCCAAATTGCACTCGAAACCATGCTATTACCTATACATAATGCCACAACTATATCACAATGTTGCCTCGTTCTTTATAAATCTCAGGCGTACGTCAAGTACGAAATATTCGTGACTCGAACATTACACAGCATAATGCCACTAGTATATCACAATGTTGCCTCGTTTTTTATAAAACTCCGGCGTACGTCAAGTACGAAATATTCGTGACTAGAGCATTACACGGCATCGTGACCATCCGAATACAGATGCCACGGTCCATACGATCCGTACCATCTGAACTATCTGCACTATCATACATACATACATGTATGTACAACATCTCAGAGTCACGTGTATTTACTAAGTCTAAACCACTTGTATCATGTGATGTCGGTCCGTGACCATCCGAATTTATACAATACCCTTGCTGCTATGCGTGTTTTCATTGGTTGTTGCCCATGATCTATTAGAGGACAGACGCATGGTCACGTCAGATCACGTCAGCTGACTTGCTTTTTTCTTTCTTCATGCCCCAAAACCCGACAGGGTTTTTTAAAAACCTTTTAAGTTTTTGTATTGTATAAAACAAATAGATTCCATTTTTTTGTTGTCTGTTCAGTTATAGATGCACAGAAGACGTCACGACGTGATAAGAACATCAGTGACCCACTCGACTGCGTCTCGTGGGCCACTTTTTTGTTCTTACCACGTTGTGACGTCATCTGTGCATCTATAACTGAACAGACAACGGCAAAATGGAATCTATTTGTTAAACAGATGCCACGGTCCGTACGATCCGTACCATCTGAACCATCTGCACTATCATACATACAACATCTGAGAGCAGCGTATATTTACTATGTGTCTACCATCTGTATCACCTGATGTCGGTCCGTGACCATCGGAACACAGATGCTACGGTACGTACGATCTGCAACGCCCTTTTACCGATCGTTACGGTCCGACATCCGATGCCTATGTTGGACATAGCTCGTTTTAGTTGCTAGTAAAATACTCTTCTCCGTATAATAAACTGTAATATCCATTTTAATTAGTATGTATCTAATCTACATTAAGTGGTGACTCCATTTTTTCATAATTTTAATTTTGAGGAGATATCCACAAGTTTTGTCAGTGGTACGTAACCAGAGTTTATAATGACAGTTTTTTTATTTAAGCCAAAGTAAAAATATACGCCATGTCTTATCCTTGACCTGGTTGCCAGCAAAAACTGTTTTGAAATTTATATTGAACAAATTTTTAGATTTTAATAAGGATTTATATTATATATTCTCTATAAGTATAGCTTAAATTGTATTATGGGCATGTAATAATTATATATATAATTTGATCATGTGTAATATACAGTAAAGAGCCTTTTTCAGGGAATGACATTTGTCCTTGTACACCACCAACGCGGGGGTTATCACGTCAAGTGAAAATGATGTATTTGTGTATTCTAGTTAAATTCTGGCCAATTGTAACTATACTAAGTTCTATTTCTTTCTTTTTTTTGTTTTTTTTCAGTTCCTTAGGACTTTCCATCATTTGGATTAAATGATACTCAATCTGCTTTACTACTGTCATAGTTTTCCTATTGACTTATTTTGAAGACGTCGGTGAATTTACTTTTGAAAGACCAAAATATAAGGAAGAGTGCTTCAGTACATGTTATATTGCCAAATTCGAGAGCTTGATACTGACGTTTTTAAGCAAAAACCATCGTCGGAGTAAACGGTTGATCAGAGTGAACATGCATGGTTTATTCTTGCAAATTGTGTGTATTAATTGTATATTTACGATGGCCCGCAATGGTAAAACACAACTCCAAAATTTCGATGTTGACTGCTCATAAATAGATTATTTGCCTACAGTACAACCAAAAACTGTTGCTTTTACTTATTACATGTATATCCAACTACAGTAGGGGAAATACATAACATCATATTCTCTTTCAATGATAGAAGAGCAAGTGGGCCTTATAGTATTCCTACGTTTATACTAAAAATATTGAGTAATGGACAGTAATATTATATTCTTAATATTATATTCTTTGAGATATTATTTAATTTTTTCCCTATCAGGTATACATGTACCCTGGTCCATAAAAGACCATTATGTTCTACACCCACCCCCGAAATGCTCTGGTCGAAGACGTCACCAATCCAGTGATGGATTTACAGGGGGTGCGAACCCCCCTGGCCTTGGCCAAGGGGGTGCGAACCCCCCTGGCCTTGGCCAAGGGGGTGCAGGGGGGTGCCAATTACTCAATTAGTGCCTTGCTGCAGTGGGTTGCGACGCTGCTTTTCATTGAAAATGTCAATCACATTTCTAATGTCTAGCTTCCTTGGATTTATTGGATTTCCCCCCGTTATTTTCTATAATTTTAAATGTATTTGTATAATAAAACGTCCACTTCATCCCTAAATTTATTTGACACCTTCCAGGTTTGATAAAATGCGCTATTGAAAACACGATTTAAAACTTTTAAATCTTTCTCCAAAGTACCGTCGGAATGCAGGAAATGCCATTTCAGAGGTCCAAATTTAAAAAATTTTCCGGGGCACCCTAGGAATGGTTTGACTAAGGTGAAAAACAAATCTAGATCCGCCCCTGCAGCACCCCCCCCCCCCCCTACCAGATCAAGCTGGATCCATCACTGCACCAATCTTGCTTTCATCTTGGAGTAATCTAATAGCGTACCGTCCAGCTGCTATTAATAGCACAAAAAGCGGACAAACAAAGTAAAATTGACTTTCAAATCATTGAAAATGAGCCCATTATCCATTATTCGAAGTGCAAGAATTGTGGGTAAAAGCGGACAAACATCAATCCTGACGTCATCACGACGGAGCGCTAGTGAAGCCCAACCAATAAAAACACTTGCCTAACAGATTTAGCCCCCTAACAGATTTATAGTAATCGAAATATATAGAGAATAATACATGAATGCGCGGGTCAACACGAGAAATAAATTTCATATTTCCAAGCATTCATGTATTGTTCTGTTTATTATATAAAAAACAGTCCTTTCCCCCCACAAAAATAGAGCAGTAAACTCTAATACGTTTCACGATAATCGACACATGTGAGATTATCATAAATAATCACATGTGAGATTATCGTTTTTATTAGTGGCGGAAACATCAATAAAACACCGCTCTATTTTATATAATAAAATAAGGTTAGATATACTGCCGAAACCGAGAACGTAGGAGTCTAACGTTTCGAGCGAAGGCCCTTCCTCTGCAGAGAGAAGGGTCTTCGCTCGAAACGTTAGACTCCTACGTTCTCTGTTTCGGCAGTATACCCAACCTTACTATATGTACTATGTACTATATACTATATATATATTGGACAACATAATTTTTTTAAATTCTTTGGATTTATAATAATAACCAGACACAGTGCTACAAAGCGGTGCCCTGTGGCGTTCAAAACATCGCGTTAAGAATGTCCCGTAAAAAATGTCGCTTGCTATTGATTCCGAACGAACGAACGAACGAACGAAGTCACAAGCGGTTTGAAAGTTAGCTGCGCCCGCAAGCTAACTTTCAAGGCACCGCAATATTTTAACAGGGAGCCCATGTCACCAAAGTGTTTTTCAATAGGTACCTATAATAACAATAATACGGGGTAATATAAATGAAATATGAAGTAAATACAAGATAACAAGATATGGTTATATATATATATATATATATATATATATATATATATAGCGATATATAGCGATAATGCAACGCTCACTACCCTTGTGGAAGTTTGAGCACTCTGGGCCCATGCAAGATGCTGTCCACTAGTCACGATGCTGTATAGATGCGGTATGCGGTTGATGATCGCATGTGTATAAGTAATTGATGAAATTCATTCAGATTGTTCCAAGCTACACTGATGAGCTGTTGTACAGCGAAACACCGTGTCTGTGAAATTGAACTATATAATACATATATATATAATAGACGTTTGGTGGTCGTTCGTCAAGCTCAATTACTCAGAAAAGATTTTAGCGTTTGCATGAGAATGAGATGTAGTATGATAAGTTGATATAGTATACATGTGCAGAAACGTTTGGTGGACGTTCGTCAAGCTCAATCAGGCCGGGGGCCGTCTTCTTCGTGATAAATTAATTTATGTTTTCCCCAGTTAGTCTTACCTTTAGGTAAGTGGAATTTGGTGTTGTTTCTAGTATGGTATCGGTGGAAATTGCTATTTGGTATAGTAGATTAATTTTGAATCAAAAACGTTGTTCAGACATTTAATGTTACTGTAGACCTTCGGGTTACGTTTTAGGGAAAACATAGCGCTCCGTCCATTTATTGCATATACCAAAACCTAGCTACACATTCGAAAGCTGATATACTGGGCTACAAGACTGCATCAAAACACATTTGGTAATTTAGTTATGAACGCAAACAAAAAATAGCGCTTCTATTTATAAAGGTTTTCATTCCAATTTGAAATATACTATATACTATAAGTGAACAACTAGGTAGATAAATATCATAGCAAAAAAAGGGTGTCCGGGTTTGTAAAAATTCCAAATATTTTTAGAGTTATAATTGTCAGTTGTTTGCTGTACAAGCTGTGTTAGTTGGTAATACTCAGAAAAACTCTGAGGTCTAAGCGGGACTCGAACCCAGCTCAGAGTTTTTCTAGAGCTCAGAGCTCTTCTGATTATTACAAACTAACATAGCTATAGCTTGTACAGCAAACAACTGACAATTATTACTAACATCAAGCTGCAATTTCTGAAACTAACTTTTAGAGTTATCAAATTTTACTATCACAGCTAACACCGGAGGTTGAATGGGCTTGCATAAAAGGCCGTAAAAAGATAACTATTGAAAATTTTACAATTCCCACTTGTCACCAGAATGTTAAGTTACTCGAATATCAATTTTTAGACGATTCTGATAAATTTGTGTTCAATTATAGCCTTTTAAATTTCTTACTTTAGTTCAAAATATTTCTTTCAGGAAAAGCCGTGTCAAAGAAACCTCTTGTCACTTTTTTCCTTGCTTAGAAATAAAAAAAAAACATTTTAGGAATCTGAAAGCCCTCGTAAAGTGCTTCACTTTCAGCGAATAAAAAAATTAAAAACACTATGGTTTGGAGGTCTACAGTAACCCTAAAAATACAGTTACAGCGATGCTCGTGACGTCGATCGTTTATTCAAGAGTATACAGAATTTTATTAAATGAAATAGGGTGTTTTATTGATTTTTCCGCCACTAATAAAAGTGATAATCTCACATGTGCGATTATTTATGATAATCGCACATGTGACGATTATCGCTGAATCAGCAGTATGGTTTAATGCAATTTTTGCAAGGCAATAATGTGTTGGTCAACACTCGAAATAAATTTCATATTTCCGCACATCCATGTATTATTCTCTATATATTAATAATATTACAGAATACCCTAGAATGGTAATTTTTATGGAAAACGGTGTTTTGATATATAGTAGCTATAAAGGTACCAATCAGCCTGAAAAATTTGAATTCAAAATACTATTATTAATTAACGGATGCATGACAGCTACTTTGTATCAAATTACGAACTTAGAGTTCCCGAAGAGGAACTCTCACGGGACGAAAAAATTGATTTGCACATTTGCAAATTTAATGACAAAGTTGTTGCAAACATCAACTTTGCACGCGTATGACCAGATTTGCACATATGCAAAGTTGGAAATTGCCGTCAACTTTGCAACCGGTGCGGATTTGGCGATTGCCGTAGAGCCGCCGGTGCAAAGTCATTGCAAATTTGTTGCAAAGTTCAAACTTTGCACAAATGTTTGCAAAGTTTGCAAATTTATTGCAAAGGCGGAATTTGCTAACGTTTTTGCGCTACGTGCAAATCTTATGTAATTGATCATGTTTTCCATAGATGCAAATTTATAGCGGATTTAACTTTGCTTATGTAAAAAACTTATAGACCTTATTCCAAAATGCCCGTCAAATTAAAATTCTTTTATATACATATAAAATTGCCCTTATGAACTCGTTTTCATGTGGGAAATTCAAAAGAATTTTTACTTTAAACCGAGGTCATAAGGGCTAATTTATATGCACATAAACGAATAATAATTCGGCGACCATTTTGGAATAAGGTCTATGTAGTTCAAATTATTTTTTTTGCATTTATAACACTGTTAATTTATTGAATTATTGTGAGCAAACATCAAGCCCGGTTTTCAATTGGACGCAACAATGTCGTAGCGACCGGGGAGAGTGAAGCTAAGTATATAAGGGTCCTTCCGACAAGAGAAAAGAAGATTTTTAAATTCTTGTCGTCACTTGTCTTTGCTGGTCGCAAAAATCCTTGAGCGGCCGCAGGGATAGATCCCGCGCCTCTGTCTTTGTTGTCACAAAATAGAAACCAGGCGATCGCGTTACCTACAGGATATAGAATTCCTATAAATATAAACATATAAATATCCCTAACAAATGTTTATTATATATATAAAAACTTTAAAAAGATAAATAACAAACTGTAACGGTAACATATGCAAACATTTACGGTATTTAAACAAATTAAGAATTGTTATTTTTTTCGCGATGTCTATTTGATGGTAACCTACTTACTCACGGACAAATTAACATTAACTCATTCCTGTTCGAGGGCTTCCCTAGAGGTGAATAAAATCGTCTGGCGTTAGCCAGAATAAAATACTAAACACCAATTCCGACAGGAAAGAGTTAAATTTTTAAACTAATTTCAATTAACAGTTCATTGTTATGTATTGGATTGAAAGCATTTCCTTTTTGTTTTCTTTTTCTTTTGCCAAGTTGTCCATTAGTTTCTGAACTACAGTAGGTCTATTCAATCTGATAAGAAACATATTCTCCGTCACCTGGTCCTAGTTGTTTAGACGTCACTTCTATGTAATATTAGCTATATCTAAACAGAGATTATTGATTTTTGCGAATGACATTGTATGAACATCAATAAAGATTTTTATATTTTGAAGAATGTTGTGAAGTGAAAAAATATAGTCCATCCGATTGAATGAAATAATTAAAAAGCTACTGAACAAGATAACTATCTGAACAACTTGGCTATGAGGCTCCACCAGACATTTTTTCGCGTAATTTGTTGTCCAGATATTTAACGATGTTGAAGTTTCTATACAACAAAGGGAAAGAAGACATTTTAAAAAATTTTATTTAAAATTATGATTAACATACACTGCACACAAAAATACAACACTTGTTAATGTGCATGCTCACAACAGACTAGACGCAGGACAAGACGCAAGACAAGACGCAAGACAAGACGCAAGACAAGACGCAAGACAAGACGCAAGACAAGACGCAAGACAAGATGCAAGACGAGATGCAAGACAAGATGCAAGACAAGAAGCAAGAAAAGACGTAAGACAAGACGCAAGATAAAAGAGTGAGACGCAAGACGAGATGCAAGACGAGATGCAAGACGAGATGCAAGACGAGATGCAAGACGAGATGCAAGACGAGATGCAAGACGAGATATAAGACAAGAAGCAAGATAAGATGCAAGTGAAGATGCAAGGCAAGATACAAGACAAGATGCAAGGCAAGATACAAGACAAGATGCAAGGCAAGATACAAGACAAGACAAGACAAGACAAGGCAAGGCAAGGCAAGGCAAGGCAAGGCAAGGCAAGGCAAGGCAAGGCAAGGCAAGGCAAGGCAAGGCAAGGCAAGGCAAGGCAAGGCAAGGCAAGGCAAGGCAAGGCAATGCAAGGCAAGGCAAGGCAAGGCAAGGCAAGGCAAGGCAAGGCAAGGCAAGGCAAGGCAAGGCAAGGCAAGATGCAAGACAAGGCAAGGCAAGGCAAGATGCAAGACAAGACAAGATGTAAGACAAGACAAGATGTAAGACAAGACAAGACAAGATGCAAGACAAGACAAGATGCAAGACAAGACAAGATGCAAGACAAGACAAGACAAGATGCAAGACAAGACAAGACAAGATGCAAGACAAGACAAGACAAGATGCAAGACAAGACAAGACAAGACAAGATGCAAGACAAGACAAGACAAGACAAGACAAGACAAGATGCAAGACAAGACAAGACAAGATGCAAGACAAGACAAGACAAGATGCAAGACAAGACAAGACAAGATGCAAGACAAGACAAGACAAGATGCAAGACAAGACAAGACAAGATGCAAGACAAGACAAGACAAGACAAGATGCAAGACAAGACAAGACAAGATGCAAGACAAGACAAGACAAGACAAGATGCAAGACAAGACAAGACAAGATGCAAGACAAGACAAGACAAGATGCAAGACAAGACAAGACAAGACAAGATGCAAGACAAGACAAGACAAGATGCAAGACAAGACAAGACAAGACAAGATGCAAGACAAGACAAGACAAGACAAGATGCAAGACAAGACAAGACAAGACAAGATGCAAGACAAGACAAGACAAGACAAGATGCAAGACAAGACAAGACAAGACAAGACAAGATGCAAGACAAGACAAGACAAGACAAGATGCAAGACAAGACAAGACAAGACAAGATGCAAGACAAGACAAGATGCAAGACAAGACAAGACAAGACAAGATGCAAGACAAGACAAGACAAGACAAGATGCAAGACAAGACAAGACAAGATGCAAGACAAGACAAGACAAGATGCAAGACAAGACAAGACAAGATGCAAGACAAGACAAGACAAGACAAGATGCAAGACAAGACAAGACAAGATGCAAGACAAGACAAGACAAGATGCAAGACAAGACAAGACAAGATGCAAGACAAGACAAGACAAGATGCAAGACAAGACAAGACAAGATGCAAGACAAGACAAGACAAGACAAGATGCAAGACAAGACAAGACAAGATGCAAGACAAGACAAGACAAGATGCAAGACAAGACAAGACAAGATGCAAGACAAGACAAGACAAGACAAGACAAGATGCAAGACAAGACAAGACAAGACAAGATGCAAGACAAGACAAGATGCAAGACAAGACAAGACAAGATGCAAGACAAGACAAGACAAGATGCAAGACAAGACAAGACAAGACAAGATGCAAGACAAGACAAGACAAGATGCAAGACAAGACAAGACAAGATGCAAGACAAGACAAGACAAGACAAGACAAGATGCAAGACAAGACAAGACAAGATGCAAGACAAGACAAGACAAGATGCAAGACAAGACAAGACAAGATGCAAGACAAGACAAGACAAGACAAGATGCAAGACAAGACAAGACAAGATGCAAGACAAGACAAGACAAGATGCAAGACAAGACAAGACAAGATGCAAGACAAGACAAGACAAGATGCAAGACAAGACAAGACAAGACAAGATGCAAGACAAGACAAGACAAGACAAGATGCAAGACAAGACAAGATGCAAGACAAGACAAGACAAGATGCAAGACAAGACAAGACAAGATGCAAGACAAGACAAGACAAGACAAGATGCAAGACAAGACAAGACAAGATGCAAGACAAGACAAGACAAGATGCAAGACAAGACAAGACAAGACAAGATGCAAGACAAGACAAGACAAGATGCAAGACAAGACAAGACAAGATGCAAGACAAGACAAGACAAGATGCAAGACAAGACAAGACAAGATGCAAGACAAGACAAGACAAGATGCAAGACAAGACAAGACAAGATGCAAGACAAGACAAGACAAGATGCAAGACAAGACAAGACAAGATGCAAGACAAGACAAGACAAGACAAGATGCAAGACAAGATGCAAGACAAGACAAGACAAGATGCAAGACAAGACAAGATGCAAGACAAGATGCAAGACAAGATGCAAGACAAGATGCAAGACAAGATGCAAGACAAGACAAGACAAGACAAGACAAGACAAGACAAGACAAGACAAGACAAGACAAGACAAGACAAGACAAGACAAGACAAGACAAGACAAGACAAGACAAGACAAGACAAGACAAGACAAGACAAGACAAGACAAGACAAGACAAGACAAGAAGCAAGACAAGACAATATATAGATATCTATTTATACATAGGTATAGTGCATAAAATAGGTATAAATTGTTGTTTTCTACAGTACTTACTTGTCTATACTTGTAAATATCTTTCTGTCTCTATGTTTGGTGGAATATAGTTAAACTCTGGTCTAGAAATAACACATGAAAAGTTATGATACAAAATAAATTTACTTGCAAAATTACAATGCAGTAATTCGAATCAATCCAAATTACAATGCAAATGCATAACAATACCTGAGAAGTAAATTAGGCAAAGTGAGGCAAGACAAAATAATTAAGGCAAGGGAAGGGAGGCAGTCCTTTAAAACTATAAACTGTTTTACCAAATACCAGATACTGCCAGATAGCAAAATTTTACTGGATACTGCCCACTGGGCACCAATACCCAGATCTGGCACATCTCTAAAAACTTTACAATATACTTATACAGAACAACATTATATAAAAATCATCTTTAATAATTTATAAATAAGTCACATTTAAAATAAACATATTTTTCTACTTACTTGTTAAATAGTTAGTAGAATAAAATTATATCTTTCTGTATTTTTGTTTGGCTCTAAACTAAAAAATTACATGAAAATTTAAGATATTGAAATAGAGAGACTTGCAAAGTTACAGTAATATTTTCAAAATAATGTATTTCAATGCAATGCACTCCAATACAATGCATGTAATACAATGCAATGCAATGTAATGCAAAACAATGCAAAACAATGCAAAACAATGCAACGCAATACAATGCAATGTGACACAGTCCTCATTACAATGCAATAAATGTTAATACACTGGAAAACTATACAATACAAAACTTTACAACACTCCAATACAATGCAATAACAATAAAAAACAATGCAGTACAATACAGTAAAGTACAAATAAAATACAGTGTAGTGAAGTACTGTGTAGTGCAGTGCAGTGCAGTGCAGTGCAGTACAGTACAATACAATACAGTGCAGTACAGTGCAGTGCAATACAATACAGTACAATACAGTGCAGTACAATACAGTGCAGTGCAGTGCAGTAAGAGTACAATACAATACAGTGCAGTGCAGTGCAGTGCAGTACAGTGCAGTACAATACAGTGCAGTGCAGTACAGTATTAGTACAATATTATAAAAATGATTTATTCAATTATAAATAGGTATTAAATAGGTATGATATAAGCAGCACTTAAAAGATAAATGCTTGAAAATTTACTATATAATACAATATTACAATGCAATGGAATGCAATGAATTGCATTGCAATGCAATGAGCAATACAGTACAATACAACACAACACAACACACAACACAACACAACACAACACAACACAACACAACACAACACAACACAACACAACACAACACAACACACACAATACAATACAATACAATATACAATACAATATACAATACAGCACTCTGCAATACAATGCAAAGAGAATGTTTATACCTTTTAAGACACTGTAAAACTATACAAAATAATAAAAGAAATATTTACAATAGTGCAATACATTCAAACAAAACATTTGAATATAATACAGTACAATAGTATAAACACCATCTTAAATAATGCATCACCTATAAAAAGTATTATATAGGTATGAGATTAGCTGCACTTAAAAATAAACAAATTGTTTCATTCTACTTACTTACTTACTTGTCTTATTTAGTTGGTAGAATATCTTTCTGTCTTTATGTTTGGTGTTCTATAGTTAAGTTCTGGCCAAAAAAGGAATTGAGAAAGCCTTGATAAGCTTATATAAACTTTTATTTATAAAACAAAGGGTTGCAAAGAGTAACCACAAAAAGTTTTAACTTACAAAATACATTTATAAAATACAAAAACTAGTAACGATTTAACTTGTTTTTACATGCCAAACTTAGATATTTGATGTATGGGTCAAACACTGTCAAAATTTATATTTTTCGAAGACTTCGAAGATACAAACGCTATTTATCCCGCTGTAGAATACTGGAATTTAATCCAAGATACAGAATACTATTACTAATAGTTCACACTCCTTCAGTTTACTAACCTCTTTTTATCAAAGTAACGTGATTTCTTCAACTTTTTGGCGTCGTTTGTCGTGATCAATCTTCGTTTTCAGTTTTTGTTTGTACAGTGCCGTCACTGCAGTGTTTAACAAGCTTTTTTGACGTCAAAAATCCACATATTCAGACAGATAGTACGGGATAAACAACAGAGGTTTCCTAAGGTACCACTTTGGTGACAAATGATGGCGTTTTTTGTAGATGTTCACTATAAAAAGATGGATTTTTTCCTTGTGTCCATTGAGACTAAACCAACCCGCCATCTTCTTGCTTGAATTAGTGTGTTTTAGCGGGAAATTTCTTGAGATATGATTGGCCAATAAAACTATGAACAAGGCTCCGACTTTAATCCGACGACTTCCGATGACGCATCGATAAAAACATCGAATTATGAAAGCACTGCCGCAAAAAGTATTTAGGTTTTTTAGCATACTTTTTCATATTTAGGCAAATGCCTTTCTGTAGAAGCTTGGGTATAAGCATGTTTTAAGCATTCGTGTTGTTTCTCGATGAGCGCGGGTGCTCTAGGATACAGGCTACATAGGGTATCCTCTTGGTAGGATACGTTACAATTTTTGTCATTCTAGCTAAGTCTAGAACATAGGGTTATATTTTTTTGGTCGAACAAAAAGCATGTTTTCGGTTTTTGTTATCTGAATGAACAAGGCACTGTTGATTAATTGTTATTGATTAATTAATTAATTAGTTAGTTTGATTGATCAATGATTGATTAATTGATTGATTGATTGATTGACTAATTGTTTAATTAATTGATTGTTTGAATGAATGAATGATTGATTGATTGACTACTTGATTGATTGATTGATTGATTGATTGATTGCTTGAGTTTTATTCAATTTTACGCTATATATTTGCAACGGTGGGAAAGTTGTGCAAATTTAACAACAAATTTGCTTTTTAAATTGACATGAGCAAATTCATTAGTAAAATTTCGCAAAGTTAAAAAACAGCAAAATGTAATTAGCACTTATAATAGCTAATAAGAATTGGCCGTACATATATTTTAAAACTACCAGATCTATTTAGGTTTGAAGTCTTAATTTTTTCAAGAGTAACTAAAGACAAAAAAAATTAAAAGACAAAGAACTAGAGTAATCAAGTGTTGGTGAGACCACAACATGTATAATAAACATATATCTCATTTAATGGTTGACCTGATTATACAGGCAGGTAATTACTCGTTTTTCTAATTTTTACTTCTTTCAGATAGGATCGAGATTGGTGAAAGATCTGCTCGTATCATATGTAAAAAAACATTACATAATTCAGTTAAATCTCTATTTAGCCGACGTTGCAATACGTTTAAATTTGGGACCTAGTTTCAGTATCTGCTTACCGATGTTCACGCTTAAAAAAGCGCTATTAAATTGTGGTGAACTGTAGTGCATGCAAACAGGTTTTCGCTTGTATGAGAATGTCGATCAATAGAGGTTCTTAACAAACAACTATACAAGAGATGTCCATGTTTTAATTGTCGACAAAATATTCTTATACAGGTGTATCGTTTTTATCTCAAAAGAACGCGCTCAGCCTAATCAGATTCTGATCATTTACTAAGTTTGTCAAGCTTTGATCAAAACATCCTAAAAATTGTACTTTTATAGAAGACGGTCCAAACTTCAGTTTTACAATAAATTTGCAACGGCGTCAAAGTTGGCAAATTTAATGACGAATTTGCATTAAAAATTGACGTGAGCAAATTCATTAGTAAAATTTTGCAAAGTTACAAACAGTAAAGTTGAATAAACTATTGTGCAAAGTCGTGCAAATTTCTTTTCAAATTTGCTTTAAATTTACCCTCGTAGGCAAATTTATTTGCAAATTTGGTAACTAATTTGCAAATGCGCAAATTCATATGCAAAGTCGTTGCAAATTTATCGGAATGCAAATTCAAAACACGCCATTAGCAAATTACATGCAAATTTAGTTTAACAAATTTGCAAATTATTTGCAAATGTGCAAATTTATCGCAATTTCATTTTTTCGTCCCGTGTCTTCTAGGGGGGTTCGGGGGCATGCCCCCCTGGAAATTTTTGAAATTTAGAGTCTCCAAAATGCCATTTTCCTGCATCCTGAGGGGTGAATTTTAAGATCACTGAAGGTCATAAAATGTCATAAAAATTAGTTAAAATACAACACATTTCTGACATTTTCAAAGACAATTAATATGGAAAATTTTGTCAGGAACTACAAAAAGATTTTTCGTCACCACATAATCTTATCAAAATAAAAACTATTTAACTAATATAAAGATTTATCTACTAGTATACCTGTTTATCTATATCTATGGTAACAGCCTGAGTCCAAAATCTTCCTTTTATATCTTTATTGCTTCATTCTTTGCTCATTTATTTCGGTATTACTGGGGGGGGGGGGTAGAGTATACGTATGTCCGTTAAGTCAAACAATGTGAACCAACACATCACCCCATATATGCGGTTTTTACTCTCTCTATATATAACACCTTTAGCCGAAAATACCACATTTTTGGAAAGATGGAAGGAATAAGTCAAATTGTCTGCAATTTTCAGATAGGTCTACCTTTACCAAGATAAAACTTTAGTTAAAATATCAAGAAAAATTATAAAATCAAACAATAATGAACTGAGAGACATTATTCAAGGGAGACTATTTAGTCTCCCCTGCGTGGAAAGGGAGACTAATTAGTCTCCCTTCAGATTTTAGACTTGCCGTTTACATGGTACAAATTTCGAACACAATTACCAAGTGCCAAGTTAAAAGTATGGTTAAAGTATCATAAAAAAATATAAACTGATAAAGTCAGACAATGTCAACCAACATATACGCACTCCGTGATATGCAGTTTATACTCTATATATAACACCTTTAGCCGAATATATCCCATTTTTGGAAAAGTTAGAAGGAATAAGTCAAATTCTCTGAAATTTTCAGATTAGCCTACTCTTACCAAGATAAAACTTTAGTTAAAATATCAAGAGAAACCATGAAGTCAAACAATGTGAACCAACACATCGCTCCATATATGCGGCTTATACTCTCTCTATATATAACACCTTTAGCCGAAAATACCCCATTTTTTGAAAAGATGGAAGAAATCAGTCAAATGGTCTGAAATTTTGAAATTAATTTACTTTTACTAAGTTAGAACTATGGTTACACTATAAAGAGAAACCATGAAGTCAAACAATGTGAACCAACACATCACCCCATATATGCGGTTTTTACTCTCTCTATATATAACACCTTCAGCCGAAAATACCACATTTTTGGAAAAGATGGACGGAATGAGTCAAATTGTCTGAAATTTTCAGATAAGTCTACCTTTACCAAGATAAAACTTTAATTAAAATATCAAGAAAAATTATAAAATCAAACAATGTGAACTGAGACATTATTCAAGGGAGACTATTTAGTCTCCCATGCGTGGAAAGGGAGACTAATTAGTCTCCCTTCAGATTTTAGACTTGTCGTTTACATGGTACAAATTTCGAACACAATTACCAAGTGCCAAGCTAAAAGTATGGTTAAAGTATGATAAAAAATTATAAACTGATAAAGTCAGACAATGTCAACCAACATATACGCACTCCGTGATATGCAGTTTATACTCTATATATAACACCTTTAGCCGAAAATATCCCATTTTTGGAAAAGTTAGAAGGAATAAGTCAAATTGTCTGAAATTTTCAGATTAGCCTACTCTTACCAAGATAAAACTTTAGTTAAAATATCAAGAGAAACCATGAAGTCAAACAATGTGAACCAACACATCACCCCATATATGCGGTTTTTACTCTCTCTATATATAACACCTTTAGCCGAAAATACCCCATTTTAGGAAAAGATGGAAGGAATAAGTCAAATTGTCTGCAATTTTCAGATAAGTCTACCTTTACCAAGATAAAACTTTAGTTAAAATATCAAGAAAAATTATAAAATCAAACAATGTGAACTGAGAGACATTATTCAAGGGAGACTATTTAGTCTCCCCTGCGTGGAAAGGGAGACTAATTAGTCTCCCTTCAGATTTTAGACTTGCCGTTTACATGGTACAAATTTCGAACACAATTACCAAGTGCCAAGTTAAAAGTATGGTTAAAGTATCATAAAAAAATATAAACTGATAAAGTCAGACAATGTCAACCAACATATACGCACTCCGTGATATGCAGTTTATACTCTATATATAACACCTTTAGCCGAATATATCCCATTTTTGGAAAAGTTAGAAGGAATAAGTCAAATTCTCTGAAATTTTCAGATTAGCCTACTCTTACCAAGATAAAACTTTAGTTAAAATATCAAGAGAAACCATGAAGTCAAACAATGTGAACCAACACATCGCTCCATATATGCGGCTTATACTCTCTCTATATATAACACCTTTAGCCGAAAATACCCCATTTTTTGAAAAGATGGAAGAAATCAGTCAAATGGTCTGAAATTTTGAAATTAATTTACTTTTACTAAGTTAGAACTATGGTTAAACTATAAAGAGAAACCATGAAGTCAAACAATGTGAACCAACACATCACCCCATATATGCGGTTTTTACTCTCTCTATATATAACACCTTCAGCCGAAAATACCACATTTTTGGAAAAGATGGACGGAATGAGTCAAATTGTCTGAAATTTTCAGATAAGTCTACCTTTACCAAGATAAAACTTTAGTTAAAATATCAAGAAAAATTATAAAATCAAACAATGTGAACTGAGACATTATTCAAGGGAGACTATTTAGTCTCCCATGCGTGGAAAGGGAGACTAATTAGTCTCCCTTCAGATTTTAGACTTGTCGTTTACATGGTACAAATTTCGAACACAATTACCAAGTGCCAAGCTAAAAGTATGGTTAAAGTATGATAAAAAATTATAAACTGATAAAGTCAGACAATGTCAACCAACATATACGCACTCCGTGATATGCAGTTTATACTCTATATATAACACCTTTAGCCGAAAATATCCCATTTTTGGAAAAGTTAGAAGGAATAAGTCAAATTGTCTGAAATTTTCAGATTAGCCTACTCTTACCAAGATAAAACTTTAGTTAAAATATCAAGAGAAACCATGAAGTCAAACAATGTGAACCATGCAACACATCACCCCATATATGCGGTTTTTACTCTCTCTATATATAACACCTTCAGCCGAAAATACCACATTTTTGGAAAAGATGGACGGAATGAGTCAAATTGTCTGAAATTTTCAGATAAGTCTACCTTTACCAAGATAAAACTTTAGTTAAAATATCAAGAAAAATTATAAAATCAAACAATGTGAACTGAGAGACATTATTCAAGGGAGACTATTTAGTCTCCCCTGCGTGGAAAGGGAGACTAATTAGTCTCCCTTCAGATTTTAGACTTGTCGTTTACATGGTACAAATTTCGAACACAATTACCAAGTGCCAAGCTAAAAGTATGGTTAAAGTATGATAAAAAATTATAAACTGATAAAGTCAGACAATGTCAACCAACATATACGCACTCCGTGATATGCAGTTTATACTCTATATATAACACCTTTAGCCGAAAATATCCCATTTTTGGAAAAGTTAGAAGGAATAAGTCAAATTGTCTGAAATTTTCAGATTAGCCTACTCTTACCAAGATAAAACTTTAGTTAAAATATCAAGAGAAACCATGAAGTCAAACAATGTGAACCATGCAACACATCGCTCCATATATGCGGCTTATACTTTCTCTCTCTATTTATAAAATAGGTTGCGTCTTACGCACGCTGTGATTGGTCAATTACCGTGTTTATATCAGGCTATGTAAACACGGTTGTGATGTCACGGCACATTTTTTAGCCTTATTTCATAAAAGAAATAGAAAATGGATGTCCTGTGTTTATATAACCTGATGCAAACACTCGAGTGAGTTGGGAGAATTCGAAAGTACTTATGTAAACCCTCGCCTACGGCTCGGGTTCACATAAACTTTCGAATTCTCCCAACTCACTCTCGTGTTTGCATCAGGCTATATAAACACGGGCGGCCATTTTCTATTTCTTAAATATAACACCTGTAGCCGAAAATACCCCATTTTTTGAAAAGATGGAAGAAATCAGTCAAATGGTCTGAAATTTTGAAATTAATTTACTTTTACTAAGTTAGAACTATGGTTAAAATATAAAGAGAAACCATGAAGTCAAACAATGTGAACCATGCAACACATCACCCCATATATGCGGTTTTTACTCTCTCTATATATAACACCTTTAGCCGAAAATACCACATTTTTGGAAAAGATGGAAGGAATCGGTCAAATTGTCTGAAATTTTCAGATTAGTCTACTTTTACCAAGATAAAACTTTAGTTAAAATATCAAGAGAAACCATGAAGTCAAACAATGTGAACCAACACACCGCTCCATATATGCGGCTTATACTCTCTCTGTATATAACACCTTTAGCCGAAAATACCCCATTTTTGGAAAAGATGGAAGAAATCTGTCAAATGGCCTGAAATTTTGAAATTAATTTACTTTTAGTAAGTTAGAACTATGGTTAAAATATAAAGAGAAACCATGAAGTCAAACAATGTGAACCAACACATCACCCATATATGCGGTTTTTACTCTCTCTATATAAAACACCTTTAGCCGAAAATACCACATTTTTGGAAAGATGGAAGGAATGAGTCAAATTGTCTGAAAGTTTCAGACAAGTCTACTTTTACCAAGATAAAACTTTAGTTAAAATATCAAGAAAAATTATAAAATCAAACAATGTGAACTGAGAGACATTATTCAAGGGAGACTATATTTAGTCTCCCCTGCGTGGAAAGGGAGACTAATTAGTCTCCGGTACAAATTTGAACACAATTACCAAGTGCTAAGTTAAAAGTATGGTTAAAACTGATTATAAACTGATAAAGTCAGACAATGTCAACCAACTTATGCGCACTCCGTGATATGCAGTTTATACTCTATATATAACACGTTTATTAGCCGAAAATACCCCATTTTTTGAAATGATGGAAGAAATCTGTCAAATGGTCTGAAATTTTGAAATGAATTTACTTTTACCAAGTTAGAACTATGGTTATCATATCAAGAGGAACCATGAAGTCGAAGAATCTAACTAACACATATATAAAACCTTTAGGCCTAAAAAACACTTTTAGGAAATATTGAATAAATTAGTTAAATTTCCGGAAATTTTGAAAAGAGTCCACTTTTACCAAGTTACTGACTATGGGCAAAATATCGGGAGAAACCAAGAAGTCAAACAATGTGAACCAACACAACACCGTCGTATGCAGTTTAATTATACTCTCTATTTAACGTCTTTAGGTCGAAAATATTTCATTTTTGAAAAGAAGGAAGAAAAGTGTCAAATTTTCTGAAATTTTGATGTGCAAGTACTTTTACCAAGTTAGAACTTTAGTTAAAATATCAAGAAAAATTATGAAGTCAGACAATGTTGACCATGCACCACAGTTATATGTAGTTTATACTCGCTATACAAGACATTTAGGTCAATATGTACCTATTCGAAATCGAAGGCGTTTTCTTGTTGAAAATGATAAAACAGTGTTGGCATGAGCACATGATCATTATTATCGTCGCCATTATCATTATCATCATCATCATCATTATCGTCATCATCCCATCCTGAATGTAACCGTCATTGTCATCGTCGTCATTATCATCTTACTTATGATAATATCATCCTATTCTTCATTATCATTATCATTATCATATCATTATTATCATTATTATTATTATTATTATTATTATTATTATTATTATTATTATTATTATTATGATTGTTGTAGTTGATAGATATATACATTTAATATATTTAGATAATGTGCTATAAAAATCTGTATGCACGTATATTGTATACACAAGATTATATTAGCAAGAAAGACTATATTATATAGACTATATAATATTATATTATATTATATGACTATATAATATTATATTCTTTTAATGAAGGTTACTTAAAATATATTTGCCACTGATCGTTCTCAGAAAATTGTATTTAAGTGCTTGGTTATTTAACTTTATACGGTTGTCGCTATATATAAATTATAAATGGTATATATTTTTAGAATTCTCAGTAAAGTATGACACGCAGACAGTTATCCTGAATAAATATTCGGTGCAGGTCTGAGACAGCATGACTGCTTCTTAAAAGACTTTTAATACGCGTCAAACAACCCGACCGTTTCAGACCTTCAGAGAATGTTGATTATCATTGCGCGCGTATTCCGTAGTGAAGTAAAGCGCTTGATTTATAAGCTTGCCTAATATATTATATTTTCAGAGTTCACGCTCAGACTACATGCACTAGTTATCAAGCTATGCTCAGACTTAGATATCTTGACTTATTATGCATTTATCCTCTCTTGCTATATTAAACATGCAGTAACTTAAAGAAATCGATTATTGAGTGGCAAGTTGTTTCAATTTGTATCACCCTTACTGAACTCATATACTTCAACTCATCAAGTCTTGATCAAGACATCAACTTTTATATAAATTCCAAAAGCAAAGCCAAAGACTTTGTGCTCTTTACCGATCTTATATTATAGCCGATGAGATTGAGAAGTGTCAATATAATCGAAAGGTCGTATTACACTTGCTATGAATAACATATAAGGCGATATATGCCATATATGGCATGGGCCCTCTCGTGTATTTGGGTCCTTCTCATGTGTATCTCCTCAGGTACTGGCACTGCCAAGTATAATAGGAAAATGGGGACACTTTTCCTAACTCAAAGGCAATAGGAACACGCAGTCCAGTTATATATATAGGTCAGTGGGTAGCCTCCACTGATCTCTGCCTCCTCCACAGGCCCTATAGCACTGATCTCTATATAAAGGACTGGATCGAGCATCTAGTGTTTGGAGAATGAAGTCGGAAGTAGATTGCGACCGCTTCGCTAAGGGACCAACTCTTCGACCTGTGTATAGGGTCCGCATAGGGTTTTCGGTTATTGAATGGAGTTTTTTGTTAGATAAAGTCATTTTACTACCTACAAATTTTTCCTATCTTGACTCAAAGAGGATGAGAAAACATTTTTGCGGCTTAAAAATATTGTGAGAAATGGATCTGAGTTTATATGGAGGTCAGTGCTTGGAGACCTAGCTTTTAAACAATAATTGATGACAATTTCGGTATCTTAACTCTGTCGTTTGTTATTACACTTTTGTAATTTTTGGTCGTTCTTAAAAGAACGGTTTGGGATTTTGGCTTGAAGTAGGAGTGTTGAGGCAGCTGGATCGGTCTTTGTTTCGTTTGGCGTTCTTTATTGATGCTTGAAAAGGACCAACTTGTTCAACTTCTTGCGGATTTTTAAGCTTGAAATCTTGTCAGTTGCATCTTTACCAAGGTGGTAAAATCTTACCTTGCAATAGCATTTGGCAAGGGTCTTTATAAGTCCAAAAACATGATTGTCAGTGACGGAAGTATCCACCATATGGTCGTCAAGCTCCCTAAAAACAACAGATAGATTTATTCCACTAAGAACAGATGTGGCAATGGCATCAGGAACACCTTTGGAATGAGGGAGTTTGCCACCAGTCTTGGTCAGCATTCGCTGGAAACACTTTTCTGTTTCTTGACAAATTTTAATTACACTTGGTGTTGGCTTGAATAGATTTCCCCGATCTTTAAACTGAAGAAAAACTGACTGTGCAATGTTCTTTCTGGAGCCAAGAGCTATGCAACAGGAAACACATAAAATTTGCTTGTCTGCCATTTTTGCAACATAGCCTGCAATATAAGAGACAGCTGCTTCCTTGTACTCAGATAAGGTGGTAACATTTGGAGCATCACAGTAATCATGGTCAAGCTGGATTGGACTTCTTTCTGCTAGGTCGTACTTTCGAATTAGTGCAGCATCTGTAATTGTGACATTTTGATCATTTACATTGCAGGTATCACCTATCACATGGAGAATCTCTGTTGGATCTCTACTCTGACAATTGCCTTTGCCTGCTTTGATGGCACTTCTCATCAACAGACGTTTGTAGGCTGCGGTAAACTGCTGGGCTGTTGGGTTGTTATTGAAGCCTCCTGCAGATCTTATTGCACCAAAGAAAAGCCCCAAATGATCCTGGCTAAACTTGTATGTTAACAAGTATTTCAAAGGTGCTTGTGGTTGTTCCACCAAATCATGAAAAATACCTTTGATGCTTTTGATGGCAACAAGAAAACCAACAAAGCCAGTTTTTCGACGCGTGGAATACATTGGTGTTCCAGATGGATCCTTTAAACCCAAGATATAGCTATATGCCTCATCAAGAAATGGATTCCAATCTGTTTTGTTTTCAACACGAAGTGCAGACTTATATCCTTTGGCACATGGATTACGGGAATTGAGTATGTCAAAAAGACGATCAAATATACGGATGAACTCGACTGTTGCCTCGCAGCCTTGGAACTGTGCTAACTTGAGTACATTGCAGCAATATTCTATTGCATCTGCAACACTTGAACTGAATGATTGAGCAGCAAGGTTTACTTTCATCTTTTGCTGCTGCCATCGGATGTGTGCTAGATTGAGTAGCTTCAGCTTGTTTCCAAGTCTCAATCCTTCCTCATCTTGTAGCTTTTGAAGTGCAGTCAGATATTTCCAACATACTTCATTGCCATCAGGATCTATCAGAACGCCTCCTGTGCCCAGAGTGTTTCTCACGAGCTTCAACATATGACAGACATCCAAAAGAATGTAAACTTTCTTGCTTGGGTTGAGTGGATGGACAAAGTATGCTTGAAGACTTGCAGGTTCCAGGGATGCACCAAGCACTTTCATCATCTTAAAGTGACAGGATGGACCATCGCATGTCAGTGAAACAACATCAACACCAACATCATACAGCTTCTTGATGCAAACATTAATAATATTTGCCCGCTCTTCACCACTCAGACCATCAACAAAAAAGTAAGCACAAGGAACCTTCCAGGAGTTATTAATGCTGTTATAAATCCTCCTCTTGACTTAGTTCGGCAAATCTTGCAGGTAACAGTGGCGTAGCCAGGATTTTGAAAGGGGGGGGAGCCGAAATCAAAATAAACTTTTAGGGTTGATGGGCCATATAGCAAGTCACCGGTGACGTCAAGAATAATTATAATAATTAGAAGGTATACATGTAGCATACGTTATATAGTCGTATAATTATAGTAGCGGAGGGCAACCAGATTGGGTATTGGGTAATATATATTTGTGGCATTGTGTCTTTGGGTCTTTGGGTCTTTGGGTCTTTGGGTCTTTGGGTCTTTGGGTCTCTGGGTCTTTGGGTCTCTGGGTCTTTGGGTCTTTGGGTCTTTGGGTCTTTGGGTCTTTGGGTCTTTGGGTCTTTGGGTCTTTGGGTCTTTGGGTCTTTGGGTCTTTGGGTCTTTGGGTCTTTGGGTCTTTGGGTCTTTGGGTCTTTGGGTCTCTGGGTCTCTGGGTCTCTGGGTCTTTGGGTCTTTGGGTCTTTGGGTCTCTGGGTCTCTGGGTCTTTGGGTCTTTGGGTCTCTGGGTCTCTGGGTCTCTGGGTCTCTGGGTCTCTGGGTCTTTGGGTCTCTGGGTCTTTGGGTCTTTGGGTCTCTGGGTCTCTGGGTCTTTGGGTCTTCGGGTCTCTGGGTCTCTGGGTCTCTGGGTCTCTGGGTCTCTGGGTCTCTGGGTCTCTGGGTCTCTGGGTCTTTGGGTCTCTGGGTCTCTGGGTCTCTGGGTCTCTGGGTCTCTGGGTCTCTGGGTCTCTGGGTCTCTGGGTCTCTGGGTCTCTGGGTCTCTAGGTCTTTGAATCTTTGGGTCTCTGGGGCTCTGGGTCTCTGGGTCTCATCTGGGTCGCCGCTGGATTAACATTAACAACAAGATTTCAAATAGCATTAGTATGTATGTATGTATTGTAATGTAGTCGTACAAAACATAGACTGGAAGGAATATATGGGCAAAATGACTCAAACAAAAATTCAGATATTTAAAAAAAAAAGACCAGTTTCTTCAAAATTCTCTCTGTATTGTCAACAAGACGCCTGCGCAAGGCCGGCGTTCACTTGGGCTACTCATTTCTGAAAGCTTCGCGTAGCCTGTGCGTACTCTAGCAAGACTATATGGCAATGGCAATGCATATTTGCATAGATTTTCACAAATAGAATCTATGGTCTTATATGAACTGCAGCGGTGCTGGAAGCGCCGAGGGTTTGCTAATGTAATATAAATGTAAACAAGGCCGTTTTTCTGAAAATTAAACAACGGATCTATAAATATATTTAGTAGACAAAACCTATAGTGTCGGATTCGGCAGAATCAAGCGATCATTTTGATATAGAATTTATTTAAATTTGGACAAATAGAAAATACTTAAACATGTTTTGAAACACGCGTTTCCAAATGTAATACGACACGCGACACCTACGCGATATCTAGACATACACTGAACAGTTCACAACTGATATATCTTACCGGTATTTGCTCTCTATTCGGTGCTTATTATTATACTTGCATTTTGTAGTTGTCGGACTATAAAGCAGCAAGGCCAGGGCCAACCTGTTTTGAAATAGCTCGTGTGCAGTTGTAAACATTGTAAAGCCTTTGTAAGCATGTTTTAATATGATGGAGACAATTGTCAGCCGCTTTAACTGATCAACTACTGTATAACTCGGTCACTTGCTAAAGGTAAAGCTATTCAAACAAGGAGAAAGCCGTTACTAGTAAACAGTACGTATATGTTCTTTGATATATACTGTGGCGCTTTCTTGTGTCTCTAGTCCTCAAGTCAAACTTCCTAGGCTATAGGTACTGTCAGCACGGCATTTTTTCACGTCTGTAATAAATTCGTCTATTCTGTCTTCATGGACAAACCTTGTCAGCAACATTACTGATCAACTACTCATGAATTGACCAATACCGTCGGAAAACACCTCAACCCAATTCGATCAAAGGCAAAAGAACTCGAAAACATGCCTTTACAGTTTCGCAAGGCCTGACGAGATGATGCAATAATGCAATTTTGTGTGGCGAAAAAATAAAAATAACAAACGAGTAATTAGCAGACCAGAAATAAGGCACGCTTCAATCAGTATGGCATAGCCTAAGTTCAATGTTAGTTTTTGGGCGAATCATCTAGCATTCTAGCTCTTTAGTTTTTATATTGTTTAACACTTTGTTTCAATATATAGAATTGACAGACCATGCGAAGACTGCGTGGTAAAATCCCGTATTTTCGACAAAACAAAATCATAACTTTAAAAGTACATTCGGTCAAGACGATCTATTTGACCCAAGTCGAACACGTGCATCCTCCATGCATATGCACTCAACTGTTACAGTAATAACTTCTCTTGTTGCAATAATAATTGACGGACACGTCAAAGTATATTATATACACGATTTTCACAATGGCGATTAATTTGAATATACATTTATGTGAATTATACATTTATCGCTTTCTAATCAAGATGAAGTCAGCCCAGATACTGTGTATACTCCTTCAATAATGTTGTGGAACCCGCTGATACAATTTAGTGCTTATTCAGCTATTGAATGCCCGATTTGTCGAGGACAGTTAAAGGTATGGAGATGGGAAGATGGTTCTTCAGCAAGAGAAACTCCAAGGTCACTTATCTGTCTACAAAAGAAGGTCTACCTTGTTTCGTGTGTGTATTTATGCGAACAAAATCAACACGAGATTGTCGGACACGACCCTGCAATTATTACAACATTGCAAAACACGTTTCCTTTTCTGCGCATTCCCTTCATTCTATTCCACAAGTCTGGCGTAACGAGAGAACTATATGACTTCATTTCTTCAAGCATCCAAAGTGTCGACTTTTCTATTGTACAAATTGAATAGTTTTCTACTTCGTTCCACATGGAAACTCACAAGACAAAAGAAAAAAGTCGAGCGCGCGACATTTTACGCCTAGTAGAAATCCAGCTTAAGTCTTGAAATTAAATAAAGCAAATAAATCAACACAGCTATATAAATCTCAGACAATATAAACAGCTTATGCATGGTTCATGATATATTACATGAAACTCGAACAGATACCTGTTTACTCTTGACGGTTATACTCATTAATAATTCATGAAGAAAACACAAAGAAAAAATCATAACCGTATCGTTTTATCTGATGAAACATTCTCCTGATTTACATAAACTTTAGCTTTGATTTTCTCGCCTTAGACAAGGTTATTTTTCAAAATTACTACGACAACGAACTTACCAAATGGTGATCGTTTTTAAAGCCATTCAAAACACTCGCAGAACGTGTTTTATCATATCTAAAACACTCGGCTTTGCCTCGTGTTTTATATCTGATAAAACACTCCTGCTCATGTTTTAAATATTACATAATACTAGAAGTTACTATCGCAAGGAAGTGCTGCCTGGTACAAAATTGGATAAGGGTGTAAAAGAAAAAAGCCTTGTGTTTTTAAGGTTGTTTTTAAACTTGTTAGCAGTGACGTTTATACCAGAACCCTGATTATGGCGGACGAGCTGGTGCTTCCCTTGTTGTAGCATATTTAGGAGTTTAATGCATGTTCATTAATTTTTAACTCAGCATAATGACAATTATTATGTATTAGCCACAATAATGCATTGTGTACTTTTTGTCTTCTCACAGTCACATCTTTGAATGTGTTATCTTTCCCTTTGACTTTGACAATAATCACAGCCAAGTCTTTAGGATATCTTGGCAAAGAGGTTGCAAGCTCTTTCACATTTTGTGGCAAGTTAATACAATGCCCTGAGTAACCTCTTTGTCCACCAGGTTTAATATAAACTCTCATGATAGGGAGAGCACGAGCAATCAACATTTCCTCAACTTGAGTCAAGTTTTGTAACTCATGTGGAACACACGAAGGAATCATTGAATTTTCAAGTGAAAACTTTTTGGGAGATTTTTTATCTCTAGAACATCTTGAACACACATAATCATTAGGTGACCTTGGTTTAGATTTTAATGGCCATGCCTCTTGACAAATTGTACATTGAGTGATAGAAAATTCAACTGATTTATGGAATTTATTAATGTTAGATTTTGCCCAACATTGTTGTTCAATCCCACCACTTTTTGTGATGTCAAATTCTTTTAAATATTCCTGCTGATTTGTTATTTGGGTCTGTGACAGTTTTTCTTTATCAATATGAGCTTTCTCTGCTCGTTTTCTTTTTTGATAGATTCTAGCTCTTTCAAGTCTAGCTTGTTTCTCACTGTCAGTTTCCTCTGACCGTTTTTTTCGTTGCGACTCTCTAGCATTTACAAGTCTTGTTTGTTGCTCACTGTCAGTTTCCTCTGACCGTTTTTTTTTTGTTGCGACTCTCTAGCATTTACAAGTCTTGTTTGTTTCTCACTGTCAGTTTCCTCTGACCATTTTTTTTGTTGTGACTCTCTAGCATTTACAAGTCTTGTTTGTTTCTCACTGTCAGTTTCCTCTGACCATTTTTTTTGTTGTGACTCTCTAACATTTACAAGTCTTGTTTGTTTCTCACTGTCAGTTTCCTCTGATTGTTTTCTTTTTTGAAACTTTTTATCATTTTCAAGTCTAGTTTGTTTTTCACTTTGAGTTTCTTCTGATCGTTTTCTTTTTCGATACTTTCTATCCTTTTCAAGTCTAGTTCGCTTTTCACTTTTGGTTTCTTCCGAATGTTTACGGAATTGATTTACATGCAATTGAACCGGGACAATTTCAAATAAATTTGTATTTAATTCACTTGACAGAGAACATAAATATTCCTCTAATTCAATGATATCATCGTATTTCATGACAACAGCAGTGCCATTAGGATCAGGCCAGTGAACTCGATGTAAGTTAAAATGTGATACCTGGAACGCTAACGAAGGACCAAAAAGTGAGGCAAAAAGTTCCAGGCCCCTGCGCGGTTTGCAGGTACGATTCAGTCTCCCACAAAATGTTTTTTACACGGCCGCCCGTCTTGAGCGAACTGCGAAGGCTCGAAAAAAAGTTTGAAAAAATTATTTATCAGACTAAACGTGCATTTAATGGTTTCCCATTGTTGTGCAGCGCTGTTGTTGTTTTATTTACTGTATAGCAGTCCAAAACTATACAGTAAAGTTAAGCTAGGGATGAAAATAGGCTGAGAAAACAGACGTCCTTTTGCTGGCTAGGATGAAAACAGCCAGCCGAAAAGGTGAGAACAAGAGTGAGAAAGCTATTCTTGTACGAGTTTGAAGACGTATTGATACTTGATATTTCATAATATACATCTAATGTCATTTTCTTATTTCTGCTCCTTTAATTTCTTATTCAGTTTTGTTAAACGGCCTTTTGTAACTAATGATATTTTAAGAAATATAAACTGACAACTTGATTGTTTATTTTTCACGTTTACTCATGGCTAGTTGTTGTTTTCGGTACGAATGCGGAATGCTTTTTAAACAAAACGAACTGATGAAACTGGTACTAACCTAAACGGCATATTCTATACTAAGTTTGTGTTGATTTTGTGTATCCTCTTCGGAGTGACGAAACTCTAATATATATGGTTTATAATATAACGAAAATTTGATTTAATTTCTTCACTGACAAACTTCGTGCACGTTTTGTAAAGACAATGACTTTTACTATAGCAACAAATAGACAATCACTGCATAATTAGTTCGGCAGCATAGCACAACCAATCAAAATTTAAAAAGCACGTTTAGCAAAGCGTGATAAATTGATTCAATAAATAATTTTTCAAACCTTTTCGAGTCTTCGCAGTTCGCTCAAGACCTGTGACCGTGTAAAAAACATTTTGTGGGAGACTGAATCGTACCTGCAAACCGCGCAAGGGCCTGGAACGTTTTGCCTCACTTTTTGCCCCCCGAATGACTGGACGTTAGCGTTCCAGGTATCACATTTTAACTTACATCGAGTTCACTGGATCAGGCATGCCATTACAATTTCTGGCATGAGGATCAAATAAATAAAAATAATCTAGACCCTTTATCAAGGCCATCATATAGCCTTCTAATATTAAAAAAGCATAATTGTCATTTGTAAAAGTATTCATCAAAGCTGAACGAATGGTAAAGTAGGGAGCCTCAACTTCATGCTCACTACTGATCAGACCTTGGTGGTCTTTTCTATAATTTATAAACCATATTTGTTTTTTATTTTCTGCCTCAATGGGCTCCACCACAATGGGCAGATCAATATTAGTTTGTGCCTCAATGGGCTCCGCCACAATGGGCAGATCAATATTAGTTTGTGCCTCAACGGGCTCCGCCACAATGGGCAGATCAACAGTATATTTTTGTGCCTCAACGGGCGATATAATATTTGTGTCGATCACTGATCGGCATGTCTCAATGGACGAGTTCTTTGACTTGTCTTCTAACCAACGACAACAAACAACAGTTGGTAAGTTGTTCAGTGACAGAAATCCCTCACGAGGAATGAGATCATTGTTAAAAGCATTCAAGTACATGTTGTCTCCTTGTACTAAGACATTGTCAATGGTTGTCGAGTTCCACTCGATAACTGGAATAGTTTGTGCTGTTAACAGCGCCGATAAACTCATGAAAGAACACTGCTTTCCTCGAGACTGGCCACTGAAACCTTCATGGCCTTGATGAATACTTCCACGAGAAAGTAAAGACATGATGTATTTGTTCTTACCGTGAATTTTCTGTCGAGGAAGAACTTCGAGAAGCTCTGAATATCGAAGGCAACGTGTAGCGGAACATGCGCACTGAGTCCCATCAGCTCATATATTGATGACGTAATGCCGACAGATAAATATTAAACAAACAAACGCAAAATTTAACAAATCGAGATCTGGTCGGCTATACATAGCTCGGAAAAAGGACTGGGCATGAGGCAACGTCAAGAATAGTGAGCTGCCTCCCTTCGGTCGGCAGCAACTAAATAATTTGACGTCACTGACGTCACTGTATAATATGCGTGACGGACGCGTATATATATATATATAATATATTCGTCGGTATTATTCAATATATATACTTTCTTGCATGGCCATTCGAATTAGTATAGTCATATGCAAAGCAAAACGTACAGCAGCTTTTTGCATGTTATAGACTTGTAAATTGTAATCAGATTATAATAGCACTATGCGTTTAATTTAGAAATACAAGATGGTGTATTCTTGGCTTTTTAAATATATTAACTGATAGGTTTATGTACTGTACCATTGTAGGTACACCGTTCGATCTGGTACGACACCGAATAAATACAATGTAATAGTATATATAAACGATAACAAACTTTTGTGACCCATGAAGCATTTATACCCATTTATAATGAGAGAAGGTTAACATAATCAGCCTTATTTTAACTAGCTAACCTTTTCACACTAAAGCCAAATTTGGGGTAAAATTTCCCCGGTATATGGCCTTTAGGGCGACAATCTAATTTCAGTAAATCCGGAAATATATAAAAAACACTGAAGAAATTGATTCCCTTTTACACTGCAGTACAAATGTCAGTCAGTTATAATGTAGCGAAGCCAACCGAAGCATTTGTATTGAATCACAATAGTTTATACTAAGAGAACCAGATAGCAAGAATACGAGATGCTAGAACGTCATTATATAAAATTATTTGTAACTATTTTTGAACATATGGCCAAGAGTCCAATGATCAAACGTCAGAACATTTTAGAGTGCATGTTTCAATGTCGGTTTGCTTTCAGGCGTGGCGTCGGATGGACTGAAAAGGAAACTTCTGCGATGCTGATAAAGATCTAAAACTATTAAAAGGACACACCTATAATTGCGGCATAGTCACGAATTTGTGGCCTTCCCCAAAGGGCGGCTACACGCACGCTACGAATTTGCTGTAAAATATGCAGTGCCATATAGTGTATTATATATCTTAAAATATAAAATATACATATATCATAACTTTACATGTTGTTTCGTAGTTTGGTTCTCAAGTAGAGCGGTTAAGTGAGGTGACGTAAGAGAAAGAAACTCTGATATCATAAAGTTTCGGGAAACATGTTTTAGAGGCTACTCATAAGTATAAGTCACCCTGAAAACCCTAGACAAATTTAGACACCTTTTACAATAATTATCGTCATAACATTTGCAGATGTAGTAATAAGTCAAATTAAGTCAAATTAACTGAACAATATTTAATGTAAGTTCTGTAACACCCAATTGGGGCAATACAAATTTGCTGTTATTAAGAAAATATCGAATTAAGCTATTGGTCAGTAATTAAGGTTGTTTTAGCTAACACTTAAGCGTGATACACGATACAATAATATATATATATATATTATATAGTATTAATGGAGTTCATAGGCCAAGAAAACCGCTCTTTTCTATTTGATTATAATTTCTACTGACTACTAGCCAACCTACGTAACATGTGTCTGCATGTGACAAAGCAGGCTACACTGTTATAAAGGCGTTATTTAAAGTGTTAAATATTCTTCTATTTGCATCTAAATGAGTCTTTTTGGCCTCGTCACAAAGCAAGGATTATTTGAATTGCAGACAGGGTACAATCGAGGCAATTAGAAAGACTGATTAAGAATTTAAGACTGAGGATTCACATAAATGTATATTCAAATTAATCGCCATTGTGAAAATGGTGTATATAATATACTTCGACGTGTCCGTCAATTATTATTGCAACAAGAGAAGTTATTACTGTAACAGTTGAGTGCATATGCATGGAGGATGCACGTGTTCGACTTGGGTCAAATAGATCGTCTTGACCGAATGTACTTTTAAAGTTATGATTTTGTTTTGTCGAAAATACGGGATTTTACCACGCAGTCTTCGCATGGTCTGTCAATTCTATATATTGAAACAAAGTGTTAAACAATATAAAAACTAAAGAGCTAGAATGCTAGATGATTCGCCCAAAAACTAACATTAAACTTAGGCTATGCCATACTGATTGAAGAGTGCCTTATTTCTGGTCTGCTAATTACTCGTTTGTTATTTTTATTTTTTCGCCACACAAAATTGCATTATTGCATCATCTCGTCAGGCCTTGCGAAACTGTAAAGGCATGTTTTCGAGTTCTTTTGCCTTTGATCGAATTGGGTTGAGGTGTTTTCCGACGGTATTGGTCAATTCATGAGTAGTTGATCAGTAATGTTGCTGACAAGGTTTGTCCATGAAGACAGAATAGACGAATTTATTACAGACGTGAAAAAATGCCGTGTTGACAGTACCTAGCCTAGGAAGTTTGACTTGAGGACTAGAGACACAAGAAAGCGCCACAGTATATATCAAAGAACATATACGTACTGTTTACCTAGTAACGACTTTCTCCTTGTTTGAATAGCTTTACCTTTAGCAAGTGACCGAGTTATACAGTAGTTGATCAGTTAAAGCGGCTGACAATTGTCTCCATCATATTAAAACATGCTTACAAAGGCTTTACAATGTTTACAACTGTACACGAGCTATTTCAAAACAGGTTGGCCCTGGCCTTGCTGCTTTATAGTCCGACAACTACAAAATGCAAGTATAATAATAAGCACCGAATAGAGCAAATACCGGTAAGATATATCAATTGTGAACTGTTCAGTGTATGTCTAGATATCGCGTAGGTGTCGCGTGTCGTATTACATTTGGAAACGCGTGTTTCAAAACATGTTTAAATATTTTCTATTTGTCCAAATTTAAATAAATTCTATATCAAAATGATCGCTTGATTCTGCCGAATCCGACACTATAGGTTTTGTCTACTAAATATATTTATAGATCCGTTGTTTAATTTTCAGAAAAACGGCCTTGTTTACATTTATATTACATTAGCAAACCCTCGGCGCTTCCAGCACCGCTGCAGTTCATATAAGACCATAGATTCTATTTGTGAAAATCTATGCAAATATGCATTGCCATTGCCATATAGTCTTGCTAGAGTACGCACAGGCTACGCGAAGCTTTCAGAAATGAGTAGCCAAAGTGAACGCCGGCCTTGCGCAGGCGTCTTGTTGACAATACAGAGAGAATTTTGAAGAAACTGGGCTTTTTTAAAAAAAATATATCTGAATTTTTGTTTGAGTCATTTTGCCCATATATTCCTTCCAGTCTATGTTTTGTACGACTACATTACAATACATACATACATACTAATGCTATTTGAAATCTTGTTGTTAATGTTAATCCAGCGGCGACCCAGATGAGACCCAGAGACCCAGAGCCCCAGAGACCCAAAGATTCAAAGACCTAGAGACCCAGAGACCCAGAGACCCAGAGACCCAGAGACCCAGAGACCCAGAGACCCAGAGACCCAAAGACCCAGAGACCCAGAGACCCAGAGACCCAGAGACCCAGAGACCCAGAGACCCAGAGACCCAAAGACCCAGAGACCCAAAGACCCAGAGACCCAAAGACCCAAAGACCCAAAGACCCAAAGACCCAAAGACCCAGAGACCCAAAGACCCAGAGACCCAGAGACCCAGAGACCCAGAGACCCAAAGACCCAAAGACCCAGAGACCCAGAGACCCAAAGACCCAAAGACCCAAAGACCCAGAGACCCAAAGACCCAAAGACCCAAAGACCCAAAGACCCAAAGACCCAGAGACCCAAAGACCCAGAGACCCAAAGACCCAAAGACCCAAAGACCCAAAGACACAATGCCACAAATATATATTACCCAATACCCAATCTAGTTGCCCTCCGCTACTATAATTATACGACTATATAACGTATGCTACATGTATACCTTCTAATTATTATAATTATTCTTGACGTCACCGGTGACTTGCTATATGGCCCATCAACCACTTTTAGGGGGGTCCGGGGGCATGCTCCCCCGGGAAATTTTGAAATCGAGAGTCGCTGAAATGCCATTTCCTGGCATTTGGAGGAAGATTTTACAGACTCTAAAGGTTAAAAAACGTCATATAAAATAGTCAAAACACGCAAACGTCACATAGATACTCAAAATGCATACACTCAGTAGATTGAATACACTGTTTACAGTTTATTTCCTGACACAATTCATATTGCATCAGTTTTGTAGTTACATGTCTGTTGTTTTATATCAAAAGGGGGGGAGCCGCGGCTCCCACAGCTCCCCCCCTGGCTACGCCACTGGCAGGTAATATAATATAATATAAATTAAAATTTAACATTTAGTGCAATTTAGAAAGATATCTAAATAATATAATGGTGAGGGAATGTAAATGATGGAGGGGGTTGAGATAATTGAAATAATAAAAGAACATAATGTTGAAATCAGGGAGGAGGGAGGAGAAGTAAGAAACAGGGTAAAAAGCCCCTCCATCATTTATATTCCCTCATCATTATATTATTTAGATATCTCTCTAAATTGCACTAAATGTCGTTGGACAATGATTCTGAAATAGATTCGAAATATCACCTCGATTACTGTCTCGTCTTGTTTATTTTCTCAATTCTTTAGTTTTTACAAGATGCTGCTTTTTGGATTTTGTTTTGTTTTAAATTTTGTAAAGTTGTTGGTTGGAAAATGTTTTTAGAAATTATGGTCCTTGTTTTATAAGGGGCAAAATCGGTACAGGCGAAAATTGTGAAACTTGGCTATGCAGCCTCGTTTTCATACAGCGTGACGTAATTATCGGAAAGGTGTATTATTGAGTGACATTATTTTTAACAAACAGACAACGCGCCCGAGTTTTCTATATAACAATTATAGGCGCCGAAGTCGAGGTGAAATGGAAACCCAAATCTATGAATGTATGAAATTATGTTGACATGACACGCCTCAAAAAATAAATCAAGTATTTTGAACATTGTGTACGCAGAATTCAGCAAGTAATACGTCTTATTGCAGGCTGATTATAAACTATCTCAATAATATGACGACGGAATGCAATTAAACGAAATATATGAATATATAGCATCTTTATTAATTAAGGTCGAGGCGGAAAACACATGCTCAGATACATTCCTGACCTCCAGTTAACAATAGTAATATACAGAACCAGAACAATTAGGAAAAACATATGGTGAAACAATGAAAACAGTTATTGTTTTTGGCGCAATAAAAAATTAAACTAAAGGTGTCTAACAGTATATTTGCCAAGAACAGCTATTAAAATAGTTACGTATGCTTTAGCACGAATTGTGAAAGCATATATCCCTGTCATTTGCATGTTCGATGCACATTATACTAATTTGAAGTGTTTGTGAGTTTTATTTTAAAAAAACTCAGTTCCATTCGATATATTTATTCGTTGTCGTTTTCGGCTTGCATTACTGTACGCATTGCATCGATAACGATCCGTTCTGGATTTGCACGGTGTATTGCCTCTCGTTGTCGTTCACAACATTTGTAGTCTACTTGGTTGAATTTGACACGGTAATCTCGCAAGCTAACTGCGTGATTTTTTAACGATTCTTCTATGTCCGCAGACGGAATTGTTTTATAGAAGATGGTTTGTTGTTGAGTCCTTTGAACAAGGCATCCCAAATGCTCGTCTACCAATTCATTCATTCGGATCATCATGGTTTTCGCATCTACTGCTTTACAATCTCTGTAAATCCTGCGCGGAATTACAAATTCACCAGGATGAAGAAGAATTTTTCGGTAAATTTTTGAACTTTCCGTTGCACTCAAATCTTCTACGCAAATCTACAAATAAGTAATCATAAGTAAATAGTGGTATACTTATATAAGTAGTTATTTTACTTTCAAAACGACAAAAGTCCAAAACGACACTTCTGTGTAACAACCTTATCAATACATTACGAACATATACTGAATAGTCGTACAGTACATTATACAAGGCGATATGATTTGAACTGATACTCGACTTGGTTGCTTGTAAATCGTCGAAATCGGTAGCTTAGTGTTAAATTTCAAGTTACTTCATATTATTCTTTCGATGAATTGTTATCGGGCTTATAGAAGCGTAATTGAAGTCAAACAGGCAGAAATACAGTTGTACACTGAATTGTACTTTATCTTTTATACTTTTTAATTGTCAATGCAGCGGGATATTTATCCGTTGAAAACGAAAGTGATATTACCGTAACTTCAACATCATCACAGCCATATGTAAAGGGAACTAAACCTTTTGAGGTATTTTTTATTACGAAAGATTATTTATCATCTAACATTGAAAAATTGAAAAAAATATAATTAGAGGTTAAGGCGCATGATCAAAGAGGGGAACTGCACTCAAAATACAAGTGGGGTTCATATGACTGAACGGTCTTACTTACTTAAGGTTATTCCCGATGTTTCAGAGTTTCATTCAATTTAGTAAAGGAGATAGTTGTAAATTTGTCGATTTTTTTGGCTTGTCAGCGGGCTCTCAAATATGACGTCACTTATAGTGCTTCTTTCTCGTCATTCTCGATAGTGGTGTTTTTAAGGTAATTATATAGTGAATGTGTTGTCGTTCAACGCTCTTTGTAGGATAATTAATCTAATTTGGATAAAAAAATGGATTTGCTCACATTTGCAAACTTTCAAACATAGTAAAAGTGAAATTTGCACTAGTTTGCAACCGGCGCAAAAGTGCAATTGCATAATGCAAATTCGATGTTAATTGCAAATTCGGCAATTGCAACTTCGCACCGGTGCAAATTTCGTATCTGCAACATTTGCAAAATATTTGCATCATGTTTGACGTACTTGCAAATGTTAGCGGCATGTTTGCACTGACCAAATTTGCCATATTTGCAAGTGTTGGCAAATCCACTTTTTCTTCCCGTGGTAGTCAACATTTACTATATAATCACCTTCAAAAGTACACCACTGTCGAGAAAGAAGCACTTAGTGAAGTTATATTAATTTGAGAGGCCGCTGACAAGCATCGTCTGCATCAAAATGGCGCCGAAAATCGACAAATTTACAAATTCAGTTAGCGATATCTCCTTTATTAAATTGAATGAAACTGTGAAACTTCGGGAATAATCTTAAGTCAGTAAGACCTTTCATATGAACCCCACTTTTCATATGAACCCCACAATTTCGAGTGCAGTTCCCCTTTACGGTATTTTTTTTCTGTTGACTTTTTGTTACACGACCGCGTTTTTAGGAGAATGGGTACTACCGGTAACACAGTGACATTTTTATGTAAGTAACTTCATATTCGAAACTATTATTGAGTTTAGGTTTGGGATACTTTGAGTATTGGTTTCTTGTCTTGTGGATGGACTGGTTTCTCTCAGTGTGTTACCGTTACGATATCAGAAATACTCTAGTACCAGTCTTCAGACAGACGTGGTCGTGTTTCAAAAGGTTTAGAAGAAAAGGCCGAAAATTCGACATTCGGCAAATCATAAAAGCCCTACCAAGTGACTGATTGATTATTTCTTCGGATTTCAATTGAATTTTACCGAATCTAACGGGAAATGAAATAACATTTAACACCAGATATGTAAATCAATCATGAGATCCGTTTAAGAAATCATTAAGAAATTTAAAATGAATTTATACTATCACAGAAGCTCATATGTAAGTTCATGGATTTTTTGACTGTCGGTGTAGACATGTTTAACAAAATTTAAGGTAATTCCAAGCGGCCAAATATTAAAGTTGTGAACGAATATTTTTAACAAAAGGAAAACATATCGGATATACTTACACCTTTCAGCACTGCTTTCACATCCACAGAGTATTCGTTAGTAGCAATTGCTCGGTGCATGTTCTCCTGGCTGATTTCAAGTGGCAGAGGAACATTTGGCAATATTGACCCAAGTGCTTTGTCAATTCCGTGGAACAATACTTGAAGGATGACGGCTAACCGAATTACATGTTTGGTATCCTTTGAAGAAGAAGAACCTTCACCAGCTCCCCTCTCTCCCTCGAATTTCAAATTTTGCTCTTCAAACACTTGGGCACAGTAATTGTTGTATACGGTCTTTGCTGCCTCAGAAAGTTCGTATATCCTGGTCTCTTCGCTTTGATGTAGATGGTAGATATTATCAAATACACGTGACAACTCTGTCAACTGTGTCAGTTCAAGTTGGTCGATGAATTGTTGTACTTGATTAGGTGGAAGTAGATGTGGCTTTGGAGCTGCAATCAGTATTCTTTCCAAGAGACCATCGCCAGCTTTAGACATTTTAACAAAAACGCCTTTCGCAAGGAAGGAGCGTGGCTGACTAGCCCCACAAAATGCAACGCCAGTTTGTTTCGGACCGTCACGTTTACCATGTCTCCCCTTCGTCATCAGCCAAGGTTTGCCATCGTGGAACTTACACATCAGTTCACTGTTTAGCTCCTTTCCGTTATCGCGTCCGTTACATGAAAGTAATTTCTGAAAAAATGCATGAGCTTCGTCTTTGGCCAAGAGTCCCTGTCCTTTGGTTGTTTTGAGGTGTTCGTACAACCCATTACGTGAACTATCTTCAACAACAATCACGGTATTCTGTTTCTCTTCCACGTATTCAATTATAGGATCGATTGATAAACTAAAAGCAGTCGACTTATTTGACCCAGATTCTGCCAGAAACAGAGTGTAAATATTTACCGGTTCTGGGTAGAGACTTGATGCCTTAACCTTCGTCTTCGGTGAAATAAGAGCGGAGATAGCACTAAGTAATGGCCACAAAACGAATTCTTTGACGACGTTCCTTGCCCTTGAAAATTTTTCCAACCAATTCACAAAGTTATCCGGAGCCGCGTCTGACCATGGAAATTGGATTTTCTTTACTTGGGAATATATTTCGTCGATGTTTTTCACTGAAGTCTTTGCTCGCTTAGCGCTATCGGTCTGCGACATCTGAAGAAAATATGTCTGTCTATTACCAACATGTAGCAAATAAAATCGTGATTTGTTACCGCTTTCCCGCGCAAAATACCCAAATACGGAACCCTTATACGACAGTAATATTATAAGTTTTCAACAACAATTGTATCAAACTTAAATTGTATTTGTATATACGATACTAAAACGCAAATTCTTTTGAGACTGAAGTACTGACTTATATTTAAGAATATTTTTGTATAGAGCAAAGAGGCTGTTTTGATTATACCCTAGGGTCTGAAAACTATTAATTTTTGGTTTTGCATGAACAATTCTTTTGTTTCGAAGGACGTCGCCGTTGAGGTTGCAGTCGTAGATCGCAGTGGCGGCGCCAGGCCTCGCAGTTGGGGGGGCAATCGAAGGGCGAACTATTTTTTTGGGGGGCGGCAACACTTTTTTCGCGTAACAGTGTTATAAAACTGTATTTGGCGTTTTCTGCGAATTAAAAAGTGACATATCCTAAGGGCTAAGGTCAAGTATAGTGTAGTGTAAACTGGGAAGTTTAAGTTTCCAACAATTTACAGTTCTTTATCCTAACGTAGTTTCATTATTGGTACTATTATTATTATTATTATTATTATTATTATTATTATTATTATTATTAATATTATCATTATTATTATTATTATTATTATTATTATTATTATTATTATTATTATTAATATTATTATTATTATTATTATTATTATCATTATTATCATTAGTATTATTATTATTATTATTGGTACTTTGGAGGTTGGCGAAAACACGAATTATTTTTTGAATTAGTTCTAGAAAACGTACACTAATCTTAGCAAGGTGCAGGTGCATAGTAGTTGATGAGAGTTACAACAAAAGCATCAGGAATTTATAACATTGTGTAAAAGACATGTATTTTTATTGAAATAATTCGGACGATATGCGTTGGTGTATAGTTTGTAAAAGCCGAATAATATAAAGTATGTATCATAACTAATGCCGAACTGATGTGGACATGAAGCGAAGGAACTAGGCAAAATCTGATGACAAACTGTAGTTCTCGCATAAGAAATGAACGAAAAATCCTATTATAATACATTTCTTATTGACGTCATTTTCTCGGTCTTTACGGGAAGTAATTTTTTCTCACAGGCGAAATAATCAAGCTTGCTGGAAAACTATCATGGTATAGCCTATAGGTATAGCCAAATTAGAGTGCCGACTCAAAGTGGTTTAATACAATTCCAAGCCGACGCCGCGGTGTAGACCCAATTTACACTTAACCCACCTAACTAAGGCCCGAGCCAAACGACGATCTTTTGTTTAAGTTCATTTGGACTAACTCCAACTCATGAAAAGTTCGACGTTTGGCCCCGGTCTTAGACTGACTAAGCCCACCTTAGACCCACTTTAACACTGGCCTGCGTGCAGGTTTCCGCATACCCGTTTCCGTGTGAAGTCTGCACGCAGCCGGCTACTTTAACACTTAACTCTACAAATACACCCCCTTTCCGTATCTTCAGATAGGCCGTTTTTAATTTTGCATGATTCCCAAAAAACACAAACCATGTAAAATGTAAAAGGGGGGAGGGCCGGGGGTTTAGAGGGAGGCCGAAAGCCAGAGAGGCGGGAAACCCGCGAGGCGGAAAGGGTTTTCTGCCTTGAACGTTTCCCGCCTCTCTGGCTTTCGGCCTCCCTCAAAACCCCCTCCTCCCAAACGACCGTCTGCTACGCAGGCTATTATAAGGAAAGAATAAAAAATAGCAACATTATATTAGTGAGACTATATGTCGCCTTAGATTATCGGCATGCCTTGTAAAATTATTATTGTTGAAAGAAAACGTTAATCTTCTACTCCACGTGTCCGCTTAATAGAGGTGTCCGCTTAATAGAGGTTTATACAACTATAGGATTTTATTAACTGAAATAATTGTCGGGACTTTAGATAGGTGTTTGCCGCTTAATAGAGGTCTCCGTTAATAGAGGTTCGACTGTATAGCAAATATATCATAGAAATAAAAATGGGAACAATTATCGATCATATCAATGCCAATGGTGAACAGGAAAGTGTTCTCTTTACTTTGTACTTTGACACGCAATTCTTAATTCACTTAATTCCTTTGACACTTGCAAAGAAAAGGCAGATTCTTATTAGCCAAGCTGTGTGAATTTTCCATGCTAAAACTCTTCTTTAAAAATATCTATTTTATTTCATAATTACGTTCTTAGTCAATATCAATAACGATTCATAGCTAAACTAAAACATCTAAGAATAAAGGTGCTCTATGCAAAAAGGACGTAATCCGTGCATCTACAACAAAGACGGACCTTTATACATCCGGAGACATGAGATTTTTGTTTATGGTGTCATAAGACCATCAAGCGTTTCATGGTACACAGAAGACGCGATGTTTTACGTTTTTGGTCACGAAACGTGACGAATTCATTGTTTTCCCGCATTACTTACTTAATTACTGTGAAAAACAAAATATAACGTGTTCCTTATTTAAAAACATTTATGTCACTGCAACACACCCACATGCAATGTATTAAAAAGCACGAACATGCACGATCGATGTCTAGCATTGCGCCTAACCTAAAGTTTATGTTACTGCACGAGACAATTATTAGCGACGATTAATTTACAATGTTTTATACCCAAATATTACGGTGGATAAAGTATATAGCACGTTAAACGTGATATAACAATTGTACGTACCTTAGGCCGTGGATAAAATTCGAATCTGTGAAAAGAGGGATTGCCAAAAAGTAACTCGTCTACTGTCTTCGTTTCCAGCGCTTACGTATACCAAATAGTCTTGTACTCACTCGACCGATACACATTACATGTGAAAGTATATAGTATTAGTTTGCGTTAACTTATACACCAAGTATTATAATTAACAATTCATCGTTTGTTTGAAAATAGAACAAGTAACTTGTTTGTGTCTTTGATTAATGTGAATTGAACTTTGTTTTACTGTTAATGAAACATATCAATCAATGTTTCACTTCAAAGTTCGGCACTACCGGGCACAACTAAGAGAACTGACAAGGAGCACAGACAATGTGTACAAACATGTATTGCCTTTTTACTTGCTAAGCTACTGTTTATTCGCATATATTATAGATTTTTTTTACAGAAGGGAGTTTAAGCATGGAAAATTCACACAGCTTTGGCTACGAATCTGCCTTTTCTTTTCAAGTGTCAAAGGAATTAAGTGGATTAAGAATTGCGTGTCAAAGTACAACGTAACGACAACACTTCCCTGTTTACCACTGGCATAATAATTGTTCCTATTTTTATTTATTTTTATGATATATTTGCAAATTATTTGATATTCAGCTAAACTCAATCAAATAAAAGTATAAAAGTCACGTTAGGCAGTAACCTTAACCCAAGTTGGGATTCTATAGTTTAACAAGAACTTGTCGTGTTGTGTTTTGTTTTAGACGTTAATGTGGCATATATCTTTGGTTGAATGTATATTATATGTTCATATGTTGCATATTTGTTCTTAAAGTAATTCGGAAAAAACGAAGGCAATTAAATGACAATGCAACTTATAATCCACAGCAAAACGTGTTTTGCATCTTCTAGTCTTCTACTCTAGATTAAATATTATCAGACAGAATTGCACAATAAGTCAATCATATATATATATAGTCATACCGCATGTTTGCGCGCATTTGAATATTTATGTAGACTAAATATAGTTCATGCAATTCGCATGCTACAAATAAGTGAATTACAGCAGTTTCAGGTGATTCGCGCCCACCGGATGTAAAAGTTCTTGGCGCCGATAGTTGTTTTTGACATAAAGGAGTGATTAGGAAATCACGCAAAATAACAAAACCACCGACACCACCGATGTCCGAAAGAACATCAAAACCGTTTTAAACCAATATTAGTGAGATATAAATAGGATCGGAATAGGCTGTTTAATCAGATAATATATACTAAATATTGTTTTAAACACGTGATTTGGTAACCACTCCTTTATGTCAAAAACAACTATCGTCACTAAGAACTTTTATATCCTGTGGGCGCGAATCACCTGCAACTGCTGTAACTAGTTTTATATGAAGGTACACTACCTTTTTGTTGCTGCGCAATTCACGGTTCACCAACAATATCACCAACGAGTACTTGCCCTTCATAACTTCATTTCTGAATTTTGAACGATGTACAATGTGTGTGGTTTAAAACAACGCGCCTTGGCGCCTATATAATTTGCATCTGGCCTGTTTGAAATTGAAAACCCGACTTATGCTGTTTTGCATGCGTGGCATTCCTAAAGGAGTAAGGGCCCAGAGGCAAGCTCATTGTAGCACACGTGTGTGTTGGCCAATCAACTATCAAGCGGTGTCCCTTAGAAGCGCCGCTTGATTTTGCTCTATATTCGTCCAATTGGGCCAAACCTAAATTAGCGCATGCGCAAAATCGTTCATTTTAAGCTCTGAAGGCAAGCGGCCCTTGCCTTGATTAATAATCAAGAAATAATCTAAACTCTTAAGCAGGGTGTATCAAGATAAGTCTTCTTAATCCACTTGACTCTTTCTAGACAAAACATCTAGAACAGTCACGCAAACACTAACAAGTGTTATGCAACCACGACATTAAAATCGCGTATAAACAGTGTTCCGTTGGTGAAGGCAGAAGATTTAGTTTGAGTCCTTGAGAGACCGACTTTGTTCAGAGATTGGTCCAGAAATTTTTTACTCAGTAAAAATGTTTAGGCAAGCGGCGCTTGCCTACGCTTACATGACCGCACGCCACTGAATGCAAGAAATAAGATGTTTTATAGGGTGCTTCACGCGCTAATGCGGTATTTCTTTCATAAATAATTTTTGATACAATAAGCAAGTTTCTGTCCAGCAGAATCATTCATTTACACTCAAATAACGTAAAAAACATGTTTGCTTTAGTCGCAAAAATAAACCAGTCGACAAAGAAAAGTGAAAAATATTAACCTGTCGACCTGTCGACATAGAAAGTTCAAAATATTAAACCTGTCGACCTGTCGGCATAGAAAGCGCAACTGAACATTAAACCTGTCGACCTGTCAACGTAGGAAAGTATATAACCGCAAACCACAGGCGGCTTCAACACTTTACTAGTTGATTGAATTGATTGAATCGTGACGTGTCGCTAGTTGTGACGCAGCTGGTGAGTTCTTACACGGTACATAAGCCCGATTATTTGCATATTTGCTATAGAAATTGGAGAACACTTCTGCTAAATGCAGCCACGGTCAGCGGGGTGATCTACTAAATTCATCCACGGTCAGCGACTATTACATCAGTCTGCCTTGACTGATATTAAAGAATGGCTGCGTATATGGAGGGACAATGATTGTGCCTGTGACAGATAGTCGAAATACTAGATGATAAGTTCACAAGAAAATTAAGGAAGAGATGTTGGTTGTTTGGTTTCTTTATAGTACGAGTTCCTCTCTACTAAAATTGTTGATTGTCAGACGCTAGTTACTATAAGACTGTGTGGTGTTTATACTCAGACTATATAAATCTTTAAAACATTGATCAAATTGAAGAACAAGCATGAGATCAGATTGAGAGCTGCGACCTCTCTCTCATTACATATTTGTTTATAATTCTCATCGACTGAAACACAGCATTTCTATCATCGTTCAACTCTGAAATATTTTCTGCAAGACTCGGAGACTTGTCAGTCACTCGCGTGATTTAACACTCTTTTAATGGTTTGACAGACTGTATAGAGCGACGATATTTACGAGTCTATTTACTAACTCAGTTTACATCTTCTGGCTCTCATCAACTCCATTGTTGTTATTCTCGCTTTATCAAGGAAAAGAACGTAAAGGGACTCCATCTAAGCAGTGATCTGACAAATGCTAGCTGATACCTATAAATTGTTAATATTAATATTACACAAGCCTGCAGGTCGCTTTGATTATTCTTGTTTAAAGTAAAAATTGGCTGGCATTAGACAGAATACTCAATAGAATTATAAATAATGGCCAAAGGATACCTAGCTGCTTAACTGGTTAGTTTATATGTCACACAAAACTTGTTAAACATACATTAATACAATTCATATTGGATCAATTGATCCTAAACAATTACTCCTTACCTAAACATTTTATTGAATAATTAGAAGATCTTAATTGGCTTGAAAGAGAAAAGAAAAATTTTGATTTGAGTAAAATTTATACAAAGATCTCGGTGAAAAACATGTATAAAACGATCCTCTAGATTACTCTCAAAATGCAGGAAATGCGTTTTCAGAGACTCTAACTTTCAAAATCTTCTGGGGGGGTTTGAGTTGTAAACACCAACCTTTATATTTTCTGGTTCTTTCAAGTAAGACAGTTTATTTGGGGGGGGGGGGGGGGTGTATGGGTATTTTCTGGAACCACACATTGATCCGCAGTTAAAACTGACACTTCGAAAGCGATAAAAAAGTCATCCATGTCTCCCTCTACTGATTTGAGTAATTAACTTTTTGGAAACATCTCTGACTTCTGCCACGTTCAATTCCTAAAATACACAGCACACGTTTGCCGCATGGACAACGATGCTTTGCAGAAACAGGTGTTGTTCGACCTTAGAACCTCCCAAAAAACTTGGAAAAGAATTGAAAATCTACTGGGAGTCGACAGGGAACAAGCCTTGAGAGTGATGATGGTAAAAAAGACTTCATGGCGCTGTTGGATCGAAGATTTCCCGAAGTAATTCGACCCAAGCAGCACCGCCCCAGATCGAACAGATCGATGAGTGGGAAAAAATGATGATGATGAAACCTCGTAACCTTAAAGAACATACCAAGATACACAATTTTGTTTATTTTGATTTTTGATGAAATGACGATGTATATTTAGAGTAATTAACTCATTCCTGTCCGAGGGCTTCCCCCAAGGTAAATAAAATCATCTGGCATTAGCCAGAATAAAATACTAAAGACTGATGCAGACAGGAAAGAGTTCATTAATTATTTGCAATCTCACCATTTCTATGAAACCCAAAACTGACTAAAACTATGTATCTTTACAAGGTTTCCAAAACGTATTGTCAGTTTATTTGAAAAACTTTATGTTAGTCACGTAATAATACAACGCCCTTTTAACAAAATGGCTTGTAACTTTAGATTGATCAAGGTGAACGTTGTTTAACTTCTATTTAGTGTTATTTGAGCACTATGCTACAAGTTAAATTTGAGAAAACGTTTCTAGAAGCTTTTTCAGCTTGTGCTGATGGCCTACTTGGGATCAAATATTTCAAAATTTTGAGCAGATTTCGGTGGATTTGTATATTTGAGGCTAGAGATGTAGTCGATAATTTATCTCATCTGGCTGTTCGTTGGTCGGGAAGAAAAAGCGAATAAAATTTTGCTTTGTGACAGTGGATTTTCAACTAAATTTAAACAATATAATAAGTTCACGGCGGTTAGTCAGTCAGTTCGTTCGTTGGTCGGTCGATCGGTTAGTCGTGGTCAGTTGCCAATGTTTATTCGCGTGAAGTTTGTTCATAAATATAGTAATTATATTTAATACAAGCAGTAACAATAATATAACTTAACAAAAACAAACACTTACATTCGTTGCTCACCAAACCAAAACGAAAACCAGTTTAAACAGGGCGATGGCAATTGGCAAAGATGGCGACTTTTAGACGGCCGGTGTGGCGGTCTGAGATTGTCACCGTGCTGAGATTGTATATCAATATCTGTAATCGGCTTTATGACCGGAATAATCAAACTTTTTACCATGAAATGACTGATTTATGAACACTGCCTGAATAAAATCGAACACTTGAGATGAATAATTACAGTTTTAATGAAAAAAATATTATATCCGCCTGTGAACAAGAATGCATGTGACGAAAGTGTCGGACGTTAACTAACTGATTAAGATGTCTTGTATCGATCATTCCATTGAATTATTAAATATATCCAGAGTTTAGAAGATTAACAATCATTTTGGTTGATATACATGTATACAGCAAGAATATACACGATCATCCCGTGATTTCAGTTCATATGCCGTTCATCGCATTCGTTGTTCAGATTTCTTGAAAAGCCCCTGTTGTAATATGTGACAAATTCACAACTGCTAGCAAAGTTCACAAAGTTTTTGAATTTTGTACTATAAGGAGTTTTCATCAATAAACCATTTGAAGGCAAAAAGTTTGAATGTTTTGAACGTCAAACATTTGATAACACAAATCGATATACAATCTCAGCACGGTGACAATCTCAGACCGCCACACCTGCCATAGCCTCCTCCGCAGACGTTCTTATGGCTCGCTTTCCTCCCCAAACTAACGTCTGCTTACCCGAGCGCAACATTCCTTTCCTTTTGTTTCGTGAGCCAATCATAATTCACTATGATTGCCGAAAATTGACCAATCGCGTGCCCTATAAATTTCCAGGTTACTTGCATGTGTTGCAATTTAATTATACACATCTTTGCTTTCTGTCAATTCTGATACAGTGATATAAATATTAAAATATCATATATGACAAGTGAAACTCCGAAGAAAGTTGTCGACACCGACAAATGCTTTTCATGCCCTTCCATTGTTCAAAAGAAGAAAAGGGTGCGAATTTTCGGCGTAAGCAATGTTAATATCCCCATTCTATTGAAATGCGCGATTAATATAAATATCGATGTTTACAAAACATCAGATTCATTTCTATGTCTGAAATGTTACAAACGTCTCGTTCGCTTTGGGAAAGCAAAAGAACATTTGGAGGTTATTCAAGCAGAAATACAAAAAGATTTTTTGCTAACTTCTGAACAGCCAAGAAGATTCAAGCGGTTGGAAAGTTCGAGTGATGACAGTGGTCGCAATCAGATTAATCCTACCAGCAGAAAACGCTTGGCTTTCACTCAAACTCTCAGTTTGCCACAAGATCCTGCAGTTTCTCGTCTTTCTCCAGTTGCTCAGGCATCATACGATGTTCCTGCACCGCTAGTGTCCAGCCAGTCTTCAACGACGGCAATGGCTTATGAAAGTACCCACACTCAGAGCTTTGTTCCATCTACTGTGCCATGCTCGTCAACGCCTATTCCTCCTATTTTTAAACGACCAAAACAATCAGAGACAACTGTCAAAATCGCGGTGAAATACCCGAGCAAAACTGTGAATAAAATCCTTTCTTCTGATTTTGAAATGCTTGGTAAAGCTATGATTCACGGCCCACCGACTAGAATTGCAAAAGCAGTCACGAAGTGCAAGTCTATAAACAAGCTTGTTGTGGAACAAGTACTGCGAACTGTGTCGAACGAAGTCAGTGCGCTTTGCTCAAGAAAAAAACCCTCCTTACTCCGACAAGTGAAAAAGGAAGACCTGGTTAATTTCAACATTAAATCACTATGCGAAGAATGGGAAAAAAGAGCCCCTGTCTTCTACGCCTTTCTTTTAACATGCTGCAGTTCTGGAAAGACTGGCGAAGCAAAATGGTACCCGAGCATCGGCGTTGCTGGTTCCGTTCTGCTAAAGCAGAGAAACAATCATATGAGTGCTACTGCAAGCGTCCTTGGTCTTTTGATAAAGACAAGATCAATAGAGGTAAAAAATATACATTCATGCACACAAATTTAAACTCCCTCCGCGGCATCGTCATTGTGTCTAGACACTTTGTTATATTTATTTAGTTCCGACAGCCGAATATACTTCTTACAAGTGTTTTATTTTATACTTTCAGTTAATTTAAATTCTTTATAAAAAATCAAACACGTAGTTTAGATGTACGTCACTACGTCAGGCCCGATTATATTTTAATATGCGTATAAAACTTCTCATGACTTTTTTAAGCTGTTAATTTTTACTTTTAATATGAGGTGTTTAATATTTATAATGGCGCATTTTTTTTGTCATGAAACCGCAATGCAATGCCACTATGAACTGTTGCACAATGTTACAAGGAGTGTTGAATTAAACTAAAGTGTGATTTTTTGCGTTGCAGTTTTATGTCGAAAAATTAGAGCAGCTGCATGTTTATACAATCGTATGGTGCAGTGGTTTATGAAACTTGTCAGTTTCACAAACTAATTGCTGCGCCTTTGTTAACCTGAATGTCAGGCCTTTATTTGTTCCCGCCTTCCGCTAAACCCGTCAGTGCGGGCAGAGGTGCGGGCGAGCGAGAAGGCGAGAAAAACAAAGGCCTGAGGAAACTCTTAACAAAACTGTCTTCCGCCCACTTTGCTATTTTTAAACATGAACGAGTATGATTGATATGAGTTGTCAAAAGAACAAAGCGTATGTTTTGATTTCATCCCACAGAAATATATAGTCTTTCTCCGCGTCTGGTTTTAGTCCACACTAGTCCAGCGGGTAGACTTGCAATAAATACACGAGCCCGAATTGAAGGCCCGATCTAGAGAAGAAGAAGTCGAAGAATTGGAAAATACGATAAGAAACCGAGAAATTTGACAATTTGAGAGTTAATAAAAGATAAACACGATTTGATAGCCGCCTTGATATATAGTTTCGACTAAATTAATAAAATATATAATTTTGTAGCAGTAAGCACAGGCTAGAACGTTGGAGAAAAGGATCGACTGGATATTGATGTTTTATATTAAAAACAAACGCAATAGTTTGGGAATTATTTTATACAGTTTTAGAATTGAAATTTTAGAATGCAGGTAGGCCATTTAATATATTGATACATAATTATAAACACGTCTCAACCGTATAAACTCAGTCATCCACATAGTGACTAACTGTTCCGAGATTCCCGTTTTGTAACTTACGGGTCCACTTTAATTTCTGACAACCATTGTTCAGCACTGCCATAAACAACTTGGACTTTCGCATCGGCTTCGCCTTCAGTAGCCATCGTCCCTGATCATCGAACGAAGGACCCAAGTAGACTGCTTTTCGCAAGGTCTCCACCTGCTACAACGAAAATCCTCACCGTGCCATGTTGAAGTCGATGAAGTTCAGAGAACACAAATGGCAATATCTGATATATCAGACTTTTACCAAAACCAGTGGGCAAAACAGCAACGAGATCTTGGCTGTCAACAGCGAGCTTTCGAATGCACGTCGTTTGTTCTGGTTTCAAAGACTCATAGCCGAAAGGCGAAAGGTGTCAATAAATTTAACAAAGCGGTTTCGAAAAATCCTTCTATGGTTTGATTTTCCGACATGATAAATGATTAAATGAATGAATTGCAGGTCACAGAAACGTACACGATAAACACATTCGAGAAATGGCGATGACCTTGTCACGGTGTGCACCTTGACGGTGCACCTTCAGGCAAGTTGTTTATCTGAATGAACCAATCAAAATCCTAACTACAATTAGTCGGCCAATCAGAGCTCCCGTCCATGAGATGGACGGAGTCCCCACAGTTTTGTTAAGAGTTTCCTCAGGCCTTTGTTTTTCTCGCCTTCTCGCTCGCCCGCACCTCTGCCCGCACTGACGGGTTTAGCGGAAGGCGGGAACAAATAAAGGCCTGACATTCAGGTTACGCCTTTGTTTACATTTTCAACATGAAAACCTAATTAGCGGTAATTTAGCGCTTTGCGTTTGGAAAACAGCTATAAAAAGGACTAATAAAAGTTTATAGACGTAAACAAAAAGAAAAAACCTAAGAAGATCTTGGTTAATTACTGTATTACAATTTGATTAATTTACTATCAATTTATCATAAATTAAATTATTTTTCATTGAAACAACATTTCCTTTTATAAAGCATTTACTTTTTGATTTAAGGCAACACTGGACAGATTCAGCAAGCTCAAAATAACATGTTGTAACCAGCGAATATTGAAGAAAATGGAAACCATTGGTGAAAACCATGACGATCAACTTCAACAAGTGAAAAAAAGGATTACCATGGAGCATAACCAGGTTGAAATTGCAAAGAATACAATCATAAGTTTATCTGGTATAAACATGGAGCATGCAGAATCAGGTATTTCAACATTGCAAGCAAAGCAAAAGAAAGCCAAATGTACCCTAAGAGAATATCAGAAGAAATGTCATCCTGGCTATGCCATCGCTTTTGACAATATCGATATTCATGTACGATGCAAAGACATGAGTTTGAAAGCCCAAAATAAGGATGTCCATTGGGTTAACCATACCATGATTGAGAACAGGGTGTCAGATAATAGTCTTTCCACTACTTCAAAGGAACCAGTTGATATTCACCGCATCTCAAACATTAATTTTTTTCCAAGTATTGAAGACCAGAAGAAGCAAAGGCTGAACTACATAATACTTATATCTAGAATTCTGGTTGAATACTTTGATGCATTCTCAGTGTTCAAGGATGTATGTATTTTTCATATACCTCATAAGTATAGCGAGGCTATGTCAATGAAATCAACTAAGGTAAACTGTCTGGCACTTAATACAATTATTAAGTATATTATTATAATATAATTACAATACAATACAATACAAATACAATACAGTACAATACAATAAAAATATAATATACATACTAATTACTATAATATATTTTATATTATAATTTTTAGACTCCACTGGGGATCATTTTCAGAAATGAAAATGTGAATGAAGACATGATGTGCATCTTAAAGCAGTTTCATTCATATCTTCCAAGACTTGAAGATGATCAATTTGATGGACAGCTTTTTACAGGTGACCAATTAACAGTTGAAAGAGGAGCCAATGTAATTTCATCAGTATCAAATGGTTACACTTCAGAAGACCGCCTAGAAGGTATTACTCTACAGCTGGGTGATTGGCATACATCTGTGAAAATACTAGAGGTAATGAAGTAAATTCTTTATAATTATTAAGTAAAATACCATTCAGTAACTTCTGGATTAATCCATAATGGTCTATTAGTCCCAAACATTTTTGCTGGCTTGATTGTCAAATGCATGTAGGGAGTACTGTATATAGCCCCCTATATATATCAAGGGTGGCGCTAAGAATTCCCTGACACAGGGGCTTAAAGGTGCCTGACTGGGGGGCTAGTAGGGGGGTCCAGGGGTATTGTCCCCCAGAACATTTTCAAAATTTGAACGTCTAGAATAGCTTTTCCCATCTTTTCAGTGTAAAATTATTGCAATAACCAACAGTTACAGCATTTATTTTCAAGGTATCAATAAAGAAAAATCTGTTGAACACCTAGTGTGGTCATTAACCTTTGCCATTTTCATCCAATATTGCAGACAGAAAGTGGAATTGATGGATGATTTTCTCATTGGCTCAACCCATTCACTTCTAAACCACCCTGAACAACCCATCTGCCCTTTTCCAACTGTTGAATAATTAGTATTATACTGTACATCTAAAGTATTTATATTTGCCTTTTATTTAACCATTTACCAGATTTTCTTCAGAAGATTTTATTCTCCTAAATCTGATGGTGATCAGTCCACAATGTTCTCAGACAGAACATTAATCAACAGACGCAATGTGACCAATGACCCACATGGCAACTATCGAGCTGATCGAGATTTTTTCTTGATACTGCTAAGGTCAAGAGTCATTGCAGCAGCAATGAAAGTATTGGGGTTGGAAGGTAAAGCAAGCCAACCTACTAATTTTTCTATTCCTTCTAACTTGGTGGACATGTCTAAACTGCAAAAGATGGAATGGCTACATAAGGCTGCAGCATTGGTTGTTGATCTATTTGTGATTGATGAATATTGGGTGAATGGACTAATTGATCAGGTTTGTTTCAAATGTTTCATGAACAGGTGCTAAATCTAGTCCATACCAATGAGTTAATTGCAGGGGGAGGGGGCAACAAAAATTGATGATGAGCTGTCAGGGAAATATGAATAGTTCTTTATTTTTCAAATTTCTAACACACTAGTCTAGTCTAAGTTTTCTCTACATAAAATGTTAATTATAATACTGTACAATAAATATGGACAGAAATGATTAGCTAATAATATGTATTAATTTAATAACTTTTATTTTACAACAGGTTGTTTCTGCAGAAGAAAAGCAAAACTTGCTTAACAAACAAGATCTCACTCCAAATGGCAGATTTCCATGTAGATTTCCTGGTTGCCAACGTTCGTTTAAATACAATGGAAAAAGTAGGATCAAGCATGAATCAACACATCAGTTAATTCCTATTCCTCAACAAGATCCACCTGCTGAAACTAATGTCCAAATAGCTTCAATGGAAAATCCAGATGCAATGGCCACACAAAATGTTTCAAAAGTTTCCTCTGCTAAACAAGATGATATTTTCAACTACAATTGTGCGTTGTTAACAGATGGATTATTTTTTCTTAATTTCTTAGATGCTGTCGCAGAAGGAGATGGTGCAAGGATAATGAGGCAGTATGCATACCTACTTCTTTACTGTAAAGCTGACAACAATCATAGTACAAAATATGCACTAGAATGCCTATACCAGTTATTCCTAACTAAGGCACTGCTGTCACCAAGGGACAGTGAACGTTTCACGTGGAATCGAACAGTCAATAACTGTGGTAAGAAAGGAAAAAATATTGCACTGGACTTACATGTTGAACACAGCAATAACTACGTAAAGCAAGGAATCAAGAATCTTGGCCCAAACATGACTGAAAAATCAGCAAAACGAATCTGTCATGCGGAAAGTGGAATGCGGAAAATCATGGAGACCATGGATAACAACATCCAAAGAGTGAAAGGCTCAGGCAGACACACACAAAGTTCAACAGCCAAAGATTTGGATGAACTGGTAAATAGATTAGTTCAGACAAATGCATTTGAAGAGAATGATTCTCGAAGTTATGCACAGTTCAGTAATTTTGAAAGAAACTCATTTAACAAGTTAGATCTTTCTGCCATACATAAATGGATTAATGATCATAAGAAGAATATTCAAATGGGCAACAAAGCCAGATAAACACATTGTATATATTGAACTTAATAGATAGTAAAAAAAACTGAATATAAACTTTGATGGTGTAAGCATAATATGCATATAATTATAGTACTGTATGTGAAATCTGTGATGAACAATATTTAATACAGTGAGTCGTTTGCACCAAAGTAGAAACACCACCCATTAAAACATGCATAAAAGTTAACTGTTTTGAAATTGACACCATGGGATTGGCAAGATGTGATTGGAGGCATGGCTAAGGGCACAAACATGTACGTATTACAGGGAAACTTAATATGTTTCCTAGAACATGTTTTGATGGGTGGTGTTTCCACTTAGGTGCAAATGACTATAATTATTACAGTAAGTACTTTTCTAACTTCTAAATTTTCTAACTAACTTCTGTAATTATTATTGATATTAAGTTATACCATAATATTTTACTTACTGAAATTCTACAGTATTAAAGCATTTTACTCATCAAAACTAAAATTGTTTAATACTTCTAAAATGGTATTCGGCATTCCCATACCCATAGAAGATTTACTGGCATCTGCACTGTTTTCCATTTGGCTAACCGATAAGTTCTCCAAGATTAGGTCAATTAAGTTATCATCTTCTATAAAAGAATTCCATTCATTGTCAAACAAGGTCATATCTGATAGCTGATCTTCAGTAGTGTCATCCTCTACAAATCTTGCATTCAAATCATTTTGTAACTCTGGAACATGAATGTCACAGAACACATCACTGATAATGTTATGGATTTTGTAAGCATGTTTAATGTCCCAAATTTCAACCATATTGCAAATGTCACTCACAGTGAAAAGTTTACCACAGTGTTCAAGGACTTGTGCTATTTGAAAATCTGAAAATCCAATCAACAGTTTGACATTGCATAAGGTTTCCACTCTTCCAAGGGCAAATTGATCAACCAAATTCATTACAAGTGACTTATAATAAGCTGTTAAATGCTTTGCAATGATTTCTTTATGTGCTTGTGTAACTTGTCGTTCATTAGCTGGTTGATCCTTTGATGGACAATATTGTGAAACGTACTTTAATACATGGACACAATCAGAAGATCCACATGTACATGTTAATGCACAATTATCACAACATAAATGAGGTGTACTTGGGCAATTGATTTTGGATTCAATGACAAAGTGTTTTAGCAGCGTTTTTCGTCTACAATCCTTGGTGTGGACATACTCTTTGATACTGTTATCAACATGACTTAGTAGAAGACCATTGTATATAATATGTGATGTACTTGGCAAGCCATCTCGACCAGCTCTGCCACTTTCTTGAATTAATGATTCAACATTCTTGGGGGGTCCAAAATGAATTGTACGTCGAACACCTTTACAATCCACCCCCATGCCAAATGCAATTGTAGCAACCAAAATACGAATACACCCGTGTGTATCAGTGAAAGACAACAGGATTGATTCTTTGTTAGCAGATGGTGTACACGAATGTAACATTTCCAGAACAACATTTCTTCTGTCACCATGTTGACCACTATATAAATTGTTTCCAAGCATTGATTTCATGGAGTTGAAAATTTTACTACACTGTTTAATTGTTTGACAATATATAATTGTTCTTTCAGTCATTTTGCCATGCTTGATTACATCTTCAGCTAACCAAGTAAAATAATGTTCAAAATTTGAATCCTTTGACATGCATTCAACAGAATAAACCATGTTTTGTTTGTCTGGACTCTCTGATACAACACCTGGATTTTCCATAGAAAGAACATCAACCATAACATTTATTGTATTCTTGGTAGCAGTAGCAGTCAGTGCCAAAATATTTACTGATGGTGCAAGGGATCTTAATTCGTGTAATTGGAAATAGCACTCTCTAAAAGGTGCTAATTGATTGCCAGAAGATGTTCCCCTATATAGTGAGAAATATTATTTATTATTAAATATATTTTGCACGTTTTATTTACTGTAACAACGAAGGAACATATACTGTAGGTGCAAAAATGGTAACTAAATATCTGTTTTTACTATGGAATTTAAAGTCAGCTTCTTAGTTGGGGTGCACAGATCTAATGCCTAAAGTTTCTGTTGTGTACATTCACCAAAAATCACATCAAGTTTCCTAATATTTCTTATTAACAACAAAATTTCTTACCACTGCTTGATAACGTGGGCTTCGTCGACAGCAATTGCATACAGTTTGGACGAGTAAGTTTGACTAGATAGCATCTGTCTCCAGCGATCATTCATGAGCAGTCCTTCGGGTGTAGCGTAAACAATAGAAAAATCTCCATTCTCAACTTTTTCCCGTTCATCTTCAGTCTTTACATGGCTTAAACTCACGGCACTTATTCCAGCTTTTCGTAGATTAGCTATTTGATCTTCGATCAAAGCCAAGAGAGGTGAAATCACGAGAACAATGTGGCCAGATGTATTTTCAACAGAATCGAATATGAACGGCAAAGCCTGATAAATGATAGACTTGCCATATCCAGTTGGTAAATTAACCAATACATCTCTCCTCTGGTTTATAAACAATTCAATGGCTTTTTGTTGATGCGTACTAAAATTATCGAACTTAAACAACATGCACGCTTCATTAAATGCTTTCGTTAAATCGACCATTTTGTCACTCCAAAGTTATACACTACGGTAAGTTCAAAGGTCAGGTTTCCAGATATTGGAAGTCTGACTCTGATTGGTCAAATGGTTGGAAAGGAATTTACTGCTCGGGTAAGCAGCCGGTAGTTGAGGGGAGTGAGAACGAACCTGAACTGACGGCTGCGAAGGAGACTACACCTGCCAAGGATCCAAAATATTACTGTTGATGGCATTCTTTGTTACAAGCAGGCAACCACGCTAGATCGCATCGAATAGTGTTTACTTTGAAGGATTGGGGGGTTGCCATCCGTAATTCGGGATTTCAATATAAAAATTTGGCGTTTTTTGAAAGCACACTACAACCTCGTACCCAGGGTCTTATCTCCGAAAAGACCCTGGTTGCGGCTGGTCACGTGCCGCCTAAACAAATTTTAAATCATGGGAGGGGTGGTTAGCTTTAGTAAGCTGCACACTCAATGACAATGCTACAACAAGTCCAGTTTTAATACTCATATTCTTAAATCTGATATTAGATTTAGGCGAACTATAAAGTTTACTGAAAGAATGAAAAACGCGATTCAACAACTGCATTTACCTGACTTTCTGTTGATGACAAATGCGCGTGAAAGGACAGTACTAGTCGGCTTGATATATTTGTATAGTTGCAATCTTTCCTGAATCGCTTCTTTCGGCACTTTTCGCCGCGGTTATCGGGGCATTGGCTGAAATGTCAATGCATTTTTTGATGCGAGAGAAAGCGGTTTGGCTCTCGCAAACCAACGTCTTGAACTTTGTGAAATTTTTTAATCTTCTTTCACATGGCCTTTAGATTAAACGAGGAAGAGCACTCGTCGCAAGGAAGTCTTTTACCGTAAGGCATTTCGGCCAAATAATGCAGTTCAAAATTTGCCTTGTTGTACAAATGCTTAAGGTACTTCACAGTTCACATCACCAACACTGCGATGAAGTCGACACGCATTCGACGGTGCATTTAATAGTCGATTCGAGTCGATTGGTATATCTTCTTCGGGATTTCTTTGGATTCGACATGATCTTTTGTTCTTCGACGACGTACACCAAAGAAGAAAGCGAGATATGTTTTGTCAACACCAAGTACGTTTGTTTTTTGTTGTTTTCATTTCAACAGATATTTTGCGATCAACAGCCTGGCGCCAGACAACGACGCCAGACGTAATATATTATTTGTATAAACAAAACGGTGAAGCGGTTGTAATTGTGCCTTTGTCACTCCTCCCTGAGTATTTTTTAAATTGTTAATTGAAAACCCCCCAATTTTTAGGGGGCACGTGACCAGCCGCAACCAGGGTCTTTTCGCAGCGGCGGGCGGAGCAGCGGAGATAAGACCCTGGGTACGAGGTTGAGCACACTACGGCTTTGATGTTTCGCGTTGACGACAGATGGAAATTTGGTGAAGTAATGAAATGAGTCCTAATGTTTTACGATGATTGGCTAATGTTTTTCTGTCATCCAATCAGCGCGCGTAAAGTTTCGGATGTCATAATTCGCATTAGCATTCGCATCAGCCACAATTGGACAAACAAACAAGAAACATGGCGTGGATACACCTAAATTTGAACACAACACCTCGAAGAAAGGCGACAAGAAGGTAAATTTGTAAAGTTTTATAATTTTTTTGGATCTGGTAGCTACGGTAAATTTATATCATGGGCTACAGTTGGTTTTGGTAATTTGCAGATACAACCATAATATATTTCCTTTTAAAGCAAAGCAGTCGTCCCAGAGCTAGCGAACCAAACTGAGTTGTTGTTTAAACATAAATATTAACCTTGGATCTGGTAAATGTGTGTACTGTCTTTAAGTTTTATATTTTATTCTGATTTCGTTTAACAATATTAGTTTACCGTATTTGTGTTCGCTAAAGCCGCTTATGGTAAGCTTATAATTATTTTGAAAAGTGCTGTCCTATTATCGTTGAGACGTTGGCCTTCTTGAGAAATAGTTTGATGCTTGTGAATTCTTGTTGATTTCCTAATCCAAGCAGAGAAGTAGTTATCTTCAGTACAGATGAGAGAAGCTTCTTTCCAAATAATTTTGTGGTCCGTTGCCCAGATGTATTTGGCAGCAGAAGACTTTTCACAGCGACCATTTGAACAACAACCATTTGAACAACAACCGAGATGTTCTCTTCCAGACATTTGGCCAATTTTCCCCAGACATTTGGCCAATTTTCCCCAGTGTTTTGGTTGAAAGCCAGAGTTAGTTATTCAGATAGTCCATGAAATTAGAGATTCTTGTCTGTCTGTATAGCCAAGTGTTGAAAGTATACACTGCTGTCAAGAGTTTGGTTTGGGCTTCCAAAGACTGAGAAGAATATCCCATGGCTGAAATCTCACTCTCTTATCTCTATCAAATAGCACCTTAATTGCTGCTGAAATAGTCGCACCAAATCGTCTTTGGTTGCCAAACACAATTGAAGAATGAATCATAAATTATCTGCAAACAATCTTCATTCATTTGCACCAAAAGCAAATTGAATGAAAAGGTACAAGCTATCTGGTATAACTCTGGTGACATGCTCTTGGTCAATGCCAGTCCATCCAGCATTATGACCTGGTATTTTTTCCAAATCATTTTGGATGTGTAGGGCAGTATGGATCAAATCTACTAACATGTTATTTTGCAGAGGAACAACTTCATCAGAGTTGTCATCAGCAACCAACTCATCGTCTACTGTAACCTGTTCAGTAGTCAAATGTTCAGCAATAACAAAATTAGACTTATCACTGGGGTATATGAGGAGGTGTGATCTTGCATCAATCAGTCGAACAAAACCAGCCTTTTCACCTAGTAGTTGTTTAACATCGTTGTAAAAAGAACTTCACCGTGTAGTATACCATTATGGAAGTTCAACATTTTCTTTTTGACACATTTTGGTGTAGTACATGTAAAGCCAGACCCTTCCCATATCATACACATGGCCTACCCCTGCTCAGATCATGGTCGAGATACAGACAAATATGCGCCTGCTAGCTTTCAGTACAGCGGAGAACCTGCGCGTCATTGCAACAATACTCAGCTCGTACTGATTGAAAGAATTGAACTTTGGGGATATGCTCTGTAGTATTTTAAGGTAATATTACAAATAACATACGTACGACATATTGCATTTATGAGTTTACGTCGTCGTCAGACATTTTACGATTTATATTTATAATATTATACATGTATTTGATAAAGATCATAAAGCCGATAACATAATAGCAACAAAAGGTAACTTTAGATACGATGTGAAGTTTTGTTTCGGAGCGTACGTTTCGGACTTTGCATACCTTTCGAGCAGTTTATAAGAATGTTAATTATACATAATCCACCCATCAATGTTAAGCACCAGGGGGGGGGGGGTGAGGGCAACCCACGGGATATTGACTGACCGACATATCCCAAAACAGGGAAATTTGACTTTCTTGACAAGCTCGAGGGATGGGATTTTTGACATGTAAAATGATCTTAATATTATATTTTAGCCCCACCCTGTGGCTTAACATTGATAGGGGTATTAATATAATGCATAAATAATAAACAATAAATAATTATAATGAATAACTGTAAATAGCTATTGAATTAATAATGGAAAAAAAAATATTTACAAGGCTCGACATGACCTAATTATTATGGTAGTAGCGAGTTACATGGAAGAAAGTGGCCATTCTTTATGGGTCAGGGTGTCAGCTACTATTTACAGTTTATACATATTGTATATGTTAAACAAAGAAAAAAGAATTATGCTTCACTGTAGAACTGGCACACCTTTCACATTCAAATGGAGCTTCTGTTGCAAGTGCTGCAACTTGCTTTGCTGTTAGTGTAATGCATTTCTGTGGGCTATCATAGTGATACCAGTTGTCGCAGACATTGCAATTAACCATTTTGCCTCCCACTATGTGTTTCAAGCAAGTACAATATATGCTTATAACATAATGGCTCTCCTGACAGGTCACTTGTTTGGGCACATGGGGGAACATTTCCATTATTTTCTGCTCGAAGCACTTCAAAAGGTGCCCACGCATGCGTTCTTGCAACCAAGAAATGGATCGTGGGTTAATTCCATTGGCCAATGCCATGGTATTGGCAATTGTAAAAAGGCCACAGTCTGATCCTCCCTTTTGGCACTGTTGAAGGACCACAGTTACATCGAGGGAACCATCATGTTTGTGAAGTTGTCTGTAGAGATGGGCTATCTGTCGTTTAAGAGAGTCATTTAGGGAAGTGCCCATGCTCTCATAGACAACAATTTCTCCTGTTGTTGAATTTGAAGTGAGCCAATGTCCTCCAATATAGTGGCACTGGATTGCTTGATTTGGCTCATTGGCAACTGCAAATTTGCTACAGTGTGCCATTGCTGTAGTGCAATTCAAGCCTCCAACTCCAGTGCCAAGATCCTTAATTAGGGATTGTGCTGCATCAATATGATCATCTGTCAACCATGCATGCTTATTCATCAGCACTTCCTTCAACCGATAAGTTAAATTGATGCCACTTATCTTCACCCAACATTCGTCAGGTGCATGGTGATCTCGTTGGTCTTCCACATCTACATGTATGCTTTTGATTTCTCTTAGATCATTTCTTTTTTTCTTAATTTCATTTTTTAGAACATCTGCCTTCGCTCTTTTCCTTTTTGTAACTCCAGCTTGATTAATTTCTTCAACATTCATCTTTGCATTACGATAGTCTGCAGCAGTACCAACTCGCTTTTGAAAGTAGTTATTTTTCTTTCTCTTTGTCAGACTACATGTAAATGATGGAATCCTCTGTTTGTTAAGCTTTGCTTGAGAATTTGTTCGTTTCTTCGGTGACAAGGACTTGTCTTTCAAAGAAATACCATTTTCACTTGGGTGTTTTTTTCTGGTGTACTCCACAATCTCCTTTATCATACTGAGCACGTTGCTTAGGACATCTTTGTCAGTCACGATACAAAGTCATCATGTAGAGATGCACTGCTTTTGAACACTTGACTGTTTTCTGCTTGCTAAGTCAACCCTCTTGGCCTCATACTTTTCTGCTGAACCTTCTTGCACTTCATGGTTAAGGCATTCACCTGTGGTGCTAGCTTTCTCTTCTGTGTGCACACCTGTATTGCCATGTTCCATTGAGTTTCCAGATGATGTACCAGTATCTTGATTCGCCACACTGGATGAATTGATGGCTGCTGATGGTTGTGTGACAACAGGGTCCAATGTAAACAAAGGGTGATCACCAAACCTTGAACAAAGAGATTCCCATCCTACACCAGGTTGCTGGACAACTGCACATATATGCTTACATGGTAGTTTCTTCATCTTGTCATCAAGGCACTGGCAAGAGGGTAGTTGACTTTCGGATCCAAGCCAAACTTGATATGTTTCCTGAAAACTCTTCACATTGAAAAGTCTTGGGGTCAGTTGCAAGATGTTTTCACTCTGTATTCCAGAGTCAATCCTCTTCATTATGTGTCCAACAATGTCCTTTGGTCTATTGCAAAGATACCTGGGTATGCGACTGTCATAACACTTGTAGGATTCAGTGCATTTGATATTTTGTTCTTTATACCTTTAAAGGGAAAAAATAATCAATATTAATCACTGCAAAATAGGCAAACAATTTTGTTTGGACACTGCAACAGGATGACAAAGTTACAGGATGACAAAGTTACATGTGAAAAGTTTTTGAAATCATGTGGTTAGTAATGGAAAGATTATTAATATAGATTAATAAGTATTAACTGAGAATGAGGTCATTACAGTGAATTCAAAAATCACTAAATAGAAACAACAAAGGAAATCAGTACCATGTTGGTGGTTATATATTAAATTATGTGATAAAATTTTGCTCAAAATTTCTTCCTGGTTTTTACAGTAATAATGAACATACAGTATAACCTACTTCTTGTAACTATCTGGTAAAAACTGTTTTAGTATTATGTCAACCAAATCAGTTATTGAATTATTTCTTCGACTTTCCAGATATGAATGCTTTAACCAATTATTTTGCCTCTCAATTCCATTATTTGTGTAAATGGCAACTCGCAACGATTCATCTCTATAAAAACGGACCCATTTCTATAAGTCAAAAGGAGGATATGATTAGGGTTGACTGCAGTGTTAATTTCCAACATTGGTTTAAACTTAAGTATTAACTGACATTCATTGTTCCCAACATGACTTCTTACAATTACCAGTACATACTTAAAGCACCTACTGTATCTCATGCTTGGAGATATTACATACATGTACACTGTATTTTATAATCTTTTGATTCTTATGGAAAAATGCCATACAGTGTAAATATACTGTATCTTGTCATTCAAAAATTTCATTGACATTTTCACTGTCAAAGCTGTCCTGGCTTGTTATTTTCTTGTATATATTTGTACAGTATAGAAATGGTATCTTGCTAAATATAATTTACAGACCGATCAAATAGATTATGTAATGGTTTTTGCTTTTCCACCTGCCCTTACTTTGACGTCAATTCCAGTAAGAACTGACAGGAAAAGTTGAAGATGAAATTTGTGAATGACAAGAATATTAATTAAAATACACATATACAGTAAATATACTTTTTCTAAGAAAAATCAGAAGATCATGAAAATGCAAAATCCCTAAGCATGAGAGTTCAAGCATTTTAAAGACATCATAAAGTTCTCAATGTAACTACCCTTCTTGGGAATGTAACTGCTTGTCAAGTTGTTTTACAGTACTTATTAGTATTTTATTACATGTACCTTCATATGCAAACCCCAGAACTCTGTGAAATACTTTTGTAACTGCAATGATTGACCTCATGGTTGGCTTTCTTTCAGCTTGGCGATGTTTTCTTCAAGCATAGCTTGATTGGAGCTTTTTGCAATGTTGCGTAGATATTGCAGTACCTCATTCCTGGATTCACTTACTCCATTGCTGATTTTGGATACCCACTCATTCCATGCTTTTTCACGGTGAAAATCGCAGACATGGACATATGTCTCTGCAAAAATACAATAAATCCAAAGTAGTACTATGATCACAAATTTAAGTCAGTTTAAAATGCAGATTAGCAATCAATGTCCTTACTTGGAAAGCATTCTTCAATGGCTCCAATTTCTGCAAGGGAGAAGTCGATCATAACATTTCTAGGATTCCACAATGGATTTTCTTTTCTTATGATTCTAAGAACCTCAGAGATAGAATCCATGTCCTCATTTTCAGGGATGAAGACAGCCACAACTATGTAGCCAACATTTGATCGAACACAAAGAAAAAACAGTGGCAAAGCATATCTGTTGAAAACAATAAAAATGTGAGATGTCTGTTAGTAATTACAGTACAGTATACAGGTAATTATATTTTTTTGCTGGTAAAAACATCTCTATCAATGGTATACCTTACTGTAGTATTGCAACTTACAACTTACAGTTGACATGTACAATATAATACTTTAGCTGCATACTGTACTTTAATCACACAGTACCTGCAAGTCCTGTATGTTGCATCCATTAGACACATCTCTTGGCCATATAACAGCAGTAGGCGTTTCATCCAGTGAGATTGGTAAACAAACAAAAATTTTGTTTTTGACTGATCTTGTACCATTGAATGCTACAGTAAAAAAATATAAAATCATGTTAAATAAAGTTCCAATAAATTCAAACCTGAATCCTGTGTCACACACTGAAATACAGCACATGTAGTCTGAGGGGGTTGATATCATTATCACTCTACAAAAGGTGTGCAAGATTTCCGGAATTTCAAATATCTCAATGTTCTTCCAAAAATTTTAGTGATTTTCTTAATTTTGGAATTTTCCAAACTTTCCCAAGAGTTTTAAGAGGCATTCGAAACTTTTAAGGGGTATTTGAACAGGTTTCTAGAATCCTGACATTGAAAATTCTCGGAAGTTTTTAAGTTTTAATTTTTTTGCCAAAGATTTTTAGGGATTTTTGCAAAACAGTATTGATTTTTTTTAATTATGCACCACTTGCAATAATCTCAGCACTAATGAAGCTCACCCTATAAAAGATAAAATCATCTGGATTGGATTTTTTCCACTCTTCACATTTAATTTCCAGGTTCAACTGATCATCAGGAGTCTTCCTGTCACCAATACGAGATGCATGAAGTATGTTTCGTATGTCAGCATCAGTTGGATAATAACGTCGGCTAGACTTAGGTGGAGGTTCTTCTCCATGGAACAGCTCACTTTTGATAAATTTGTCCAAATGACGCCTTACTTCTGCACTACTGCGCACACCAATAACATCCATTTGCTTTATTTCTTTAACAATAAGTGGGTCAATTGGTTCACGTAAATTTGCTCCCTACATGTAAAAGAAAAATTACCACACAGAAATACAATTATCTCTTCACACATTAATGTGGAAAATTTAATACACCCCCCCCCCCAAAAAAAAAAAAAAAAAATGGGGGGGGGGGGAATGTAAGCTTATCAACATTTGCCCTAGGTAGCTAAACAATAATGGTGCAGCCTGTTTGTGCAATTTTCATCAGTTATACTTTTAACAGTACCTCCCCATCCGTCTCATGAAATTTATGACTATCAGCACCAGGAAGTTTCAACACAAACTGATCCACCATCTTTAGTGTCTTTCCAGCCAGCAAGTCTTTCTTTAATAATGCTGCTGCTTCCTTCATTTTTCTTTCTGGCTTGCTCCATTTTGTCCGATATTAATCTTGGGTTCATTCACATTGTTAAAAGAGAAAATTAGTGTCATCAGAAAGAGGTAAACACATCTTTAGATTTACTTCAGTTATTTATTCTAGGTTGTTTGAAGAGAGGGGAGGACCAATTTGCCATTTCCTCCATGCATGGGGAAGGTATGCTGTATATATTTTCAGGATTGACCCATGATACACTTAACTCCATTCTTTTCAATTTTTCTCATTTTTATTCACTATTTCATTTGTCATACATGTAGTTTTTAAAATAAAATTCAAAAGAATGATGTTGAGACCAATTGGTATGTGCTATGAGAGTAATCAATTATGAAACATTGTGATATTTTAATATAAATGTACTGTAATTAGTCTACTCGATGGAAAATATATTTACCGCATATTCAGGAAACTTCAGGATCCATGACATAATTACTTTGCTGGGGCAGCCAAGCTTTTTGGATGACTGAAAATGCTTGCGTCTTTTTCTAAATGTATGATCATGGTCCTGCAATGACAAAAAAAAGTTAACATGCAGTTATAGACAAGTGTAATCAACACTTTTCACTCTAACGAGGGTCATTTGAAATGTCAGTGTTTTGTTTATCATTTTGCAGCACATTACTCTTATTGCTACATGATACTTCAGAACACACTACAGTACTTATACATCAATGACTGCCAGTATCAGTCTGGTCTGCATACTGCATATACAAGTATACATACCGTACATGTATACTGACTATTAATTTAATTGTACCTCCTTTCTATCCAATGATCTTTGTCTTTTTACTTTGGTGTTCCTGTCAATATCATCACCTTGGTGGCATTGGTAGTGAACTATTCCAGCAGACATGAATGGTGTCCCATCAAATGGAAATGAAATCCCATCAGTAGTGTTAATGCTCCATTGCACCCTTGTTTTTGACTTTCTGGCTTCAATAACTTCATCAGCAGATTTATCTGTTGTGGTGTTAATTTAAAAAAAAAAAGGCCAAGTTTTAACTATCTTTAAAATATAGGAGATAATTATACATGTAAATGGGCAAAAGCTCAATAATTATGGCCCCTTGATAAAGGGGCTGGGTCCTCAAAATTAATGTAGGCAAATATAATTTATTTAAACTAAAGTTTGTGATTATATATATATATATATATATATATATATATATATATATATATACATAGCTATAGATATACAGTAAATTTGCACAAGTGCAATAATTTTAAAAAATAGGCTCAAGAACCACGTGTTGAGTGACTCCTAAAAAGCAAATTCCAAATTTTTAGGTCTATAAAGAATTATTTATTATACACTCCAACAGACAAAGTTTACTTCACCTTACTTTACCTTTATATCTTTTGAATTGTATATAGCAATAATACCCGTAGGTGCAATGTGACGCCGTAGATGACATATTTCAAACGACTTGCTTCCCAAAAATTATATTAAATTTATATGCATATGTCATGTGAGTTTTATATATGAATATGTATCACAATTGAAAAATACGCCCCCTATTACGAATGAATTCGTTAGTACTCACCTAAAAGAGCACTTGTATTGAAACATCTCCATCCACTGTGTGTTTTTCTTTTATATTCATCAAATTCTGCCAGCATATCATCTTTAGAATTAGAGAATATTATCTGGGTCTCCACCGGTAGGAAGCCACCGCGGGAAAAGAATGATTTCGCGCCTAACGCGCTTGTTATTTTAATTGCTCCAGAGCAATGTTATGGTAATGACGCGCAGGTTCTCCGCTCTACTGAAAGCTAGCAGGCGCATATTTGTCCGTATCTCGACCATGATCTAGTGCCGACCGTAAATATCCGGCGGACGAATAACGAACTTTCCAGTATGGCTGGAGAGAAACCATTCAAATGTGATGTCTGCAACAAGACATTTTCCTGGTCAAGTACCTTGGTAAATCATAAAAGAACACATACTGGAGAGAAACCATTCAAATGTGATGTTTGTGACAAGACATTTTCTCAGTCAAGTCATTTACTAGTTCATAAAAGAACACATACTGGAGAGAAACCATTCAAATGTGATGTCTGCAACAAGACATTTTCCTGGTCAAGTACCTTGGTAAATCATAAAAGAACACATACTGGAGAGAAACCATTCAAATGTGATGTCTGTGACAAGACATTTTCTCAGTCAAGTCATTTACTAGTTCATAAAAGAACACATACTGGAGAGAAACCATTCAAATGTGATGTCTGTGACAAGACATTTTCTCAGTCAAGTCATTTACCAGTTCATAAAAGAACACATACTGGAGAGAAACCATTCAAATGTGATGTCTGCAGCAAGACATTTTCCCGGTCAAATAACTTACTTTGTCATAAAAGAACACATACTGGAGAAAAACCATTCAAATGTGATGTCTGTGACAAGACATTTTCTCTGTCAAGTCATTTACTAGTTCATAAAAGAACACATACTGGAGAGAAACCATTCAAATGTGATGTCTGCAACAAGACATTTTCCCAGTCAAGTACCTTGGTAAATCATAAAAGAACACATACTGGAGAGAAACTATTCAAATGTGATGTCTGCAACAAGATATTTTCCCAGTCAAGTACCTTGGTAAAGCATAAAAGAACACATACTGGAGAGAAACCATTCAAATGTGATGTCTGCAACAAGATATTTTCCCTGTCAAGTACCTTGGTAAAGCATAAAAGAACACATACTGGGGAGAAACCATTCAAGTGTGATGCCTGTGACAAGGCATTTTCTCAGTCAGCTACCTTATTAGTTCATAAAATAACACTGGATACAAAAGAAAACACTTCCAAATGTGATGGTAAGGAAATATTTTATGAACTGGAAGCCACAAAACCAACCAGGATGGAGTGTAGATGTTTTTATTGTAATCCCAGATTTGACTCCCAGAATCCCAGATTTGGTTTAGAGCTACCTGCACTGTTCTGTACTGCTGATATGGATTGTAGATTTTAGATTTTTTAGAGACAAGAGGAAATTTTTTCCAATAATCTAGATGACACTGACATTTAAAGGTGATCTACAGTGCAATCTGCGCATGATCCACCATTTTGTTTTGTGAGTCTCACAAACATGTCATTCATGTACCCTAAGAATGAACTGTAGATCACCTTTAATATTGACATTTACGTTATTATATATATATTAACATATTATGCAACAATCAATGTTTTGCTGACCTTTGGGAGGGCAGGCTGGAAATCCCATAATTGCATATTTCTCTCCTTTCTGACTTATACCCTGATAGTTTCTACCCAGCACTGAAATTTTCTGAGCACATCACTGTAAGTGCGAGGTGCCTAGAACTAAAGCTACTGACATGGTTTACTGGGACAGTACCTTCTTTGCAGTGATCATGGTTATACACTCAGGATACTGCCTCGCAAACACACCAAGAAGATTGAGAACACTGATTAAATTATCCTTCTCTGGATTAAAAACTACACAACAAAAAAAAGCTAGGTTAGATTTTGAAGAAATAAGAATCAGTGTGAAATTCATGAATAATTAATGAGGTTAAAGAAGCAATCAAAACGTAGCATTCAAGTCACATGTATACGTCTGTAAATCCCAATAAAGATCATCTTTTGGACAAAGTGATCTTTATCAAAAGTTAAGAATACTAATTAGCTTCATTCTATTGTTTCATTTCACAAGTACGATCATAGTTAATAGAACATTACATGGTTTGGAAGGTCTATTGTCTTTCAACATTTCTGTAAGTGTGTGGGAGAAACAGAGGGCAAATACTTTCCTGTGCAGCCCGAGAAAACGAGGTTAATAAGCCTTTTATCATATGGCTTTTGGTTTGTTTTCTTATCTGTTTTTAGTTCTACGTTTGTCTTGATCAGATGTCGCTGTTCACCTTAGTTCTTACTTTTGAGCGTGTTCGCTTCGTGTTTACTAAACCTGTTAGGCTTTTATTTTTTTAACATTTACATTTTGACGTCACACGTGCATAATGAGTTATCGAAAAAGTTTATATCTTTGCCATTATCAAATACAATAATCACTTGAAGATCTACATGTTTAGTGTTGTGGGCGAAACACATCCGCATGCTTCATTCAAATTAATTTGGTTTGATAATAGAAAGGATATCTAACCTACTCCAATAGCTCATTGTGCTCCTACGACGTCAAAATGTTTAATTTGCATATCAAGCAAACTAAAATATCTCAAGAACAAAGCAAGGAAACGAAAAACTGGAAAAGATGTTGAAAACTGTGAGAACAATCAACCTGTATTACAACAACAGATCAGTTCAATCTGTGGTCGAATTGAAGAACAAATCTTCCTTGTGGCAAAAGGCAAAAAAGTGTCATCTGATTCAGGGCCAAACCGATTTAAAGATCGATTTCCCTCTTCCAATCGTTGCGTGTAATTTGATGATCGAGTATGCGGAGTTTTACGAGAATATCCAAGCGTCATCAGAGACTCTGCGCGATGCAGTGCTCCCGTTGCAGCTACACCGGGAGTGTGTGGAAACTGCGGAGAAAACGTTTATCAATGTCACAAATGCAGGTACAATATGTTTGAACTAAGGGGGCCGGCTGGACTCAGGCCGGACTGATTTCGGGTCTGTTGTAGTATTTTACTATAGATCGTTTTCATGAGTCCAGCCTGGGATTCAGTTCACGCCGGCCTAATCTCAGGTCGCCTGCTAGACCGAAGTGAAGCTAGCACTTTCACCTCTCAAATCCACATAAAATGATGATTCTCCGGCCGTCACAAGCTGTAAAGCAAGTAACACCTTATTGTTTTCCACCTGAGTTCATTGTCCCACAATAATCATTCGAAATAGTCGTGTATGAAGACTGTTATATCTAGGTATAACAATCAAAATATAGTAAGGTTAGATATACTGCCGAAACAGAGAACGTGGTAGTCTAACGCATTGAACTCTAAGTAAACTGGAACGCTAACTCCATAAGTCAGGCCCATTGAACTATAAGAAGACTGGAACGATAACTCAGGGGGGATTTTGAAGCCAGTGCCAGTCCCTTTGCAGGTTGCTCCCGCTGCCTCCTCCACAGGCCCTGCCCATGATGCAATAGGGCCTGTGGAGTTGCTCCCGTGCTTCAAGTTACTTAATTTTCATCCTGCCATATATTTTGTTTGGGACGATAACAAATTACTCCAAAACAACGGATTGAAATACATTGTTTTATAGCTATGTTTTTAGAAATAGCATTGGCTTCAATTTGATGTACAGTATAAGTTTCCTCGTCATTTTAAACTTTTTAAAATGTAGTAAATGTTCGACCATATTTCGCTGGGAAATAACACTAAGAAACTTGTTGTAGTTTTTCTGAGTTTTGAGCTGAAATAGTTAACGCTGAACGTTGGGCTGTATATGAAACTGAAGCTATTGAAAAATGCTATTTGGTATAGAAACTTCAAGACTTTAGCTAAAAGGGAAATAATTGAAAAATACAAAAACAACTGCTAAATGGCAGTGTTTTTATATTTTTTAATTATTTCCCTTTTAGCTTTTAGCTTGAAGTTTCTATACCAAATAGCATTTTTCAATAGCTTCAGTTTCTTATACAGCCCAACGTTCAGCGTTAAATATTTCAGCTCAAAACTGGAAAAACATTTAAAGATTTTTGGCTTCATGCATTCATAGGGCCTGACTTATGGAGTTTTAATAGCGTTCCAGTTTACTTAGAGTTCAATGGTCAGGCCCTATATATGAATGGATGAAGCCAAAAATCTTTAAATGTTTGTTTTTCTGAGTTTTGAGCTGAAATACTTAACGCTGAACGTTGGGCTGTATATGAAGTTAAAGCTATTGAAAAATGCTATTTGGTATAGAAACTTCAAGCTAAAAGCTAAAAGGGAAATAATTAAAAAATATAAAAACACTGCCATTTAGCAGTTGTTTTTGTATTTTTCAATTATTTCCCTTTTACCTAAAGTCTTGAAGTTTCTATACCAAATAGCATTTTTCAATAGCTTCAGTTTCATATACAGCCCAACGTTCAGCGTTAAGTATTTCAGCTCAAAACTCAGAAAAACAACAACAAGTTTCTTAGTGTTATTTCCCAGCGAAATATGGTCGAACATTTACTACATTTTAAAAAGTTTAAAATAACGAGGACACTTATACTATACATCAAATTGAAGCCAATGCTATTTCTAAAAACATACGTATAAAACAATGTATTTCAATCCGTTGTTTTGGAGTAATTTGTTATCGTCCCAAACAAAATATATGGCAGGATGAAAATTAAGTAACTTGAAGCACGAGAGCTACCTGCAAAGGGACTGGCACTGGCTTCAAAATCCCCCCCCCCCCCCGAGTTATCGCTCCAGTCTTCTTATAGTTCAATGGTCTAACGTTTCGAGCGAAGGCCCTTCGTCAGAGAGAAACGGGACTTCTCTCTACTTGTCCGGTATGGTTCGTCACGCGGAGTAACACATTATATTGTTTATTTTTTAGATCAATCAATTACGATAAGGATCCATTCCTGTGCAATGCTTGTGGGTTCTGTAAACACGCCATGTTCGACCTGACTTTGACTGCCAAGCCATGCTGTGCTGTTGATCCAATAGAAAACGAGGATGATAGGAAAAAGGTATTTTGTTTTTGTTTGATAGCTGCTTTTGCTGCGATTTAGAGCTTTTTTTTCTCAGCTGTAACTGCTTGATATGTCGTTAGTACATAACGAAGTTATTTGGCTGGTACCGTGTTGCACAATGTAAAAATATTATTCTTAAATGGCCAATGATGAGAAATTCTTATATATCCATATATATTGATTTGTTACCTGGATTGGAGTGAAAAAAAATTCTGAACTTCGTACGTGAAAACCAACCTCGTCCCCAGGCGTTTGAGGAAGGAAGCGAGCAGGCCGATCAAACGCCCTGGCAAATGTGAGAAAATATTCCAATATATTTGGAAAATTTTCCCGCTAGATTGACCACCGGGCTTCCGGTTTATGTACGTCAGCTTAAGACCCCGTATACACGATGCTGGTACAATTTGAAAACGGAACAAAATCACGCCGGTATGCAAATACAGGCCAAAAAGTCTTGCGTTTACACGATGCTGGTACAATTTGAAAACGGAACAAAATCACGCCGGTATGCAAATACAGGCCAAAAAGTCTTGCGTTTACACGATGCTGGTACAATTTGAAAACGGAACAAAATCATGCCGGTATGCAAATACAGGCCAAAAAGTCTTGCGTTTACACGATGCTGGTACAATTTGAAAACGGAACAAAATCATGCCGGTATGCAAATACAGGCCAAAAAGTCTTGCGTTTACACGATGCTGGTACAATTTGAAAACGGAACAAAATCATGCCGGTATGCAAATACAGGCCAAAAAGTCTTGCGTTTACACGGTGCCAGTATAATATAATGACGGATTAACATGTGACTATTCTCTTCCAATGAGAATTGAGAAGACTTTGTGAATACTGCTGACCCGAATACTGTGGTCGTATAGATCGTGATTACCGTCATCAAACTGTTACGGTACGGGCGTTTACACGATACCAGTTAGTGTTCCGTTTTCATTTCATGCCGTCAAGGAACCCGTCTTCATTTTGTGCCGTTTTCATGTCATTTTTGTGCCGGTATCGTGTAAACGCAAGGCATAAACGGCATGATTTTGTTCCGTTTTCAAATTGTACCAGCATCTTGTAAACGGGGTCTTAATATTTGAATGAACTGAATCATTAAATAAGCCGTTGTACAAGTCAATACAATATATTGTCTTTACGAGAAATCCAACATGCTAAAATAGGTCAAAATAACCTTAACACACTGAAATAAACAAAATACACTTGCCTGGGTTGTTGTTTGTGGCGAATTTGCGATAATATGTTGGTTTGAAGAGTTTCGTGATTGCTGCAGACCAACCCGTAATATAATAATATTGACGGGTTGTTATTCTGGAGCAATCACGAAACTTAACCAACATATCATCGCAAACTCACCACAAACAACCCATGCAGGCAAGTGTATTTGTTTATTTCAGTGTGTTATTTTGAGCTAATTTAGTATGTTGGATTTCTCGTAGAAACAATAAGTTGTGTTGACTTGTACAACGGCTTATTTAATGAATTCAGTTCATTCAAATATATAAGCTGACGTACATATAGACCGGAAGCCCAGTGGTCAATCTGGCGGGAAAATTTTCCAAATATATTGGAATATTTTCTCACGTGATTCCAGCCTTTGCCAGGGCGTTTGATCGGCCTGCTCGCTTCCTTCCTCAAACGCCCTGGGGACGAGGTTGCGTGAAAACGAGCTCATAAAGTATATACAGCATATAAAAGAATGTTAATTCAACAATTTTAATGCATGGGTAAAAGATAAACGACTGGGGGCTAATCATCCTTACTCGCAGCCAGCGGCTGAATTGCGAAGGACGCAGATCAAACGTGGCCGTGTCAAGGCATATCAAAGGCGCTCCAGGCTGCCACCATACGACACAGTTTAGACCACGGATCACAGCTAAGATGTAGGATTTTACGGAGGGAGGAAAACCGGAGTACCCGGCGAAAAACCCTCGAAGCACAGGAGAGATCAACTACAACTCTACTCGCACGCTCGACAACGGGGTCATTCCCAAGCGGTCACCCATCCAAGTACTAACCCCATCTAACCGGACTTAACTTTTTGGTGAGAGGCAGCGCGCTACCAGCACACGCCATTTGTGCTCCTTTGTGTATGGGATGTAAATCAAATGGTATTTTGTAAAAGTTACTTTTTTCAAATCTTTGTTCAAATTACTTTTCTGTAGGCTGTTGCGAGTATCAATAGTTTGTTGGAGCGTGCTGATAAAATGTATCGCCAGTTAGTTGCACACCGACAGCCGCTGGATTCTTTATTGACGAAAGTTGTGGAACAAGGAGACAACGACTTTAGTAAGGTAAGATCTACTGAGTACTACATTTTTCAATTTTTAAACAAACTGAATCATATGTTAGCTCTAGGTTGTTCAATGTAGTAATTTTGATTTGTTTTCACTTATTGTGCAATTCAGTCTTTTCTTGCTTACTTTGAAATAAAAAGGCTATTGCTGTTGTCGTTGCTGCTGCTGCTGCTGTTGTTGTTGTTGTTGTAGTACTGTTGTTGTTTTTGTTGTTGTTGTTGTTGTTGTTGTTGTTGTTGTTGTTGTTGTTGTTGTTGTTGTTGTTGTTGCTTCTGCTGCTGTCGTTGTTGATGTTGTTGTTGTTGCTGGTGCTGTTCTTGTTGCTGCCGCTGTTGTTATTACTGCTGCTGGTCGTGGTGCTGCGGCTGCTGTTGTTGTTGTTGTTGTTGTTGTTGTTGTTGTTGTTGTTGTTGTTGTTGTTGTTACTGCTGCTGCTGCTGCTGTTGGCGGTGGTGCTGCTGTTGTTGTTGTTGCTACTATTGTTGTTGTTGCTACTATTGTTGTTGTTCTTGTTGCTGTTGCTGCTGCTGCTGCTGCTGCTGCTGTTGTTGCTACTATTGTTGTTCTTGTTGCTGCTGCTGATGTTGCTGCTGTTGTTGTTCTTGCTCCTACTTGTTGTTGTTGCTGCTGCTGCTGCTGCTGTTCGTGGTAGTGGTGGTGCTACTGCTGTTGTGGTTATTATTCTTTATGCAGTTGCTGCTGCTGTTGTTGTTCATGTAGTTGGTGTTGCTGCTGCTGCTGTTGTTTATGTTGATGATGATGTTGCTTCTGCTGCTGCGCTGCTGCGCTGCTGTTGTTGTTTATATTGTTTGTGTTGCTGCTCCTGTTAGGTTGTTGCCGTCGTCTTCGTAATAATGACTATATATTCTATTCTCTTACAGAGCGACCCACCTCAAGCTACAAGTGCCCCACCCGGATGTGCTGGTGGTCACGCAGTAAATAAAACTATCCAATCTGTTGCCCAGCGTTACTGTGTCGATTGCAAAAGTAATTTTGATGAGCTGAGTAAAATTATTCAGGTACAATAAACGGACGATAGTTGATTATATAGTTATTTATTTATTTGCAAGAACACCTTGATCAAAAGGCAAAGCTGTTCAACTTTTTGTCCAACTCCAAAAGCAAAAAGAGCAAAGAACTTACAACACTCGGTCACACGGTTAACAATTCACGGGAAGTATGAATATTAGCGAAAGTGCAAAAATGCATGATCGTGACACC
>JAWNZC010000428.1:0-37500 GCA_035771165.1 Paragorgia papillata | reverse complement strand
TTTTAAAATTGGCGATAGGATAGATATTGGTCTATAATTGTTCAATTCGTCTTTTTCATTTCCTTTATAGATAGGAATAATTTTCGCCAACTTCCAGTCCGAAGGGAAAATACCAGAAACTATAGACGCATTAAGTATGCTACACAAAGATTCATTTACGTAGGGTGCAGCAATTTTAACAAGGCGACAAGGTATCTTATCGAGACCTGTCGCCTTGTTTGCGGATAGATTAGTTAATAACTCACGAACCTCTGTTAGGGTAACTAACCGTAATTGGAATGAACTTTGAGCTTGTACTATGTAATCTCGACAGACAGACAGACAGACAGACAGACAGACAGACAGACAGACAGACAGACAGACAGACAGACAGACAGACAGACAGACAGACAGGCAGGCAGGCAGGCAGGCAGACAGACAGGCAGACAGGCAGGCAGACAGACAGACAGACAGCAGACAGACAGACAGACAGACAGACAGACAGACAGACAGACAGGCGAACCGACCGACCAACAGACAAACATTTACAATGTATAAGAATAGAGAAAAAGAAATGAAAGGAACGAAAGTAGAAAAAGGGAGCTCACCCTTTGTAGTATCGCATACATAAATATGTAATTTCATGTGGTAACGCTTGCAGCCACCATTAGGACCGCTGACCTTACGAGTCGAAAGTTCATCACGATATCCTCGACTGGTTGCTGCAAAAAAAATAAATTTTATGAGTCTTATAAATGGCCCTAATATTTATACGTTAAAGGTTTTCCACCCCTTAATCGTTGAAGCCAGAGTTAAAACAACTACTTTACTGCTAAATAGTAAATGGTCTCAACTCGCAGCAGTTCACTTTTGATAAAAACTTGTAGTATTAGTCGGTATATACATACATGGAATCATAAATCGTTTTTGAAAACATATTGCATACCGAATGTAATATCCTTCGGGAAAAAACAACATTCGAATGTACTTTGAGGAGCAGTTATTCGACGATAAGTAGCCACATTTTGGCCCTTAAGCTAAACTACTAGTCAAGCAGTTTGAAGGAGCAAAGAGCCGCATCATTTTTTAGTAAATATTAGTTTACCAAGATGGTGATTAAAATAATGCATGTTTTGATCCGATCTGTCGCAGCTGTCATTATTGCCAATTAGAGTTATTGGAAACAGTTTACAGAGGAAAAACAAATGTTCCGACAAATCATTTGTTATTAAAAGACGTATATAGGCATGTAGAAACCTGAACGATCTAGAACTAGACATGAAAATACCAAGGGCCTACATAATTGCACAAATTACACCTTTCCTGGAAACCAGGATACGGAATCGCAGATATGGCTTCTTAAACAAACCTTATATTCATTATAGCTTTGTGTGGAGTTAAAATAGAACTCGCAGGGTGCCAGGTTTTTGTCTTTTAAAATGTCACATCGACAAACACTTGATTAATACTACAAAGTGCTCTATCACATTCAGAGTGCCTTTCAATTTTCAAACTTCTCGATCGTCAGATTTACAGTAAAACCTGTTGGTTATTTAACAGCTCCTGAAGTGCCGATATATATCTTAGACACTTGGAGAACATAGGAAATAGTTTTGTGAATTGTCTTGCAAAATTCTTGTTGGCTGAGTGAAACGTCGAGAATTTTGTTCCACAATACATATAAAATCTCTCCGTCAGTTCAATTTTTTCCTGATATATCGTAACAAATTGGTTATATATGTATCGCACTACATCTATCTTTGGTGCTTTTCGGATGTTTTTGATATTATAGAAAAACATGGGCAACCCCAGGGGAATTGATACCCGAGTATGCAACGTGGGCAGGGAATTTGATATTATACGGGGTCCCAGGGTCAGGAAATTTGACATAGCCACCATCTTGAGAAATGGAAAAGACTGGGAAGGAGTCACATCGAACTCAAGTTTGCTCAAGTTATCCTGCAAGCAAGCAAGCTCAAGTGTTCTGTTTCAGCACTGAAAGTAAAGAGTTTGTGACTTACGTAAGGGAGCTAACCAGAGTGGGTCTTGTGTTCACTGACCTGTATATCTTGTTCGTTTGGGGTTTCTTTATTTGTTTTCACGCCATTTTGAATAATGTGGTATATCTCATGAGCGTATCGCAGGCAACAACCAAAGGAAACCTGAGCACGTTCCGAAAATTTAGAATAACACCCTCGCCAGTCTACGGACTTCGAGCCTCCTTAGGCCATCTTGATCAGCGCCTGCGATACGCAAATGATATATACCGCATTATTCCAAACGAACTAAACGAAGTGAATATAAATAAAGGAACACCGAATAAGGAACAAAATATAACTAAACAGTGAACAAAAGACCTAGTCCAGCATGCTTTATTGGTTTACGAAGTCCCCAGATACTGAAAATTTGATACAATTTACAGATAATCAATTTTTCTCACAGCTTCAAATTGATAACTTGTTTTCTCCGACTGTTCCCTCGCAATTTCCAATGAATAACAGAGCCATTTTAAGCACATAAAGATACATGCAAACGTATATCAACAATGCTTTTGAAAGTGAGAGTATCTTCCTACGTGGTTTCAAAATCTCCCTGCATTTTCTATTTTCAGTTATGAACATCACAAACATACAATTCCCTCACCAACTTACTCCTCTACTTTAAAAACTGATATCGGTCGCAGCGTCGATCGCAGTTTCATATTAATTGTTTGTTGTTTTTTTAAATAATTGAGTCTGTAAAAATGCAACTCAACAACTGTATATGCTAATATATTAATACATAAGTTTGAAACTAAGAGTAGCGAGGTAGGCCTCATAAGTCCCTCACATTTGCATGACAATTTTGTCTGGACATGTTTTGGACACGCACTGGACAACTCGAAAGCTTCAGCTACTTTGAACACTACACACATTTACCTATTTTTCTTTGGTAATAATATATATTTTTTCTAATTTTTCTCGTTTTTTATATTTGTAAATAAGTCCATTGAACGTTTGCCCGATGTCTGTATAGTTATGTGCAAATAAAGCTAAGGTCTACTTTTCCTATAAGCTTTTTTTTTTCTCATGTAAAAAGATATCTTCAAATGTAAAAACATGGCTTCATATGTAAAAAGATACCTCAATATGTAATTAAGATATCGTTATATGTAAAAAGATATATTCGTCACGTAAAAAAAATTTTAAAAGACGTCTTCGTATGAAAAAAAAAGTTCACATTAAAGAAAAATGTAAAAAAAAATAATCTTATTAATTAATATGTAAAAATGTAATTATGCGCAAGGATATCTTAATATGTAAAAATATATTTTAATATATAAAAAGATATTTTCGTCACGTAAAAAAAATTAAATGTCTTCATTGTAAATAGATATTCTCATATTGTAAAAAGATATATTCAAATGTAAAACAATATATTCAAATGTTATAAAGATATCTGATTATGTAAAAAGATATCTTAATATACGTAAAACTTCACTTCAAAAACTCATTACTAATTCATCACGAAAACAAAAAGAAAATCAGTACCATGTCTCTAGTTTTGATAAAGAAACTGATATAGAATTCTAAGAAAGAATCCACCTGATTTTCATAAACTTTAGCTGTAATTTTTGTGACTACCGCTGACCTGTCAGCGGGAGCCACTTATGCCAGCGTAATCTTGAGCATAGAGATCATATAAATACTAGAGGGGGTACTGGAGCCAAAATCGGGTAACCAATTGAAGGCTGCCATCTTGGATAAATTGGTTGGCAAAACAACGATGCCCGGATGAAATCTCTTGGTTCCAGGCCTTTTTTCCGTATCCGAAGCTAATTTTACATTTCTTGTTTATCTCGCCACATTTGTTTATGGAAAAAGAAGGTGAAAAACTCACGAACTACGCATTGTAAATAACAAAAAAAACCCAGAAAGTTCAATTATCTATAATATGTTCATATATGGATGGAATCATTAGGCAGGTTTAGATCCAGTACGAGTGTGAGTTCGAGATGGTTTGGGTTCCCTGCGAAGAGGACTATAGGTCACACTCAAACTTGTCCTTCGAATGGACAGATTTTAACCTCCCTAATGCTGATATATTGGGTGTAGACCCCTGACCTATATATAACTGGACTGTGGGTGCCCATGCAAAAAATGTCCCTTGATAAGACACCATCGTTGTAGGCCAAATCACAAAATTAACCATTCACAGATAATCCTGATCACAGATGACCACCATATTGTTAGGTCAAAATTAACCAATCAGCAGAACAGAAAATAAAAGATTGTGTCGATCAAATGGGGATATTGTTTTGCAATACAAATGTATTGGGCACCCGCGCGGTCCAGTTAAATATACAGTAGGTCAGTGGTGTATACAAGGCATTGTGACAACCTTGTACTCAGGCTATTTGTTCAGGGTTCCCTACTATTAAATAGATTATAAATAAGTTTTGTGGAAACACCACGTAAAACAGCACGTATTTTACGTGGTGTTTCCACAAAACTTATTTATATTATATTATCGCCATGAAAACATTCAAAGAATTATTAAATAGATTGTTGTTCTTTGCTGATCATTTTATTCGAGTGTTTAATTTGTGAGTTGTGAAGTGAGTTTTGGATGTTAGTGTGTAAAGAAAGTCAAGAAACTGCAGAAAACATGTGCTACATTAAACATTTTTAAACAATTTAAAAAATTCCTTAAAATTTCCTTTATTTTTAAAAATTCCCTTCAAAATTGCATTTCTTCAAATTTTCTTCATTTTGTCAAAATTTCCTTTCAAAAAGAAATTTCCTTCAAAGTGGAAGCACTGACTGATCTGTTTTGTATACAAATATAAACCCCTACTCCTCCTTTACATCCTGTTTCTTACATATATAGTTTTTCTATTATTGACCAATTTCCAAAGCAATGTTTTATTTCAAAATATAAAGCGCTGGCTGAGGAGAAACTTGCAATGCCACATCCTAATAGCAACAGAAACTGATGGCAAAAAACAAACAAATATTACAAATTTATGGAGGCTTACATAAATCATAAAGGTGCCTATTAAACTGTTTTGATATATAAATTCCTTATTTTCCAAATATAATATTGAACCTCAAAACTATTAGTATAAGAGAGGACCGAAAAACTAACGAGGAAGAACTACAATACAAAGTTTCACTCGAACGATGGAAAAAAGCACCATAGGAAAATGTAAGATATTATTTGAAAAGATTTCTGCAGATTTAACTGAGTTTAATATTGAAAGGTTTTGAATATATGCTAACTTTGATAAGCTAAACAAAACTGGTAAGTTAAATACGAATCACTTACTGTTAAATTTTTCTTTTACCTCTGCTCAGTCAGATGTTGAGTATACTGCAAACAATGCTAATCCAATTTGCCTTTTATGCGCCACGGGCTACGGTGTTTGGTTTCTCCTGGTTTTCTCGTTTGGTTTTTGACAAAAAACAATCAGTGACAGTTCGGATCAAAATGTGGAAAGCTGTTCAGTTCTTTTGATGTTCTCTTCAATTCAATGTTCTCTCTCGAGCCAAGATTTACCAGTGCATAAGTAAGTCTTTTGTCGGTTTTGAACAGACACATGAGGAAACATCTTTTTGTTTGTTTTTTCAGTCACATTTGTCAGCATGTTTTCCGGTATTTATCGCAATTTTTCTTACTTTTTCAATGGTTTCTAGTTGTGTTTAATATTGTTGGTTCATCCCACAGCAACATCTAGCTTTCTTTTTTCGGTCAATAGTAAACCAATTTCTCTGACAAAGAATTCTTTCGTTCGAGCCGCGAAAGTTGTAGCCTCCTTCGCAGACTTTCTTATGGCTCGCTTACCTACCCAAACTAACGTCCGCTCACCCGAGAGCTACATTCCATTCCCTTTGTGTACATGGGCCAATGAAATTACACCATTGTCGTGTTAAATAATTAAAGCCGTGCTGGGCTAGTGTTATGTGTAATTTGTTTAGTCGAAAGCTAATATTTTGAAAAGTTCAGCCTAGAACTTCACGAAATTTACGAAGAATATTGTTTTGATTATGTTCTTGCTGCCTATGCAAACAAATAAGCGTGAAAGTCAGTGTAAAGCGTAAGAGCGTTGAGAGAAATTTAAGATCGTAAACAAAAGCTCAAAGGTGTTTACGGTTTTATACACTTATCAGCGGCCATCCCGGGGGGGTGACCCCGGGGAACCCCCGGGCATTTGCAAATTGACATAAACAAATCCCCCGACCCAAAGTGATACTTTTGCTACAAAAACGTACCATTCCCCCCCCCCCCCCAGGGGTATATTATGCAATTATTTGATAGTGGCAAGTGGAAAATTTTTTAAAAGAAGCTTTTGAAAATACTATATTCACAAAGTACATTTCCCCCAGTAAACTCCAAAATTTTGCTGGTGACGTGAGTTAATGGAATGTGTAGGCTGTCTCATAATGGGAACATCTAATTTGTGACTCACCGAGTATGGAAGGAACGAAAGTCAACTCTTGTTGTGGTTAATAGAAACACTAGAGTAGAGATTTGTTGAAAGGCTTTCCAAATGTTTTATAGTTGGCATATACACCACTGTAGTTTGACAGCAAAGTGAAAGGAACCAAATTATAAACTGCAATATTATTTTCTCGAAAGTTCAAAGCCACAATTTAAAAATACCAATAATAAACTTGCACAACAAACAATAGACAAAATGTCTCACATTTCATTCTTCTTTGTTTACAACATGGAATTTAATATATTGTTTGGAACACTGAACGAGCCTCCAGCACAGTCGGTGCAACCGGTTTAAACACGTACTAAAATTATCACAAATTGTATAAAGACATTTTGAAACCTTACAAAACTAGGTGAAAAAGTTAACTGGACTATATAACAAAACAAAATGCTATTAATCTGATTTTTAAAAGCAAGACTTGAGGAATGAGGAAAATGCAAAAATTTTCGCTTACCGTTCTCCATGTGCCCTCGATCGACGTCTCCATTTTGGAACACGTTCATAAATTCGTTTCAAGTCCACTGATACAAATCCCGGGGGTTTGTCCCGGGGGATCGTTTTAGAAAAATGCAAAAGTGATACAATACCCTCGTCCCCGGGCTACAAATTAGCAACAAAAGTCTACGAATCCCGCACCATGCCCGCGTATGTCCCCTGGGTTACCCCCCCCCCCGGGATGGCCGCTGATAAGTGCATTATAGTGGCTGAAGCGACTGCCTGAATTAGTTTACTTGAAAGCTAATATTTCGCTTACTATAGCTCAGAGCTTTACAAAATTTACGAAGAATGGTATTATGAATATGTTCTTGCTGGTCGTGTAAATAAATCTGTGCGAAAGGTTTTAAAAAAGCTAGAAGTGTCGGCGAAATGTATCTGGTGGATAATAAATTTTACGGGGATGTCTGTCCATGTCTGGCTAGCAACCTCAATGTTATTCAGCTTCATTCCATGCAGTGGCGCTTTTAACTTTATTTCATGTACATGTATTCATATTGCGATTCACAGTTACAACATCATCTCATTGATTCCATTTACGCCAAATTTTTACTAAATTACAAGCAATAATTTTCGAAATATTGGTTCAAACTTCAAACATTGAAACGGCAGCTCAAGGTCGGAGGTCAGGTTTCCAGATATTGGAAGTCTGACTGTGATTGGTCAACAATTGGAAAGGAATTTACTGCTCGGGTAAGCAGCCGGTAGTTGAGGGGAGTGAGAACGAACCCGAACTGACGGCTGCGAAGGAGACTACGAAAGTTGTGGATTTGATGACATATATACATATATATATATATATATATATATATATAGTTCAATCTACAGACACGGTGTTTCGCTGTACAACAGCTCATCAGTGTAGCTTGGAACAATCTGAATGAATTTCATCAATTACTTATACACATGCGATCGTCGGTGACCACCGCATGTGGGACAGCATCGGTGAAATACATTCAGATAGCGTGAAGTGCGCATGGGCCCAGAGTGCTCAAACTTCCACAAGGGTTATATATATATATATATATATATATATATATATATATATATATATATATATATAAATTTATTTATTATATAGCATGCTATCGGATATGAGCTTTTGCGTAATCTGATTGGTTCCCTACTACTAGGCTATTAGCTCATATCCTGCTAGTAGAGGAAAAACAAGATGGCGGCATGTTTTTTTTAAACTGCCGAAAAGAGTTGAAATTGACGGATTTTTATACAGATAAACATCAACACCCTCAAACCAATGTATAAAAAAACAACATTGTGTAAAAATACATTAACAAATACACAATTTAGCATGTTAAATGGTAAAATTCACCTAAAAATTACGTCTTTTTACTTCAGAAACACGACTAAATTAGCGGGTTGATATTAATTTGTTGCCAAACAAAGAAACTCACGGTTAAAATCAAGCTTACAACACACATTTCGTAGGAGATCACCAGTAAAGAGACTTTTTTTATTTAGATAAACATTTGGAGTAGTCCAAAAGCATGTTCTTTTTCAAAAACAACCAACTATAAAGTAATTTAGTTTCACAGCCGAAGGTGTTTCAGTTTCATTTTCAGTGCATGAAATCAAAACTTTTTTCACGACAGCAACGCTAATATAAAAAACTGACCCACCTTTTGACATCATAAAGATACCTTTTAAACTTTTTTGTTGATCTGCTTAACACATTTTTTGCCTCTCGAGCAACATTTATGCAACATTTCAAAGCAGTCGCCGAACAGCTCAGTGAGAAACTCCGTGTGAATGCATCATTACGCATGGCGGAAGTATTAGTTGCCTGTTGCCTATGCCGGAAGTTTGTCGTTTCAAACATTTCGCTGTAATTTTGTCTCTTGTACAGTGCTTGGCTATATAATAAAACAGTTATACCATTCGCTCTCGTCGTATACGAACTAATAGCCAACTCGGCGAAGCGCCTCGTTGGCTATGAGCTCATATACGACTCGAGCTCATGGTATAACTGTTAAATATATATATATTATATATATAAACATCTCGCAGAATTTCTTTCCCATTCGCGTGTAATTTCGCGTGTAAGTGGACACCACGCGTGTCGAGATTAGCACCCTCGCACGGGGGATAATGAAATTAAGAAACCAAAGTTTGTGCGCAAGAGCTGCTCCAGTGGTCTGAATACACCAGAAGTCCGATTCTTGTGAAAACGTGTCTTAATTTTTGTTGTACCTCCACTGACACTCGTGAGTTTTGACAGTTAAAGCTGCTGGTGTATTAACTTACTAGGATGATGAGTGATGCAATAATGCTGGTTGAGATGCCAGAAGGTGAAACATATCAGTGGAGTTTACCAGAATAGCGTAAAAGTAGAAATGGAGATGAATAGAAATGCTTGAGATGAAGGCAACATGTGTGCAGCAGGGCCTCATTTAAGGATGTTGCCATTAGGGGGCATTCACAAAAAGGTACTCTTCTAGGGGATTGGGGGCATGCCCCGAAATGTGATTTCCTGCTTTCTGAGGGGTGATTTTTAAGAACACTGAAGGTCATAAAATGTCAAAAACTAGTTAAAAAACAACACATTTCTGACTATTTCACTTCGTGTCAGAACTCATCAGCATGTTCACTTTCAAATATAATATGGAAAATGTTGTGCTAGGAACTATAAAAGGATTTTTCATCACCACATACATCTTATCAAAATAAAAACTATTTAACTAATATAAAGATTTATCTATACCTTTGTAACAACAAACTATCCAACTGACTTGCTTATCAATGTACATTTTATCCTGGGGCAAAAAGAGACTTACTGGGGGAGCCAAAATAATTAGGTTTTTTTTTTTTGGGGGGGGGACTCAAGAGGGGACTGAGGGCCTTCCCCCTCCCCAGTTATATAGCAAAAAGAGGCCCTGGTGTGCGGACATAAAGTTCAAATATGTTGATATAAATCACACTTCTGGCGAAGTACTATATACACTGTATTCTATGATCTGGTGTCTAAGTGTCACTCAATTGTATATTTTGATAAATGTGTTATGACGATCATCGGATGACGTCAGCGACAATTTGTACGAAACGCCTTTTTTGTCATGTTGACATGTGGTTTTGGGCTCTGTGTTGAACTCGGCGAAGAATGAACATCGAACGAACGATCGAAGCGAAGTGCCTTATGTTTTTATGTTAATTTTTGTTAGTGTTTACATTGTTAGAGATAAAATAAAAAGGTTATTTTAACAAGACTGTGTCGTACATTACATGGCGCCCAACGTGGAGCAAACGAACTCAACTGAACTCGAAAGCAAGAGAGACCTTGAGATATTTTTACCGACTATCGAATATAAAGAAGATGAGTACCGAAGCGATTGAAAGAAAACGAGCGATCTGCTCTGCAAACCGAGGAGTGATTACGAAATATGTACGAGAAGCTGCCGAAATACTCAGTGGAGAACAGGACACGGCCAAAGCAGATCCTTTGACAACGCTTGACAGGCTTCTTGATGAAAAGTTAGCTTTAGTGAAGGAGTCCGAAGAAATAACGTCTAGAGTCTACGATATTAGGAAGAAAATCGGGCAAACACTAACAAAAGAATCACCGAAGCAAATCCAAGTAAGTAGCGAAACTTCGACAGCGAATTTATCGAACGTTGTTGAAAATACAAAGAACTCTTCAAATAATGAAGAATATCAATTTACACTTCTTTCATATTTTACTTGCATAGTTCATGATATATTTAGAATGATGTGTTATTCAAGTGAAATAACTTATGAGGTCAAAGGGTTTACCAAACTCTTGCAACATATTGAATACTGCATCTTTAGGATTATTGTACAAAATTGTTTTGAAACTTCGCAAATCATAAAGCTAAATATTGAAGACGAGTATCAAATGATTTCGTGTAAAACTTTTGACGTCATAGATCATCATTTGAATATCACAAAATTTCAATATCTCGAGAACTAAGTGAAATATGGAAGAGCTTTAACGTGATGATGTTCGGGTTCTTTTTTTCAAATAAAACAAACTTATTTTTTGCTTTACAGTCACTTTGACATCCGCTAATGTCATCCACTAATGTTGATCCTAAATCCAGCTACAATGAATGGGTGGCACCCCATGATACCCCTGTCATTGAGCAGATAATACGGGATAATTCATCCCGGGGGACTGGAAGCCTTGGTTTATTGTAAATATTTTAATATATCTGTGCCAAGAATTTACACTTTAATACAGTAACACTCACTCACTCACTCACTCACTCACTCACTCACTCACTCACTCACTCACTCTCTCACTCACTGGGTTGGCCACTTATTTGTTACTATTAGCGTGGCTATCAGAACGACTGCCACGCAGCCTATAACTCATCGAAATTTTGTACAACTACATAGGATAGCAACGAACTGCAGTAAAAACGATGTTGAACTGCCAAGAATTTCAAGAACGAAATACTGACGTTTCAAACAACGCCTTAAAACACTTTTCTTCCTACTGCCCACGTAACACGGGGTTCTGTCAAACTACTGTAGCTATACACCCCTATACCCCTATACCAAAGTTCACCCCAATTTAGTTAAGGTAGCTATATTTAGTCGATTGAGCTGAAATTTTGGTATTATACTACATTCGATGGTTTAAAATGACATGAGAAATTTTAGACTGAAATTCGATCGGGAACTTTATGTTCGATAGCACGGGGTGCTGTCAGACTACTGTAGGTATACACCCCTATACCAAAGTTCACCCCAATTTAGTTAAGGTAGCTATATTTAGTCGATTGAGCTGAAACTTTGGTATTATACTACATTCGATGGTTTAAAATGACATGAGAAATTTTAGACTGAAATTCGATCGGGAACTTTATGTTCGATAACACGGGGTGCTGGTTGAACTAGTAGGAGTGTTTTGTAGAAAACTTAATGAAACGTTCTGTCATCATTCAAAACATCTTAAACTTTGAGACTCAAAGATTGGACACAAGGGAACTTTGGCAAAAAATTCGGCAAACATGGTGTTACTAATACATACGATAAAAAGGGCTCTAGCTGGGTCATTTACTATACTTAACTTCCAATAAGCAGATTTACATGTCCACTCAACAATTCACAAATTCTTTTCAAATCCCTCAACTATAACATTCTTAAATACTCATATAGCGTTATACGATCTAAATGTTAAAGTCCTAGTTTGCAAATAACAAACTTGCAGTTGTTAAAAACAGCTCGACTGCTCTTTCTTCCGGAGTTCTGCACACTTTCAGGACTTTGCAGGGATTGGGCAATACGTGGGTAAAAAAAATTCGTTTCAGTCACCGTCCGATGTTTTGGATTTAGTTGTAACTCACCGATTCTTAATACATACTCAAATATCAGGTTAATTGAAAAAAAGATGGAGATTTTATAAACGCGGTCAATTTTGGGCGACAGTCTTGGGTAGGTGTATAAACCTGGCTCAGTAAATAAAAGCTATGTGGGTAAAAAAAATTCGTTTCAGTTAAACAGTCCGACCTTTTGTATTTAGTTGTAACTCACGTCACCGATCCTTAATACACAGTTAAATATCAGGTTAATTAGAGACATAAGCCAATATTTATCCTGCATTTCTCTTTGCACAGCAGGGGCGAAACTCGAGGGGGGGGAGGGGGGGAGGGTGAGCCCCTCCTCCTAAATTTTCAGGAACACTGCAGGGCAATTCAAATATGGTGTAAAATATATGAAAAAGGGAATATAAGTTCTGATTGCGTACAAAAAGGATTGGACTGTGCGAGCCCCTGTACTACGGAGCTGCAGGGACTCCAGACTGGCAGGGCAACTTCGTTTCAAACCCCCTTAAGAAAACAGGTTTAGACGTTTAGTTACGCCACGGTGCACATGCGCACAGCTGGCTATGCAGTGGTTTGAGCCGAAATCAAGTTCACGTACAGTAACCCCCCTCAAAATAAAAAAGAAAAGGATCCGTCTCTTTCGGGTTTTAATACTTGAATTTTGGTACTTACATTATCCTATGAATCTGCCATTTTGGCTCAGTGGAAATTGCCTTCATTATAATTTGGTCGTGTTTTTTGAATAAGATGTAGGTAATTGGACAAACACTGGGGTTATATAATGTAGATGAATAAAAATTTGCAAAGTATAGTGGTAGTGGTTTAGTTCGAATGGGCCCGGTGGTTTTCTAGCTTTTCCGCGGAAGGACGGACACGGCTATTAATATTTATTATATAGCATGCTATCGGATATGAGCTTTTGCGTAATCTGATTGGTTCCCTACTACCAGGCTATCAGCTCATATCCTACTACACACGTAAAAACGCGCAAGCTGTTACAGACCTGCAAGCAAGTTGTTACAAGGCTGTTCAACAGGCTGTCACCGTCATGTGTTCGCACTGGCTGTCCCAGGTTGTTGACAACAAGTTGTTGTCAACTTGTTGACAGACTTGTTACAAGGCTGTTGTGACAGAGCTGTAACAGCTTGTTGTTAACAACTTGGTACAAGGCTGTTGAGAACGAGCTGTAACAGGTCTGTCGATATCAAGCTGTTGCCAGCTTGTTATAAAACATGGCGGATACGTGTAAATCCACGAGAAGCCCACTTTTCCCGCGTCCCGCGTGGTTATCAACAAGTTGTTAACAAGCTGTTGTAACAGACTGTCACAAGGATGTTCCAACAGAGCTGTAACAGCATTATTTCAACAACTTGGCAACAGGTTGTTATTAACAAACTGTATCAGGTCTGTTGGTATCAACCCGTTATCAACCTGCAGAAAAATGTTTTTAAAAGCAGGAAAAAAACACGCGCGAAATTCTATAAATATATTCTCACGAGGACCACGTGAGCAAATCGATCGAGAAGAACCACGAGAACATACAAGGAGATGAAATGCAAGAAATTGGAGAAGAATCACAAGATACAACCATATTCGACAAGATTAACTATTTAATAAAAATATTGCGGTAGGTACTAAACGTTTTATATACACTTTACAACATCACAAAACTATAAATTAAATTTGTTTAAATATACAGTAAAAACCCGCTAACAAGAACCTACTTTTTACTAAATCAGCCTGGGATAGGTTCTTATATTTCTTATATACATTCTTATATAAATAAATTCTTAATTTCAGCCTGAGGTTCCTAATAGTGGTAGGTTCTTGTTAGTGGGTTTTTACTGTATATAATATTAAAACGAGTCCTGTCGTGTTTTTTTTGATACGTTTGCCATGGGCTTTCTTACACTATAACCTTATAACCTATGAAACTTTATTGTTATTTATTTAACAATTACTAATTGTCTTTGACGAATTTTACTTTCATTACTTTTAATTTTATTGCTATTTGGTACAGGTAAGCTTATATTATATTAAAATAATGTCAAGAACTTTCATTATTATTGTGTCTGATTAATATAAATACTGTAGATAGGTCAATCAGTTCTTAAACATTTCCTTAGGGACCGGTTGTTCAACTGTCGATTAGCTTATTCCAGGATAAGTGGAAATTTTTTGAATGAAATAATGAAGATGCAGACAAAGATGTTCAAAGTTTTCAGTTCAGACATCGTACAAACTTTAAAATGTCTTGCCCTAGGAAGTTTGAACTGAAGTTATCAAACCGAACATACCAAAATATACAGTACAGCTGATTAAATTTTAACCCAGGATTAGCACTAATCGTCCATTGAACAACCGTGCAGGTATATAAATTACAGTGTTTTCACTTTACATTTTATAATTTAGTTGGAGCTTTATTTATTGATTACATGTAAATTTGCAATTTAGGAAAACTTTGGTACCACTTTTCTAGCAATATTTGCAAATTTACCTTTAAATTTTTCTAAACTTCCTATCTTTTCAACTAACTTCCTCTTTTTTCAACTAACTTCCTCTTTTTTCAACTAACTTCCTCTTTGGATTCAAACAAATATGACATTACAGTATTACAAACAAGACAGTTAAAATTTTTTAATTACGTGTTTTCAATTTAAACAAAACTCCAACCAAATTTGGAAACTGACAAAGTAAGAAAACTGTACTTGGTAAATAAAGTATATTCATACCTGTGATTGTGATTATGGTAAAGTCAAGTGATTGTTGGTAAACCTTAAGCTGCATTAATGATAAATTTCCATGCTTCACCAAGATAAAAACGATTTAATAAGAAGTTGTTGTTCTGACTGTGGTGGTTTATCAATGTTCTTTTAGATACCACTTCTTGTTCTTCATGAACATCTTGATCTCCATCTTCAAATTTACATTCATCGTCACACTGATGCACCAAACTAACTTTCTGGATTACATCACTGGAATCTATCAACTTTTTGTAGATAGTCTTTGACAATAATGGTGAGTTGAATTTACCATAATGAATGTTTCCATTAATGTGTTTCATGATTTCATATTGAGTTATAAGGACCAGATTTAATGTATCTTTATCATTTCTAGAAACTTGCACAGCAACATCAACTTGCCCAAAACAATCCTGTATAACAAGAGAATATAATGCAGAATGATAATCGGCAACATCATAATATAGCATTTCTACCTATAAGGTATGGTATATACCTATAGAGTAGTCTATAGGTACTTGGAACATTTCATATAGGTGACCTAGCTATAAGAATACAAGCATATAGGCAACTGACCTATTATAGATCTCTATAGGCACCAAGAGGTTCTATAGGCAATTGGAACGTTCTCTATAGGTTGCCTATAGGCAGCTATGGATGTTTTGTAAGGGACATAGCTAGTTTCTACTAAAATGATTAGATTACAGTATTTGCTCTTAATTTCTATTATCCAGGCTCTGCAGCTGTTTTATAACTAGCTGCTATATTACCTGTATGTACAGTACCGCATATAAATTCTGAGCATTTAATGCTCAGAATTTAATCTAATAGTATATACATTATATATACCATCAATTGCATCTAAGGATGGACACCGTTGATAAAAAACATTACCTCCACCAACATAAAAAATATTAAACATTTCCCAGGAGCACCTGACCAGTCTTAACCAGTCTTACCCAGTTTTACAGTGATTGGTTGAGGTAAAAGAAACCTGTCAAATGCTCCTGGGAAATATTGAAGTTTGATGTTAGTGGAGGTAATGTCCATATCTGTATGTAGAGTACAATAGTATACAACAAATTACAATTGTGTACATACTTGTACATTGCTGCTGTCATATACAATAATGTCTCCTTCTTTGACCAGGTTATTATCTTGGGCAATACATCCTCTGAACTTCTTACAGCTGTCATATGGATTGATTTGATGTAAAGCTAGCTCATCTTCAATAATGCATGTTGGAAGGACTGATGAGACAATTGTGTTTTGCAGTCTTCCGTTCAAGTAAGTACCCTACGCATACAAAAAAGAAATACAAAGTATTTATAATAATTGTGATTACATGTACATGTATCTTAATAAAGAGGTTTGATACTGGATATTTGTTTTAAAAAAGACATTTCAGCTAAAATACTATAGCCTTCTTCAGCAATTGATTTTTTGAAGAAGGCTTTAGACAATTTTAACTGAACTGTCCATTTTTAAAAATTTATTTATCCAATGTCAGACCTTTTTATTAAAACATTTCGTCGTTCAAAATGCCTGGCTGCAATTATAACATAAAAATGACTGCCTGTTTTTATACGGTATAGCCTGAAGCAAACATAAGAGACTGCATGGAGTTGGGAGAATTTACAGGGCATACATTTTCTACTATAATATATAATTATATACTGCACTTTACCAATCTGAGAGTCCCAGGTTTGTAAATGTCTTTCTGACTGTTTGATCGTGACTCTTCTTCAAACATAAATTTTTTAAATATGGGTAACTTGCATATTACCATTAGTTCGTTAGATGCATGTAATCTAAAAATTGAAAAAAAAAAATTGTTTGATATCAAATATTGAACATCAAATAATAGTAGCAGTGTAAGGGTTCCTGCTAATACAGTATCTGACTCGCCTTACTTACCGATCGACCTCCATAATTTATAAGGCAACTTACTGTACCTACTGTAATGACTTACTTACCAGTCATTTTTCTTTTATACATGTACTGCATGCATTTGTTATGGAGCTGCAGTTATTATACAGTATATCTACTAGCTGTGAAGTGTTGTACTGGTACCTGTGATTATTTCCCCACTGTCCACCAGCAATTATAAATTGAAGGACCTGGTTTTTTACAAAACGATCAGCAATGTCTCTACTTGATGCATGCCGGTTAGAGAAAATATTCAAATTACGTATCACTGAATTGAATGCTTCAAACCTATTAAAAATTTAAAGTTTGAGTGCATGAATTAAGTAAATTTGAGGTTTGGTACATATGTTAAAATAAAGTTTCCAGTTTTGTAGTGAAACTGTAAGTACCGGTACAGTGTACTTGGGAAAATTACTGTACTCCCAACACCAAGTGCAACTACAGTACATGTACTGTAAATATCTAAAATAAACTTGGTCTGCTACATATCTGAGCCTCACTGAGTTGATCATAGAGTACTTTATAATACTTAAAGTAAGTACTGTAATTTTCACAAGGTTATCATGGCATCCTTCCTTGTTTGGGGATTTGTCTGAGTCAGTGAATTCCATTTCTTATATTTATCCTTATACCTGGAATGCTAACTTCAGTCATTATCACGCTTCAAAAGTGAAGTCATAATTTTGAACTTTTGAAGCTTCCAGTCCCTTGACGCGAACCGCGTGTCTTGGCCATGTATATAGGGGGACTGAAGACAATGTAATAGCTCTCCACTTTTTGACCTGAAGTTAGTGTTCCAGATATGAGCAGAGAATGGGAGGAAGTTCACTGGTCTGAGTACAGTACTTGCATCTTGACTAGCAAACTGAAAACATGAGAAGTTGAAAAACTGAAAAGATGTTTTAAAATAATTATCGATTTTCTTACTATATTGCAGGTTACTATTATTTCATTACCGTACCTTTCAGTTGCAAAACCAACTGGTGGACCAAAGTTAAGCATGTCTTCTTGAAGATGGAGCAACATGTGAATTTTCTGCTTTCTTGCCAACTCGGGGTGGACTTCAATCCAACATTCCATTAATTGCTGAATTAATGCAACTACATTGTCGTCATCATCAATATCAACTGCACTTCCGTATGCAACTGCAAAAAATCTGCAATCAAAGCATACATGTACAGTATCAGGTAAGAATACAACTTTGTATGCTACATTTATTGTAATTTTATAGATAAGGTTAACCATAGGAAACATTATAGGTTGCCTACTTGCCTCTATATAATTGTATACTGTAATATCCTATTATTTTAATATGCTATATATATATATATATATATATATATATATATATATATATATATAATTATATAAGAAAAATAGAAAATGCCTGCCCATGTTTATATAATATAGCTTGATGCAAACGTGAGATTGGTGAGAATGAGTTGGGAGACTTTGGATGTTTACGTGAACTCGAGCCGTAGGTGAGGTCCCAACCATGACATCACAACCGTGTTTGCATAGCCTGATATAGAAAAAGGTAACTGACTAATCACAGCATGAGCATGCGTATGATGCAACCTATTTTATAAATATATATGTACAGTATATACGCGGTTATAGGCAAAACATATAGGATTGCCTATATGTTGTCTTACAGTATACACTGTAGACTAAATCCTTTAATAGGGAATGTATGTGACTCTTACATCAGCAAGTTTGCTCCACACTTCAAGTTCTTCATTGGGTATTATCCCATCAAGAATAAAAACAGAGATTTGTGCCCATAATTTGAAGTCACGCCCAACACAAGATCCATAGATCTTTACAAAACTACTTGACAGTCGTCGAGGAAAGGCAGAGAAATCAAATGATTCAATTTTTGCTTTAACTTTTTTCTTATCAGCAGCGGATAGACCTTTCATTGTTTTACCAACGAGATACTTGACTGGACCAAGCAGAATTGTGTGCAAGATTTCCACTGGTGTTTGTCTAATGAAAACATGAAAGGTAAAAAGCAATGCAAATGTGACAGTACAATTTGTTGTCATCCAGTTGACAGGTGCTTTGCAAAATTGAACTTCCATTGTAAACTTAAATTATTACACAAAACACAAAGTTCTACTGTGAGAAATTTGTCAAACAGAATCTACTTCCGCGATTGCCTTTAATCAGTTTCATATGCATTTACATGTACAAGTGCCAGGTGTGACAACAGTCTTTTACAACTGTCGACGTGCTTGCCGAAGCAATCTACAGTGATTTCATTATGTTCCTCGTTAGAAAGACTTATTACAAATTATCGAAAGACTCCAGCAATTACATGTAGTTTGCTGAGGCAAAAACAGTTGAATTACGAGGACTGGTAACTAAAACTAACTAAAACTTACTCGTTAGCTTGGAAAAATCGTAGCCTATCAAATTGTCCACCACGTTCTGTAATGCCAGTGTTTGTTCTGACTCTGGATTTCTCCCTTTCAGTTCTTAAATTAAAGAAAAAGAGCGTTAAATCAGAGAAACTTTTTAAAGACACAAAAAGGTACAGTACACATGACACATTGTTGTATTTCATTCATTTCAATCACACAATTTTTTGTTTGTTTGTCTGGTTAATAAGGATGTGGTTTAAGATGGTACAGTATGAGTATGTACCATTGCCTTCATGCACATACAAACCTCACCACCAAAAGTAATAACTGTGCATTTACATGAAATTAAATTAAAGTTTGTTACGTTATTACTTACACTGCATTGTTGATTTGAATAAGTGCATCATCTATGGTTTCTTGTGTGTGCATATTGCCAATAGTTGTGGCTGTTTCTTTAGTTGCCTGTTGTAAACCGAAAAATTATGAAAATCTACTGTATATAAAAATTATAGTTTTATGATACTCATCACAGAATTACGTGCTTTCTGATTGGTTGAGAGGAATCCAATTCATAATTTGCATTGTGGAATTTTGTCCAATTGAAATTCAAATTTTGTCCAATTGAAATTCTGAATTCAAGTTACTGTATGAGACCAAAATATAGTAACAAGATCAAAAAACAGAAGATGAGTTAAGGTTTTGTTGTATGTACTGTACTGTAGTGCAAAGAGAAGCTGTAATATTCATTATTATATGGAAAAGAGTATTTTATTAGCAACTAAAACACTCATAGAATCCATATTTCACTACATCTGGGAACTGAGTGGTGTATTTCTCATATGTACAGTAATGCTCGCGAGTGAGATATATACGCCTTTTGCCGTAAGTTTCGAATCAAGTAAATTTGACCCAGTAACTCTCTTAATTCAGTTTTTCACGTAAAATGACGTATTCGGAGAAGCTGTTCTATTTTTAATTTGTGTTTTCTAAAAGTTTTAGGTCAAGCGGTTGTAGTTTTTGCATTAAACCCAGTTTATCAACATCACTTCCACGCATAATTTCATTGTCCATATAATAAATAGAACATTACACGGTTGCTCAAAGATATGGATTTTATGTTCTCGTGGCAAGAGCAATATCTCACTCGTTCGTTGCTCTCACCCGTGAGATATTGTCCTCACCACTCAAACATAAAATCCATATCTTCTCGCAACTGTGTAAAATCCCCTTTGTATTTTGGAAAGTTTTTTTATAGTTAGTATAGAAGATAAACATACATCACATTTTCGACAATAATGAGTGGCTGAACTTCCAGATGGTGGCACACCTCTGATGCTCTTGGGTTGTCACAAGCCAGTAACAGAACAGGGCATTGCACGAAAACCTCCATGTTTGTTGCGGCATCAAACATCAACATTCCTTCTTCAAGTGCTGTTCACTGTAGACCCAAAAAACTAATTAGTACTAAAGGTATGTACTACAGTACTATTAATTTTACAGTTTACGTTTGTGTAACCAATGAATATGTCAGTGGGTTGTACTGTATGTTGGCCAGGTGGGATTAATGAATGAATGCATGTGCCCATGTTTAATTTGGATAGAAAAATGTATGTAAATTTAATGAGAGGTGGGTTGGAGAAATGAATAGATTTACCAAAGTCACGAGGGAGGGTAGATTAAGAAAAGGCTTTTTTATTTACCTTGCAAGTCAGTTGAAATAGCTTTTCCAAGTGTTACTGAATCAACTAAGTTTGAAACACAAACAAAGTGAATGTTAGTGAACTTTGAGGTTTCCTTTTTTGGCAGGCTTGCAAGAAAAAACGAGTACGATTCAAGCTGGTTCCACTTTTTGCTTCGATTTCCACTGGTCTCGTCACTGAAGATCACAAGTGGTAGTGTCAATGTTGGTCTGCCTGATGCCGCTATTTTTGTTGGACTTGGATTATGAAGTTCTCTGCTTTCCTGTTAACAAATGAGCAAAAGCAATATTAAGTGAGCAGCCTTATACTGTCGTGTTGATGGTAAACTGTATAAAATAACTATTTATCTAACCTAATATGCAGTTTACTCTGCAGTAAAATACAGTGAACTTTTAATGTGCAGTAATACAGTGAACTCTCTCTAAGGTGGACACTCTCAGGACCAATTTTGGTGTCTGCCTTAGAGAGGTGTCTGCCTTAGAAATAATTTTATTTTAGTAAATAATGTATGAGCGGCCAAGATTAGCTGTCCACCTTAGAGAGGTGTCTGCCTTAGAGGGGTGGCCGCTTAGAGAGAGTTCATTGTATATTCAATCTCCTGGGCTGACTACATTATCATTGCCCTTTTTGTGGCAAAGTCCCAAACGTTAACATATCAATTTGCAGACTTTTAAATATATGTAGATATAATTTACTTACCTCTTCACTAAGTTCAATTATGTCTCCATCCACATTTTTGAACCCTACTTTACAAGCAGTTAAGCCAACAAATGTGTTGCTTTGAACTTCTTCCACTTGATCAAACAAAACCAGAACTTGAAGACGTTGGCTATGGAGTTCTGCTTTTAATATCTCAATCATTGATGTTAGAGTGTTGTTTATTTTCTGAAAATCAATAAAATAATAATCTAACTGCAATATTGCAAAGTATGAATGTACGGTACAGTACGTATTACTACAGGTGTATCCTGTACATGGGGGATGTATGGGTGGAATGTACTGTATATACTGTACTAATATTTCTTAGGAACATTTTTTTTTTAAATGCCATTTTTAATAAACCACTTAAGGCGGATTTCCACTCAGGAAAATGAACACCGGATCGGACCGGATCGGAACAAAATCAAATCCGCGCATGCTCCTTGAGTAGAAATTTACTGTTCCGATCCGATCCGATCACGCTGCGTCCGGATAATAAAAATGTTGAAATATTTTGAACTTTTTTTGGTCCTGTGATGCTGATCGATCCTGTCTACCAATCAAAATACCGTATTTATATCACATGCTAAAACAAGATGGAGGACAGTTTGTGCCTCATCGAGTTGCAGTGCCAGGAGTGGTGACATGCGAAATTGTTTAAAAAAATATTCATGGTCGTATAGCTTCAACTCTTCAATTAATAAGTGATATTCACTTGTCCACTGTCTTTCCCGAAATATTTTTCTTACCCACACGCTCTTTTTGTATTTTTCTTGCTTTTTCCTTCTTTGTAGACGGCGACGTAGCAAAATAAGAAGAAGGACAACCCGCTTCTTCACAGCTGCTGCCATTTTTGTTTACAAATATGCCATAGCCGCGCGAAATAAAATAATTTGTTGGACTGGACCGAGTTGTAAATTTTCCAATCCGGTCCAATAGTACTTTGATTGGAAATCAATTGCCGGACAGGATCGGATTTGATTTTGTTCCGATCCGGTCCGATCCGGTGCTTATTTTCCTGAGTGGAAATCTGCCTTTAGTGTAATAAATAAACGAATCCAATGCAATAAAGATAAACAGTTTCAGATTATTCAATACAAAACCTTTGTGAAGAACGAGTTCACTCTTCCATAATGAATAACATTGCCAATTTTATATTTGATAAAATCTCCAGTATATACTGTTACTCCATTTACTGTTAGGGAGGATGTTTTCAGTTGGCTGTCAATGTGCCATTTTTTACCCTGTATGGAATAAAATTATATTTTTCATTTAGTCAAAGGTGCATAAACATTTTCGTATTACTGTATCAATTTTTTTTTTGGTGAAAGTCTTCTGAAAAAAATGAGTTCAGAATTTCGTATCTGAAGTTTATAATATTTGGTGTAAGACTAAATATTTTGGAAATATTACTAACTTCATATAACTCTTTAATAAACCTTTCTGTTTTCTCAGGGTATCGAGCAAGTTGATGTGCGATAGAGGGTGTGGCCAGCTGCATTTTAATAATTTCAGATGGAGCAATCCAATAGAAAGGATGACCACGACCATAACCCTGTAGTTAAGAAGTATATAGGGAAGAATATATATATTTATATATATTATATGCAAGTTAGCCATGGCCTCATAGGGGAGCATGGGTGCCGTGTACTGTTAGGCGTAATTGCCTCTCACCAATAGTTAAGCCCAGTCGGACGGGGTTAGTACTTGGATGGGTGAGCGTCTGGGAATAACCCCGTTCTCGAACTTGGACCATGTGAGTTTTAGTTGGTCTCCCTGTGCTCCGAGGGTTTTTCTCCGGTGTTCCTCCCTCTGCAAAATCAAGACCATCTAGGAGTGGCGCCCACCCCTGCTTTAGGGTAGTAGCTAATGAAAGAGGGACCTTCTGGCTCCTCAGTCCGATTGCGGCCGGCTTGTGTGTAACCCAGCTTTCGAAAAATTATCTCATCTAACTACAGTAACAGAAATTATTTATTCTTTTACTACTTTTACCTTGCGCAATGTTAGTATATCTCCCATCCCTTGCACTTTGAATGATAAAACGGATGACAAAGATGGAAGCTGAACCCCAAAACGTGTCATCATCATCCATAAGTACTCTAAATCTGATCTTGACTGAAAACAAATGTCAGTTACATTCCTGAGATTAAATATATATTATATTCTGCTATATCATGCTATACCATGCTATGCTATATATATATATATATATATATATATATACAAACGAGCACGTGTGATTTTGTTCACGGAATGTCGGAAAGTGCTCAATACCATAAAGGTACCTCAAAATGTTGAGGAAAGCCCACTTAAACTATAGGTAGATAGATAGACAGACAGACAGACAGACAGACAGACAGACAGACAGACAGACAGACAGACAGAATCTAAAGAATTAATTATATAGATTCAATGCAAGTGTCGTCATCACTATCTTCACGTCAGGATATGAAAAATGTCACTGAATATTTTCTTGTAAAAAGCTCACAACTATATAATATTAAATATAGTATATAATTATTAGCCTGATAAAAATAAGAAAAAATATTAAACGGGTTACCTTTGACCTCATGATACTATGTGCGTAACAGTATAATAGAAAAAACTTTTTCATCTGGAAAGGGATAAAAGCTGTTATCGGTGGTTTCAGCTTGGACATTTTCATCCGTATTTTCTGACAATGTTTCTTCTTCCTGAGGAAATTCAAAGTCTAAAGGATTATTATCCTGCTCATCTTCATAGTTATCATCCTGGTCATCTTCAGAGTCTTCCACGTCTTCATCATAGTCACATTCATGATCCTCTATGGTGTCTGCTTCAAAACTCAATGCGTGTGTTGTTGACAAAACGCGTCGTTTGTGAACTTGGGTCAATAAGTGACGCCGACAACTTTCCTGCGATTCAAAATTCCTCTGGCAAGTTTCACAAGACGAAAACAAAATCCCTTACTCGTTTCATATTCTTCAGAAGTTGCTTAACATCATTTAAAATAAGACAGAAAACTGTCCTGAAATATCTTTCCCGAATAAAATTTCAAGTAAAATTTCTGTTATATGTATTTTGTCATCAACTTTTTTAAATAATGCCTTTTTTCCCTATTGGTTAAGTCCGAAACGTTTGCTTCCTTATTTAGAAATCTAGAGCAAAATCCTTGCATCTTATTGGTTACTTGCCTTTTTTCAAGATTGCGTGGATTACCATAGGCAGCCCAAATATATAGGTCGTTTAGCTTGTTATTCCTGACGACAAGCTGCCGAATATACGAGCTAAGCGAGCTGAGATGAAAACTCGCCCCGCTCCCCTCATTGCCAGTCTCGCGCGACACGCTACCGAAGCTGACGAAAACTAGTCAAGTAGTAATAAATGATAAGGTTGGCAAGTAAATTCACTGTTTGAAGCAAACACTTGAAGAAACATACGTACTATTCAAAAACCATAAAGAAAACTAGCGAGAAAACAACATCAACATATACATGGATAAATTTACTAACCTGTCAGTAAATTTTGTTTTCAAAAACCATTCGGTTAGGCCATAAATTATTGAATGTTTACCGTACTTTGCCGAAATATTTCGCCGTGACTATGCGGGATGCTTTCATCCTGCTACTGGTCATTTTATTCAAATTGAAAAAAAGCATCTCATTGGCTGTTAAAATTCACGTCAATCGGAGGAAAACATACAACAGGGGGGTTGTCACACAAGCGGCAAAGAGGTTTTTTCAACTACAGAGAAAAAAAATTATTGTGTATCGTGAAAAAATTATAATTTAAAACCCGTTAGCCAGCGAAAACGTTTATGACAAGTTAATTATTGGTGTATCACTGGAACTGGCAAGATGTAAAAAGAAAAGACAACAGAATTCAACACTCCAGTAAGTAAAAAATATTGAATTATTTTATGCTTTTCTCAACAAATACGACGTACTATATCTTACGTATAAAATGTAAACTTTTATCCAAAGAAAGCACTACAAAAACATATTAAAAGTCAGTTTCTTTTCAAGTTTCCTTTGGAAATGAAACGTCGTCAACAGCGTCAAAAGTTCTCCTCTTTATATTAATGTTCCTTGCTTCACTTTGTGGTAAGGTTGTTATAAAGTTTTTTGACTTTCCTCCATTTATAATAGCCTTGTTTTAAAAAGTTGTTCCCGCGGATCGCCGGCGCTCAGTTCTCGACTTTTATCAATAATTCAACATGAATTCACTGTCGCACTGGTGTTGCCATGCAGATAGGCAATAAATAGGCATACAAAAGACTGCAGGTTTGGGAAAGTTTTTCTGAGTACTTCAGTATAAAATAAGGACAGCTTTTATAACAATAACAACAACAACAACAACAACGGAGTAAAAGTTATGTTGCCGTGAATATTTTCTGTGACCATTCAAAAACAAGTAATAACGACCAGAAATATGCTTTATCGACAAGCCCTTGACTATTCGCTCATAGAAAACTCGGGCGGTTATACACAAAGCAAATTTATCTTACCTTGTAGCTACTAAAAAGCGAAATTTTGTATATCGCATCGTCTCCGATCGAGGTGTCAGAAGCTTGAAAACTGGAAAGTAGGATCAAACGACGCCTGTATATAATAATATCAACTGCAGTTTTGGACTATCTTGTGCAGTTGTGGCGTAAAACCAACGTCTGAAAAAAAACCCAACACGTCTAAGATAACAAAACCGTCAATCATTTATTAGACATCAAGGCAATACCTGAAAAACATCGAGGATCGTCCAAAAAACAAACCATGCAACAGTCGATTCGAAATTCGAAATTGTTTCTGCAAGTCACATGCACTGCAAATGTTTATCGTATTTACATACCTTGTGTTGTTGTACGGCAACATGATCTTTATAAATCAGTTTATCAAATTCGATTCGTTGTAAAACCAAGACACATCAAAAAAACATATCCAACGAACTCGGCAAATTCGATCTTAGTAGAAGCATAGTCAACTGAAAAACAAAAACCTGTCAAACAGGTTAGCGACCAAGCCTGGTTTGTTCCCAAAACCGCGTGCGCTAGTTAACATCGTCCAGATGATGACCCATCAAGCAATACAATGGTCTTTAGATTTCAGAATACAGTACTATTTAAATATAAATAAATATAAATACAAACACCAAGTTCTAATTAACGAACAATAATTGACCGTACCGAAAAAGATGGCGACTTGTACATTTTAACCACAACCCTTTGCGTACAGTATATGTTGTTTCTTGCACAATACAATTATCGGAAGATAGGTCTTTAAAAAGATCAAACTTTGGTAGAAATGAAGTTCTTGCTTATCTAATCCATGCTAACATGATAAACGATGTTTAGTTGTTATTTGAGCTGATTTGAGGTCGCAAAGCATTGTGGTTAAAGGTACCGCTGCCATATTTTTCGGTATCGTCAATTGTAACGAACATTAATTGTGTCAATGAAAGATCAACACCCAATTGAACGCGGGTAGTCTAAATGCAGGTGTTATTATAATTTGTTTTAGGATCATTTGCAATTATGAATTTAATGAAAGTGATTTTTTGACCACAAAGTCAATATTGGACGATGCTATCAGCAGAAACCAAATTATCAATAAAATTTCCCTGGGACAAGTTATCAGCGATATTTGGGGTGAGAAAGTAAAAAAAATGTCTACAGCCTCAGGAAGGGGATCCGGTTACCGCAACTTAAGAAAGCGTGTAGTGAACGAGGGAGATAAGAAAAATAATTGAAACACTCGATCAAGAAACTGTAGACAGCATAAAGTTGCTATGTGCCAGTTACAGTGGATGGATCGTGGATTGTCCACTCCTAAAAGAACAGGCAGTCACATTATTAAAGGTTCCAACATCAGAGAAAAGAACTGTAGAAGGTCGTCGTCTGGTATGCGAGGTTGTCGTCACGCTAGATCCACCCAACATAGCATTGCGCACGCATGGGGACGCAGTTCTGTTGAAAGATATTGCAGAAGAGTTAGGAGTCTCTGTGTCACTCTATTTGATTGATACCGTCATTCGTCTGGTGGAGGCAACATCATTTTGCTTAGGACGACTGATAATTCCTGGAGAAACTGATAGTGATATCAAGCTCTTAGAGGTGCCTGTAGCTGGTTCCAGGGTGTTAAGTACCACGACAAGCGACTCTCTACAGGAAAAGAGGTTAATTTCGACATCTTGCTTACTAATTACCACAGGTAGAACCGCATGCATAAATTGCGTATACGTTTCAAAGTTATGGACAAACCGAGAGAGGAAAAGGAAGGCAAAAGAGCAAGGACACACCACACAGAAAATGCAACTTACGGTATATGGCTAGAGATGGATTAGAAGAAAAAATCAACACCCAGCGGAAAGAGTTAAAAAGCGATGGAGCAAGAGAAAAAAGGTTGAGAGAAGAGGACATGATAGAATTTATGGAAAACGATAGTTCAGACCTGATGAAAATATTTGATCAAATCGAGAGCAAGGACGTACCTCCAGACATGAAGTTACTTTGGGACATGCAAATAAAGCAGTTATCCGTGAAGTCACCCAAAGGCTATCGCTGGCACCCAAGGTTGTTTTTTTGTGTCGATTTGACTTGTACATGTAATGTATTGTTTGTGATCATGACGTGACCAAATTCTTAAACACGCTATTTACAATTTTTTTCAGAATTGTAAGATTTGCTCTTGATTCAATAAGGCAAGAATTCTTCCAAGCAATCGTCTCATAAGGTACGCTTTATTTAGAAGCACACTTATATAGAAAATAAGGCGTGGCATAGCGATGCAGAGAACTAAAGTCTAAGACTAAGAACATGCAACTCTATTTTTAAACAATTCTGGCTGCGTTTTTTTTTAGAATATTTAATTTAGTCGTACTTAATGATTGGCTAATGTTAATGGAATATTTTGCTTGATATATTTTCTATTATATATTTATTATATTTTCTGTTCTTTCTATATTACATATATTCAGGTATTACAAAAATCAGTCAGTCAGGAACCGGGGTGGAATCAAGAAACTATCAGTTGGTGTCAGCGGGAAGCCGAAAGACAGAAACTCAAACCTGGGGATTACTGGGGTGGTTTGATTCTCGACGAAATGAAGATTCAGGTAACAACATGCCCCAGGCCATGCGTAAATATCCGTTCACGGTTATAATCAGGAATGTCATGTATAGTATACTTGCATCAGTTATAATATTAATTAACAAATCAGCTTTGTTTCTCTACAACAGAAGATTTACAAATGACAGTTAAAGGCGGACGACACCAACTCGTAGGAATGGTTGCACTTGGTGAATTTAACAAAGACATGAAGCAAATTGAAACAGGTAATCGAACAGTCGACCTGCATGCATTTTTTTTATACATCGCGCATTAGCGCATGAGTATGCTGTTGTACAAACTTTTGTATAATTATTAAAAAACGGATAATTTATAAATTCAGTAATATTTATTTGATCAAGATCAATTTTTTATAGGAACATCAAGTACGCAAATAGCAACGCATCTGCTTCAGTTCATTTTTCTTAGTGATTGTGGATTTAGGTTTCCCCTGGCACATTTTCCAACAGCACAATGTCCACCATCTGCCTTATACCTTCAGTTCTGGGAAGGGGTGTTGCAAATGAAAAGAGCTGGTTTTAGGTTTGTCGGCCATATTTTTCATTTCAAAGCAGTTTTTAATAGATAACGCACCTGAGACAACTCTATAAGTATCAATTAAAAAGTGTGAAATTGAATTCCAAAACATTATAAGTTATATAACCTTAAATGTTTTGTATTTCTTTTAATTAGCATCTATTATTGTATCTGTGATGGTGGAGACGCCAACAGGCAGTTCATCAGAATCCATTTCTCCATCTGCAGTCCAATTGAATTACATTTTATTGGTTACAATATGCTGACTGAAGATCCAATGATGTTTGTAATGGACTGCAAGGTGTGTGAGATGTATCTTAGAGTATGCGCATACTCTTTCGTAATTCAGTTGTTTTTACATTGTCATTGATTAAGGACTATTACTAACAGTTTTAAATTAGTCTTTTTATGTGCCTCTATACGTTTCGACTTTATGCATTAATCTGTCATTGCAGCACAACTTTAAGGAAATACGCAATAATATAGAGAAAAGTGCCCCAACTGGAACTGCGAGATGTCTTATCAACAATGGCAAGTACATATTCTGGTCCCACTGGAAGGAAGCCTACTCGTGGGATCAGAAATGCAATTCTAGCCATTACCATGAACGCCTGAAGGGGGACCATTTCCAATTAACACCAAGCTCAAGAATGAGAAACGGTTTAGCTGAGGATGGTGTTGGACAAAAGAATGTTTTGCCTCATGAAAGTATGCTGATAATTAATACATATATATAGTCACATGCAGTACATGCATGCACATTTTCATTTCACCAAGTTACGTATTTGATCGTATCACAACACATTTCTTAGCTGTACTTAGAAAATGGAGCTCTTGCATGTACATATATGCAATAATTAAGTGTTAGTATAAACTTAATTGGCTAAATATTGTATAAGTGTTAATATATAAATTTAATTCCTAATTGGCTAGAGAGCGGTCCGAATTTTTAAGATACGCTTTTTTCTTTAATTTTAGGCTTATAAACACCATCTGGAAACTATTAGTGCAGATGATCCAAGCAGACTTGATCAGTCGATTGTCTTATTGAAGCATACTAGTCGTATGGTGGAACTATTTTCCGATAAGCATGCTATTTTTCATATCAAAGATACCCGCTTACAGAATTTACACACTACTCTTCGATTCTTTTCCGAATGGAAAGAACAATCTTCAGAAGCAAAACGTCGGTTTTTGTCGGACAAGTTATGGTTTGACCTACAATCCATGGTTCTTGGTTTTATCTCTCTGGTAAGAGCTAAGCTGGCACGGTTTCCCGGAACGGTGATCAAGCCTTCTATTATGAATCAAGATATCGTAGAGAATCATTTTTCTCAGTTAAGGGCTGCAAATGGGCAGAATGAAAACCCGACGTATCTACTTACCCAAGGAACACAAAATTCTATCATATTTGGACAAACCACTTTGAGCAAGAAATGCAACACGGGCGCTAGCAGAAATTATTCATTTGCGGAACTGCCAAAAAAAAATCTGTTCAGTAAGAAAGATGCTACTAGCTGAGACAAAGTTAGTCCACTGTTGTCAATTTGTTACAGATATAACAATTACATAAGTTATTATTTAAGGCTATGTTACATGTACCAGAGAAATGAATTACATAGACCAAACGAACTTTCACTTCGAACTTCTTTTAAAATATACTGTCTGATAATGCGCATATTTATCTGATAAGCTGTATCACAGCAGGCTCTCACCAAACTTGATTTCGTATATTGGCTCATGAAATTAATGGTATAGTACCATTTCATGAGTCAGTATACGAAGTCAAGTTTGTTGAGAAAATCCAGTGCATTATCACTATATTTTAGGTGCTCCCTACTGTCTTTTTCCAACAGTGGAAAAAATGCAAAGTTCAACATCAGAACATGCTCGTGTCATGGTGTTGATGTTGACAACAATGCACTGTTGTCATAGCAACGGTTGAAACAGTTTAGTATTTGATGCCCTGGACGTTATTCTATGCACAATGTTATTTCGCTCTTTCCCAAAATATTCATGAGCACTTTCTTTTGAAGAAACAGTAGGGGGCCACCTTAAAAGAAAATCAAAGTGAATAGTATACTGTGGATTTTTTCAGTTTGTTTGGATTGTATTTTGTACGATATTTCTCTAAATTTTTGGTTAGCCATAATGTTGGTGATATAGTGTAATAAAGCTGGTAATAACCATGATAAATAACTTGTTTAATCGATACAACTGACTTTCAATGTTTCTCACACGCATATGAGGATAAAAATTTATCATAAGGCTCGGTCAACTCTAAATTTTACAAACGGCGGATTCTCAATACGGGAATTTGCGTAGGATGACTAGGATCTTCTTCAACTGGTTCAACGGCATATGTTGAAGTCACCTGATGACATGGAATGAATTGGTGACGTGGGACTGCTTGGATAAGTTCGGAGGTCAATTTTGCCTTGTTCCATTTGGTAAGGCAACGAACATCATAAGCAGTACAAAGCTGCTGTAGTTCTTTCTTCTTGTAGAGGCGTGCAATTCCATTCTCTCCAACATTATCGACTAATGCCAATAATCTCGTATGAGAGACTCTTTTGCCAGGACTTCGATCCTGCTCAACTTCAGGAAGTTGGACTTTCATTTGCCTTTCGCGCGCTTTTTCCTTCCTCTCCATCACAGCTTTGCGGTGGGCCAGAGATTTCTTGATATGGAAGTCTCTACGAAAATCGCGTAAAAATTGCCAGCTCCCATCTTAAGGTACCTCTCTGTTACCTCTTTGTAGATGTCAACCACCAGTTCCTATATTGATAAATATATGAATATATGGAAATGTTACATTATACCAAAAATTAAATTAAGTTATTCGTGTAAGTTAAAGGTGCATATGGTCTTCAGTTTGTTGTGAGCATGTGCGAAACTAATCTTTACACCTATATTATTTTTTTTTCGGTGTAGCATATTTATAGCTAGAATAATTGTATGTGATAGGCATATACCGTACCTTGTCCGTATCAGTGTCTAAGTCAAACATTTCTGTAAATGCTCTTTGAAGAGTATAGTTGCTTGCAACTTCTGTAATCGAATTGTCAACCATGTCGTTCTGCAGTGAGGACAACTTTTGAACGTTGATTTTGTCAACCCTCTCTTGTTCAAGTGACAAGAAAAATTGATAAGCACCATCGCTAATATGGAGCAATCCGCGTTCTCTATATTGTCTCGACTCGATGACGTTGAGTGTTTGAGGGCTAGTAGATAACTTCTGGAGAATTTCGTGTGGTATGATGATGTTGTTTTCCAAAAGCTCAATCTTTTTCATTTCACTGTTCACCTTGCTACGGATATGGCTGGATTGTGACAACTTGTTTCAATCACGTATCTTCGTGATTTATCAATAGATTTCTTGATAGCCCATCCACCAATGTACCGTATTTTTTCCGCGACCATCTGATCCCATTTCTTGCACTTCAAAACGGACAGGCTCCATTTCCTCTTGCTTACGAACCAGCTTTCCCAATTGGGCGCGCGTACAACTGGTACAGGTGGAACAGAAGCTGGGCACCCAAACTTCGTTGTCCATCGTCGATTTCAACCCACTTTCGAACCCTGAATACGCTTATGAGATCGCTTCTGTATTCTTGTGTCAGGAAAAGTTTATGTAGTTTCTCTGTAGCACCAGTAAAATCCCTGTTGGTCATGTGCATTTCTTCGAGATTCTCGGTTAAGTAATCCTTGAAACAACCTGCAATCCGACACCAAAGTATGCGAGCTAATAATTCAAATAGATCCAAATTATTAGCTCCATACGCTGCTGCCGACTTGATAGACCGGCTGTAAACATCTTCGTGGGCGTCATTGATGATCTTCACCAGAAACGTTTTCACGTTGAAATCTGCGGGAGGTACGGATAACTCGTCATTGAAATCTGACATCATGCATAATAGGACGTCTTCGAGGTTAACAGGAACGCCACCATTCGATTCAAAGTACCGTTTAGCGTCGGCCACATAGTCGCTGTCATTTACTTCGTTGAAATGGGTGTCATCTTTGCCTTCAACAAATTCTTGTTCTTCAGCCGCACTTTCGAAAAAAACTCTCGTTTAGATCACTGTACTTGCAGCAGTCGAAATTTGGCTCAAGATTCCCAGATTGATTGGTAACGAAACCAGTAAGTTCGGTAGGTGGCGGCAACAAAAACCTTCTCTGAAAGCCGATCACCTGGAGAGTTGCTTCTTGTTTTACTCTTGAAACTGCGACGTAAGTCTGGCCAGGCACAAACTCTTGTGAGCAATGCACAACAACTCCATCCAGAGTAAGACTTTGCGCTTTATGTACCGTTATCGCATAGTACGGTGCTAAAGGAAACTGAGTACGACTGCCTTGCACTTTTCCATTACTGTCATACTTGTACCATGTCCTACGACTGATGGTAACACTTCCGACGTTTGGAAAACTTACGATAAGACCTTCTTCATTTTCTGGATCAATGCCCATAAACTGCCCCCGATAGCCGTTTTTCAACCGATCGTTAATGTTGTACAACAGCATAACTTTACATCCTTGCTTTACAGTGAGAATCTTGCTGACGGTGTTCTCGAGATACTGGGCGTAACCACTATCCTTGCTTTCAAAGGTCATCCACTGTCCGGGAAAATCTGCCAGAACATTTAAATTGTGCACTACAACAGGCAGTTTCTTGAAGTAGATATGAACTGGTTGAGGTGCGGTGTCGATCGAGACGCAGTTCCTTGACAAACTACGAAGGTACTCCTCTGCCTGGTCGGTACACTGGCCCACTCGTAGAAGGTCAAAAGTGTCTTTTAAACGATTTTCCAATTCTCCTTGTCTCATGATCTTCTTAAGCTCAAAACGATGCGGGAATACTCTGTTGAATATTTTTGACCCGTAGACTGACTTTCCTGCATCAAATGAACTTGGAATTGGTTTTAATTGCAGAAGTCCCCAACTAGTATAACCTGTATATGCCCCCAAATGGAAGGTTATTGTTCGACACCATGTGATGTATAATATTTACAAGATTAAAAATGCGCCGGCTTGACATGGAGACTTCGTCCCATATTAAAACACTTGCAGCAGAAACCTGGTCAACAACGTTTTCCCGTGCGAGGGATCTTTCGATCAGCATAGGCGCAGGCAGCTCTGCGGTTTGTAAACCATAATGAGAATGGACGGTCTTTGCCATACCATGATACGCATCGCAGGAAATTCCACTCGAACAAACGATTTGACATTTTTCTCCTTTTGAAGTCAGAATCTTCTTTATCTCTTCCACAACTGTTGACTTTCCTACGCCCGCTCTTCCAAATATGCAGATGTTGTGCCCGCTTGCTGCCAAATTGACCACGTCACGCTGTTTCTTTAGTGAGTTCTATGTATCTATTCATGTTATTCAAAATATACACCTGTAAATATAATCATACATGTTTAATACGTCTGTACTCAACCTCGTATACCCAGGGCATTTTTGCCTGGGTACGAGGTTTGGTCTTGTACTAGGTACTATATATTATATATATATTATATATATTTATTCATACAATAAGCTAAATGTTTTGCACGTTTTCATTGGTCGAGAGCCATGATCTATTACTATAGACAGATGCACGGATTTCGTCACAACTTGTTCTGATTGCTGTGAACCAATAAAAATCGCCACTCCAATGTCACGAACCAATCATATTGCTTGTTTTGTATAGATCATGGATCACGGCAGATGGCGTGCTTCATCTTTTTCAATGCCCCGGAAGTTCGGCGGAAAATTCAATAAATTTTATCAAAAGTTTTTTTTTTTAAACTTTTTTATTGTATAAAACAAATAGATTTCCATTTTGCCGTTGTCTGTTCAGTTATAGATGCACAGAGGATGTCACAACGTGGTAAAGAACATCAGTGAGCCACTTTTTTGTTCTTAATTACCACGTTGTGACGTCATCTGTGCGTCTATAACTGAACATGCAGACAACGGCAAAATGGAATCTATTTGGTTAATTATATATATATCTAAATTCACACTTATCATTAATCATTGATTTGTGAATTTAAACTTGCTGCGGCGGTTATACACAGGTCATGGTGCAACTTTCTCTATGGCAACTAGGCCGGCCGCATGCACATCGCAATATGATTCCTCATGCATTTATCATCATTAGTCTTATTGGATACGGGGAGATTATAAGGTGGGAGTGACTAATGACTTAAAGAGTGTAATTATATTAATATATATATATATATATATATATTGTATCTAGGGCACGTACTGTATGCTCAAATAAGAAAAGCAGTTGAAAGCGACCTGGACATTTTTGCTTGATGGGTCATCATCTGGACGATGTTAACTAGCGCACGCGGTTTTGGGAACAAACCAGGCTTGGTCGCTAACCTGTCTGACAGGTTTTTGTTTTTCAGTTGACTATGCTTCTACTAAGATCGAATTTGCCGAGTTCGTTGGATATGTTTTTTTGATGTGTCTTGGTTTTACAACGAATCGAATTTGATAAACTGATTTATAAAGATCATGTTGCCGTACAACAACACAAGGTATGTAAATACGATAAACATTTTGCAGTGCATGTGACTTGCAGAAACAATTTCGAATTTCGAATCGGACTGTTGCATGGTTTGTTTTTTGGACGATCCTCGATGTTTTTCAGGTATTGCCTTGATGTCTAATAAATGATTGACGGTTATTTGTTATCTTAGACGTGTTGGGTTTTTTTTCAGACGTTGGTTTTTACGCCACAACTGCACAAAGATAGTCCAAAACTGCAGTTGATATTTATTATATACAGGCGTCGTTTGATCCTACTTTCCAGTTTTCAAGCTTCTGACACCTCGATCGGAGACGATGCGATATACAAAATTTCGCTTTTTAGTAGCTACAAGGTAAGATAAATTTGCTTTGTGTATAACCGCCCGGAGTTTTCTTATGAGCGAATAGTCAAGGGCTTGTCGATAAAGGCATATTTCTGGTCGTTATTACTTGTTTTTGAATGGTCACAGAAAATATTCACGGCAACATAACTTTTACTCCGTTGTTGTTGTTGTTGTTATTGTTATAAAAGCTGTCCTTATTTTATACTGAAGTACTCAGAAAAAACTTTCCCAAACCTGCAGTCTTTTGTATGCCTATTTATTGCCTATCTGCATGGCAACACCAGTGCGACAGTGAATTCATGTTGAATTATTGATAAAAGTCGAGAACTGAGCGCCGGCGATCCGCGGGAACAACTTTTTAAAACAAGGCTATTATAAATGGAGGAAAGTCAAAAACCTTTATAACAAACTTACCACAAAGTGAAGCAAGGAACATTAATATAAAGAGGAGAACTTTGACGCTGTTGACGACGTTTCATTTCCAAAGGAAACTTGAAAAGAAACTGACTTTTAATATGTATTTGTAGTGCTTTCTTTGGATAAAAGTATCATTACATTTTTATTATAAAACGTAAGCATTATAGTACGCGTCCCGTATATTGTTGAGAAATAGCATAAGATATATTCAATATTATTTTTTACTTACTCCTGAGTGGAGTGTTGCAGAACTTCTGTTGTCTTTTCTTTTATTAATACAGTTCTTGCCAATCGTGATGATCCAGTGATACACCAATAAATTAACTTGATCAGAAACGTATTATCTCGCTGGCTCTAAAACGGGTTACAAACGGGTAATTAAATATATAATTTTATTTTTATTTTTTCTTTTTTTTCCACGATACAACAATAATAGTTTTTTCTCACGTGTAGTTTGAAAAAAAAAAAAACCCTCCTTGGGTTAGCCCGCTTGTGTGAAACCCCCAGAACCCCCTCCCCCTGTTGTGAATGTTATATTTTCACCGATTGGGGAAAACGTCGCGTGAATTTTACCAGTGCCAATGAGATGCTTTTATTATCAATTTAGCATAAAATGACCATTAGAGGTATGAGCAGGATGAAAGCATCGCCGCATATGTCACGTTAGGTCCCGGGGCGAAACTAAATTTCGGCCAAAGTACGGTAAAAACATTACCAATAACTTTATGGCCTAAACTAAAGGTAATTAATTAGGAAAACAAAATATTACTGTACCAGGTTAGTAAATTTAATTCCCCATGTAATTATGTTGATGTTGTTATATTTCCCCGTCGAAGTTTTTCTTTATGGTTTTTGGAATAGTACGTATGTTTCTTCAAGTGTTTGCTTCAAACAGTGAATTTAC
>JAWNZC010000427.1:437500-600145 GCA_035771165.1 Paragorgia papillata | reverse complement strand
GTGACGTAAACGGAGGAAGGATTTTACGATCCCTTAAAGTAAACACACTCGAGAAGCACCAAATACTTTAACACATGACGTGCTGTTGGAAACTTGCACAAGTTATATTCATCATAAATCAGCTTTTCGTATCATTTTAATCGTCCTAGTTCAACTGTTTACGTCACAAACTCGCTAGTGCCAGACTCTTTATACAACACGGCTTTTTTTAGAATACTTCGTTAAAAAATTCAGAAATCAACAAAAAGTACGGTTTGCTTCAAATTTTTATCGTCATATTCGTATTCTCCATACTTTGGCGCATATAACAAGCCGGAAAAATAATTTGCCTTGAGTTGACCTTTAACTAATTATATTTAGCTTGTATCAATTTTCATTTGATTAAAAGTTTGCCGTTGAGATTTGAGAACCAACGAACTCAGTCTAAGACGTCTTGCACATTTCAGGGCTCAAAATAACGGCCGGTCAGCGGTCAATGACCGGCCAAATTTTTAATGTGACCGGTCAAATTTGTGTAACGCCGGTCATTTTGACCGGTCATATTAACTTGCAATTAATTTTATTACTTCCCTTTGAAGGAACTTAAAATGATTGTTGTTGTAGATCCGTTTCATAATGTCTGATATATATTGAAGTGAACGATGCATGCATTTCCTTTTTATGACAAACGTTCATATCAGTGCTAGCTTATATGTATAGCATAGAATATACTTTACATGTTTTTGTGTTGTGTTTGTATGTTTGTTTTTGTTGGGGTTGTTGTGTTTGTTTGTTTGTTTGTTTGTTTGTTTGTTTGTTTGTTTGTTTGTTTGTTTGTTTGTTTGTTTGTTTGTTTGTTTGTTTGTTTGTTTGTTTGTTTTTGTTGGGGGGGGGGGGGTGCGTCGTGAAATTTGACCGGTCAAAAAAATCGCCTTTGAGCGGTCACAATTGGAACTGACCAGTCGCCATGACCGGCGTAACATGCATGAAACGTTATTTTGAGCCCTGCATTTTGTAATTTATGCTGATAGTCTGCATCAACGTTCATGTTTGCTCTAAGAAACTGAGAAGACGAAATGATTGACGTGATTGGAAGCGCATTTTATTGTACATTTTGTCGGATTATTTGGGATCGGATCGGAATGCTTTATCAAGCTCGGATCGGTTTCGGATTTCAAGCATAACCAATTGTCGGATTGTAACCGTCCGATGCACACCTCCAGTTGTTGGGTTCATGTATTTCTAGTGTGATAGAACTATATTTCCTAACGCATCTTATTAACTACTTAATAACCGAGAGTGCGGTCTTTACGGTAAAATATTAAACCGAGGTCTTGCTGTATTGACCGAGCGATGGCGAGGTTAATACGTCCAAGACCGAGGTTTAATATTTTACCGTAAAGACCGAACGGTCGAGGTTATTAAGTAGTTTATTATATGGCACTTTTTATTTCAAAATCAATCTTGTATTTCTTGGTCTTCGCTTCCTTTAACTTTGTCAAAACACCGAACTAGCGTTGTTTTCTGCTGTTTCGTTCTTATCTGGATACTAAACTTACAGTTGTTGTCGTTCGGGTATAATGGTTTATAAATGACCTGGTTCTTGCACAGAATTTATTTTCGTAATGTTAATCGTCGTTTATTTCATTTATTTTCGTCGTTTTTCGGCAATAAAAGTTTCTTATTAGGATTTTTTGTTTGTTTCCAATCGTAAGGAGTAGGGCATTAACAATTTTCATAATGCATTAACAATTTTCATAATGCCCACGAGCATTACGGAGAAATCTCGCCACGTCAGCAACCAATCACAGCGCATGATTTTACCGGAAGTAATCCGCGCCATGTAATAAAGAATTTTATTATATAAAATAGAGTGTTTTATTGATTTTTCCGCCACTAATAAAAGTGATAATCTCACATGTGCGATTATTTATGATAATCGCACATGTGACGATTATCGCTGAATCAGCATTATAGTTTAATGCAATTTTTGCAAGGCAATAGGACAATTTTTTTATATAATAAACAGAACAATACATGGATGCTTGGAAATATGAAATTTATTTCTCGTGTTGACCAGGATATGTCACTCGTTCGCTTCGCTCACTCGTGAGATATCCTGGTCAACACTCGAAATAAATTTCATATTTCCGCACATCCATGTATTATTCTCTATATAATATTTCCTAACGCATCTTATATTTTCTATAATTCATCTCTTAAGGCATGCTGGTAACGGTTTGAACAGAAAACAACAGCAGAGACTCGTTGCCTAACAAAGATGCCGACCGCGACAGCCTCGACGACTACGGCGAAGACAAGTTCGGTGAAGACGCTGCTTCCCTGATAGGCGAGTACAACGACGACAAAAAGCCGACCTCCGTAGAAGGACCCGAGTTTGTGTAAAAGGTCCTTGTTTTGAAACAGATGTCGCCAAGAATTTGTAGATTTTCAAGGTAGGCATTGGTGTTGCGGTACAATAAAACCAAGAACCAAGCACTAAATCTGAAGTGCGCTAGACTATTAAAGACTATTATAGTTCGTAGAAGTAAAAGTTTTAATTTTTTAGTTGAGACTTGATGTGTCTTTAATCCATTGCTGCCTTGAGCTGGAAGAAAAACGACCCCTTTGCTATTTTACTCCGTCTAATGCCAGACGATCTGAGGGAGAAGCCTCAGGCTTTGTCCACATTAATCTGTTTTCAAACGAAAACGGAGACCTCGTATCGAAAACGTATTAAAAGTTTTCCGTCCATGCACACTATCGTTTTCGAGTCGCTTTTGCCATCCACATTTAAACGCCGAAACGACCCTGAAAATTGCACAATATCCGTGCGCAAAGGCCGTGGGCGACTCTCTGGAACCCAGATCATATGATCGTCGTGACGTCAGCGTTCAAAAGTTGCCCTGGTTACCGGAGGCTCTGAGTTTGTGTTTGGGAGAGGGAGAGCCTCTGGTCTCGCGAGCTTCAAATCTCACTTTGGTGAGTTACTTCCTGTTGATTATTCTCACGGTTGAATGAAATTTGAAACGCACGTTGCTATGTTACGATTGTTCAAAGTCCTCGACAGGCAGTAAAGCACGCTGTCTGGCACACGCGTTCGTTACTTCGTTTTCGATAAGGAAACTATGGATTTTATCACAATTCCAACTCACTGTGGAAAGAATAATTATCGGACTTCCTCTGTTCACAAAAACTAGACTTTCGCTTTGGTATTTCAGTGAGCTCAAACGGCAGTCCGAGACTCAGAGGTGTATGGTTTAAGTTTATAATATTTTTAATTACTCACGGTCACGCGTGACTTGCTTTGATTAACCAGTAGTAACGCTTTCAGAAATTTAGGCCAATCAAAAACCGAGTTCAGATATTGGAACTCGCCAAAGTGAGATTTGAAGCTCGCGAGACCAGAGGCTCTCCCTCTCCCAAACACAAACTCAGAGCCTCAGGCTCTGGTACCCAGGGTAACATGGCCTCAGACAGCCTAGGCAGCAATGGTTAAAGTGCCTGTGACACGGAAATTGAGGGGGTGTATCGCGCTATTTTTTGGCCGAAATTGTCTTATATTCAAATTCTGAGCTACAAACTTCAAAATTAAAACTGTACATTGATTCAATTATGAAACACGAGTTACCCAACCACTATGAACCAGTTCTGATTATATTACACCAAGTTCTCGCATAAATTGAGCAAAAGTTGATTTCTGTTTTGCCAAAAAGAAATCAAAATGTCGATTTGCAATATTTTTCAATCTTGCTCAATTTTGGCCATTCGTACTTCTGTGCAGGGTTCTAGCATCTTTTTGTGTTTTTATATCTTTTATAACCGTTATTGTGAAGTATTGTATGCTTTTTGGACAATTTTGTTTGTGCCTGAATTGCTAAAAATAGCGTGAAAAATTTGTCTTATTTGAAAGAACACTTAAAATGACAAAGTAACATCTTTTGCAGTTTTTGGTTTCATTGCTTCGTGTTTGAGATATTTCAGTTTGTTTGATATGTAATATATCATACACGAGAAGCTGTTTATTATCAGATTTGAAAACACCGAGAAGTGTGTTCAAAAACGAGGCGATAGCCGAGTTTTTTAACTCACTTCGAGGTGTTTTTAAATCAGATAATAAACGGCTTACGAGTGTATGGTATAGCTTCTCAAACAAATCAGTATTTAAAGTGCCTATGTCATCCTCAGGGACTTTACATATTTATACTAATTGGAACATTCTGAGAAGATTTGTAATATATCTTCTCAGGCGAAAATTTCATCTTCATGGATTTTTTTGCCGTTGAAGTTGACGGAAGTGACGTCGGAAAGAGGAATTTGTCTATATGAAAACCACTTTACAGATTCCTCTTTTGACGTCACTTCCGTCAACTTTAACGGCAAAAAAATCCATGAAGATGAAATTTTAGGAAAAGAAGATATATTACAAATCTTCTCAGAAGGTTCCAAATATCCTAAATATGTAAAATCGCCAACCATGATATAAGCACTTTAAACAAAGATATATATAACTTTCTATGATAAAGTCATTATGCACATGTGACGTCACAACATGTGACGTTAATAGCATATAAACAAACTGAAATATCTTAAGAAAGGAAGCAAGGAAACTGCAAACTGCAAAATATGTTACTTTGTCATTTTAATTTAAGTGTTCTTTCAATTAAGACCAACTTTCGTTTCATAGACATTTTAACCGTTCGAGACAGAACTGTAAAATAAGAGCGATGCTTTTTGGCATGGCTTAGGGAGTGTTTATATGGAGGCGAGCCAGTCCAGGTACCCGGGCTAGCCCCGCTTTGCCAAGATCTCACTTATGCTGTTATTTCTTGTTCATTTTCATCTTGTGTTTATATGAGAGCCCGCCTAGCCAAGATCTCGCTTTCTGAGACCGAGATATCGGTTAACCGGGCTGTTTTTCCCCATGTAAACACGATTGACCGGACTGGCTCGCCTACCCGAGCTGGCACTAAAAGCTTCGTACACGCGACAAAATTTGTTTTTATCAGCTTTTTTCGATTCACAAGTGCTGCTTGTTCATGTACAGTTCATATTTAAAACAATGAGACTTCGTGTCTTACCAGAACTGATAAATTATACAAATAGCACAATAAGCTAGCCAGCCCGGCTAGGCGAGCTAGCCCGTCTCATGTAAACACAAGCTCGGGTACCCGGACTGGCCTGCCTCCGTATAAACACCCCTTACTCACACAGCACATCATTCTGTCGTATTGGACACAGAAAGATTGAAAACAAGGTGTAGATTTAAGTAGGTTCTATATAGTAAATATCTCCTCGTCGAAAAACTAGCCTACACAGGCTAAGAAAGCCCAGTGTTTTTGTCGGTAATCTTCATTTAATCAAGATTATTGTATACGGCGAGAGATTTTCTTATATTTTGTATTCTTGTTTTCCCTCCCAGAGTGTATTTATTTTAGTTAGAATAGGAGCTGCAATGATCTAGCTGACATTTTTAACGGGTATAATTCTGGACGAAGCCATTGTCCTTTTTTTGAACCAAATAATGTATCTTGTAGTTATATGTTTTTCACTAGAATTTTATCTATGTGTAAGTAGAGTCGTCAGTTCATTTATTTAAATAAATTTCGCCCAAGAGGCTAACAGGTTTTGGTAAACTTTAATTCATTTGCTTTAAAGTGCTTATGAAACGAAAATTAAGTTTGTCTTATTTGAAAGAACGCTTAAAATGATAGAGAAACATCTTTTGCAGTTTTTCGTTTCCATGCTTCGTTTTTGAGATATTTCAGTTTATTTCAGCTGCAAATTAAATATTTTGACGTCACACGTGCATAATGAGTTATCGAAAAAGGTTATATATCTTTGCTATTGTTACACCAAATTAATTCAAAAGAAGCATATGGGTGTGTTTCGCCCAGAATACTAAACATGTAGATTTTCAAGTGAGTGTATTTGACAATGTCGAAGATATGTAACTTTTTGCGCTGACAACGAAGCAAGGAAACGAGAAACTGCAAAAGATGTTACTCTATCATTTTAGGCGTTCTTTCAAATTTATAAACAGATTTAATTTTCGTTTCATATGCCACTTTAAACTGTCTGTGAAACGACGGCTTCGCCTCGTCATAGACAACTGGCGAGCACTGGGGCCTGGGACTCAGGAACCTAAGCCGACCGTCTTCTTAGTTGGAACTCGCGTGCGTACTGGAAAACAGCTGTGAGCTCGACATTTCGATTTTTCAGTGAAATATATGTGTTTTTGTGAATCAATAAGCCGAAACGTAGTTGTTTTGGATTGACTCGTTCCTGAGTCCCAGGCCCCCAAGGTATTAAAATGAACGACGGAAATTTTCGAGAATTGGCATGTTCAGAAGTCAAAATGTCAGGAACTCTTTGCCTAAATCAAAAACGGTAAAATAACTTATTAACTGACTTTTTCTGCTCTATTTAAATACGTTAAAACCCCACAAGTGATATAAGCACTTTAAGAGTGATCTTAAACTATTCAGAAAGTTTCACAGAAAATTGTTTGGATTTAATATTTAACCATTCAATTCATTTTTGAGCATGGAATGTACACTTAGTTGACTGCAAGTTATCTTTACAGAAATTAACCCCACACGTGAAGAATTTTGGACTTAAATTGTCCTAGATTTTCATGTAATATATCAATACACGAGAAGCCGTTTATTCTAGCCAATTTATTGTCTAGGTTTCGGCTCCGTTGTTTGGGTATTTGTTGCCTTAATTTGAAAGCATGAAAAATCGGTCAAAAAATAAAGGTTAAACCTTAACATTTTGACCAATTTTTCAACTTTCGAAATAAAGTTAGAATATGCATATTTCGCACAAATAAAGCCTTCTTTGTTGCTACAGAAGCTCAAAAAAGGCTTTATTTGGGCTAAATATATTATCGTTTTTATGACTACCGCTGACCTGTCAGCGGGAGCCACTAAGTCGGCGTGTTGCTAGCCTGGTACCCTGGCCCAATTTCAAAAGAAATATGGGCCAAGTAACCACTAATCTGATTCTCGCGTCATCAGGGCTAAATCCCATGATGACGACTACAGTTTTACTCGTAGCCAAGAAAAACGCGCGAAAATTTTAACCAATCGGAAATCGGAAGTCTTTAGTGGTTACCTGGCCCATATTCTTTGATTGGGCCAGGGTACCAGGCTAGCGTGTTGCTTGCTTGCGCGCCTCTGCGCTCCTTCCTTGACTTCGTTCAGCCCAATCTCGTTCTCAGAGCCCACGTTCCCCACCCGAGTCGCAGGATTCTTGTTATTCCGGTTGAGGTACGCATGCGTAAGTATCCGAGCGGAATCTGGATAGTTTGTTCTCCTTGTTTGACTTTTCCCCAAACAAGTCAATGGGGTTGCTGGCGAAGCTCGAATTACAGCATCTACACACATACGGCGAAGATATCGATCGCGGCAACTTCTTCACTGGAGTCTTGTCGTCCGACATCTTTGTTATTTTGGTTTTATTAATTCTACTTCCGGTCACTTCAGACCAACTCATGCTCATTATTCAGCCAATAACGTAACGATTTGAAACGGATTATCCCAGAGTCTCTCGTTTCCCGGGTGGGGAACGTGGGCTCTGGGAACGAGATTGCATTCAGCCATGTTCAGCGTGTGTCCACAGTTTGGGAGTATTTCCGTTATTTGTTATTTGAGCTGGTTTGACCGCCGCCATCTTTTTATATCCAAAAATATATAAACATATCCAAAAATCAGAAGGTTCGCATGCAGGTGCAGTTTTTCAGAAAATTGGATTTTTGTCCATTGCATTATTATTTTATGGTGTCAAGATTTCTTCTTAATCAGATGGAGTAGTGGTAATTTTGTATTTCGCGAAGGTTAAGTCAGTGGATTATTTAGCAAACATCAGTAAAATACCTACCAGTATTCCGTAAAAATATCATTTTGTAATGTTATCTAAACATCTCCTAGTAGATGCTGGACCTGTGCGTGTCCAATATTTCAAGTGTAAGAGACCACCTCGAATTTTCCTGGAATTCTGTATACAACTAGCAGCCTGTAGTTTAGGCATTGCGTATATAATATAGAAAATAAAAAATTGGTTCACAGGTGATTGGAATACAACAGGGTAAAACACTATTACTCGTTTAAAAATATTCGGAATATGTTCGGAATCGGATATCGTCGGAAAGCTACGGAAACCGCCAAAGCCCGCGAAGATTCAATGTTCTATTTTGTTCAACATGTGGCAATTTGGTGAGCTTTAAAGACATTTAAACATGTTTTGAACTTGTTCTCGTCCATTTAATCTCAAGCGGACTTTAAATTCAACTCTGGAGAGTAGCATCTGTACAAAAGGGCCGTTTATTTGTCTTCTCAACGCTTATTTGGAGGTGGGAAATGTCGAAACAGTGGGCAGCATCTGGATTCAAGTTCAACACGAGGTTTGTTCCTTGACCTTTTAAATACGAACACCTTGACGAAAGCTTTACCAATGAATACCTTTACCAATCAATACCTTTACGAATACCCTTTACCAATCAATACCTTTACGAATACCCTTTACCAATCAATACCTTTACGAATACCCTTTACCAATCAATACCTTTACGAATACTGTACCTTGACCAATGAATACCTTTACGAATACTGTACCTTGACCAATCAATACCTTTACGAATACCTTTATGAATGGCTTTACAAATTACCTGTACAAATATGCTTTACCAATATTAATACCATTACCAATGGCAATTAACCTTTACCAATTTTTCTTTACGAAAAATACCTTTACGTACAATCATTTACCTTTACGAATACCTTTACAAATACCTTTACCAATATAATGCCATTACGAATACCTTTAAAAATACCTTTACCAATATGTTTACAGGTACAAATATCTTTACAAATACCTTTTCCAATGCCTTTACTGAATCTTTAGTATACCTTTTCCAATGCCTTTACTTAATAATAATTGTTAGAAATTGGTTCAATGCCAAACTACCCTGATTTTTGTACTATGTGCGCATTAAATCTTTTCTTTGCAGAAATGGAAAGACCTTAATTGTGTACATTATTTAAGGTTGAATTGCTTAATCTACTGTATGGTTGGAATTTGTAAAAGGTAAAATATTTTAAATGTCAAATTAACGCTTTAAACATATTCTGTAGCAATGAGAGTGTTGTATTTGTACTAAATATTCATATTTACAGTAAGCCTAAGATTTCAAAAGTTAAAAAGAATGTTAAGGCATTTAGGCTTTGTCGATGAATGGCACTGTTCTTGTTGCTATTCAGTGGTGTGGTGGCAGGGGGGCCAAGGCCCCCCAGCTGGGGTTGGAGAAGGGGCGCCATAACTTAACAAAATAAACCTATTTCTTTGTATAGCTAGGTCTTCAATGGGGGGATTTAAAGATCTGAAATCTGTAATCTTTTGTGTTTATAAGTTTTATAATCTTCAGAATTCTGTAAAATCTCACTCCAAAATGCAGGAAATGGCATATCAGAGACTCTAGATTTCAAAATTTTATGGGGGAGCATGCCCCTGGACCCCCCTAGAGGTTTGGTGCTACTTCACCGCTTGCATTGCCGTGGTCTTTGAGAGAACCCATTGTTTGTTGTAATATTATATATTGCTACTTGTTATTTTAAAACAAAAAATGTGATCATTTATCAAGTACAGTAATGTCTTTCTTTTTTTTTGGGGGGGGGGGGGGGGGGGGGGGGGGTAGGGGGGCAAATCTAATCTGGCCATCCCAGCCTGAAACTTCACCACACCACTGTTGCTATTTCATGTTTGTTGTTGTTGCTACTGCTGTTGCTGCTATTGTTGCTGTTGTTGCTACTGCTGCTGCTGTTGTTGTTGTTGCTGCTGTTATTGCTATTGTTGTTGATGATGTTGCTGCTGCTGTTGTTGTTTCTGATGTTTCTGTCAACTATTGTTGTTGCTGTCGATACTGATTATTGTTGCTGGCTGCTCTGCTCTGAGCTGTTGTTGCTGCTGTTATTGTTGTTGATATGGATGTAAATGTTAGTCATTAAAAAAAATGGTTTCTTTGTTGGATATGCATATAAATGATATTAACATACTAACCATAACTACATTTTCTTTCCTCTGTTCTATTCCAGAATCTCGGAAAATTTTAATAAAAAGAAAATATTAACAACCAATTAATGAAAAGCTGAATTAAGGTACTACAATAATTGGTCTTATGCCATTATTGCTGCAGCTGCTCACAAACAAAGGTTATTTTTAGTGTGACTTTATTAGAAAAGTTCGAAAAATGGCCAAAATCAGTCAATAAGGCTAACTCCATTGATATTTGAGCCTTATTTCAAAAGTCGAAGCACTTTAAATACATTCTGACCAATTTTAGCCATTTTTTGAATTTTTTAAATCAGGTCAAAAGTATCAAATAGCAACTTTTTAGAGCTAATTCTACCAACAAGAGTGCTTTGTTTATGCTAAATCTTTATATTTTAGCCTTATTTCAAAAGGTGAAAAAATTACTTTTTGACTGATTTTGGCCATTTTTTTCAACTTTCGATACTTGACCAAAAAATAATATTTTGGATTGGGTAAAGGCTTTTTACACCTTCTGTAGCAACAAGATAGACTTATTCGTGCTAAATGGCCATAGTTTAGCCTTATTTCAAAAGTTTAAAAATTGGAAAAAATGTAAGGGGCCCCTATTCATTTTGGTCATTTCTTCAACTTCCGATATTTGGTCAAAAAATCGTGTTTTGGATCAGGTAGAGGTTTTTACACCTTCTGTAGCAGCGAGAGACTTATTCGTTGTAAATGGCCATAATTTTCAAAAGTTGTGAAAAATTGGAAAAAATGTAAAGGGGGTTAGCCTATTCATTTTGGTCATTTCTTCAACTTCCAATATTTGGTCAAAAAATCATGTTTTGGATCAGGTAGACTGGTTTTTTACACCTTCTGTAGCAGCGAGAGACTTATTCGTTGTAAATGGCCATAATTTAGCCTTATTTCAAAAGTTGAAAAATTGGAAAAAATGTAAAGGGGTTAGCCTTTACTTTTTGACCGATTTTGGCCATTTTTCAACTTTGGAAGTAAGGCTAAATATTTTAGTTCATTGTATATATAGCACACCAACTATGGAATAACCACTGAAAAAAGTAGAACAATCCATTCAATTTTTAATGAGATAAACCACTTTACTTTTTTACTTTTTATGGTCAAAATCGGTCAAAAAGTAAAGGGGTTAGCCTTTACTTTTTGACCGATTTTGGCCATTTTTCAACTTTGGAAGTAAGGCTAAATATTTTAGTTCATTGTATAGCACACCAACTATGGAATAACCACTGAAAAAAGTAGAACAATCCATTCAATTTTTAATGAGATAAACCACTTTACTTTTTTACTTTTTATGGGTCAAAATCGGTCAAAAAGTAAAGGGGTTAGCCTTTACTTTTTGACCGATTTTGGCCATTTTTCAACTTTGGAAGTAAGGCTAAATATTTTAGTTCATTGTATAGCACACCAACTATGGAATAACCACTGAAAAAAGTAGAACAATCCATTCAATTTTTAATGAGATAAACCACTTTACTTTTTTACTTTTTATGGGTCAAAATCGGTCAAAAAGTAAAGGGGTTAGCCTTTACTTTTTGACCGATTTTGGCCATTTTTCAACTTTGGAAGTAAGGCTAAATATTTTAGTTCATTGTATAGCACACCAACTATGGAATAACCACTGAAAAAAGTAGAACAATCCATTCAATTTTTAATGAGATAAACCACTTTACTTTTTTACTTTTTATGGGTCAAAATCGGTCAAAAAGTAAAGGGGTTAGCCTTTACTTTTTGACCGATTTTGGCCATTTTTCAACTTTGGAAGTAAGGCTAAATATTTTAGTTCATTGTATAGCACACCAACTATGGAATAACCACTGAAAAAAGTAGAACAATCCATTCAATTTTTAATGAGATAAACCACTTTACTTTTTTACTTTTTATGGGTCAAAATCGGTCAAAAAGTAAAGGGGTTAGCCTTTACTTTTTGACCGATTTTGGCCATTTTTCAACTTTGGAAGTAAGCCAAATATTTTAGTTCATTGTATAGCACACCAACTATGGAATAACCACTGAAAAAAGTAGAACAATCCATTCAATTTTTAATGAGATAAACCACTTTACTTTTTTACTTTTTATGGGTCAAAATCGGTCAAAAAGTAAAGGGGTTAGCCTTTACTTTTTGACCGATTTTGGCCATTTTTCAACTTTGGAAGTAAGGCTAAATATTTTAGTTCATTGTATAGCACACCAACTATGGAATAACCACTGAAAAAAGTAGAACAATCCATTCAATTTTTAATGAGATAAACCACTTTACTTTTTTACTTTTTATGGGTCAAAATCGGTCAAAAAGTAAAGGGGTTAGCCTTTACTTTTTGACGGATTTTGGCCATTTTTCAACTTTGGAAGTAAGGCTAAATATTTTAGTTCATTGTATAGCACACCAACTATGGAATAACCACTGAAACAAGTAGAACAATCCATTCAATTTTTAATGAGATAAACCACTTTACTTTTTTACTTTTTATGGGTCAAAATCGGTCAAAAAGTAAAGGGGTTAGCCTTTACTTTTTGACGGATTTTGGCCATTTTTCAACTTTGGAAGTAAGGCTAAATATTTTAGTTCATTGTATAGCACACCAACTATGGAATAACCACTGAAAAAAGTAGAACAATCCATTCAATTTTTAATGAGATAAACCACTTTACTTTTTTACTTTTTATGGGTCAAAATCGGTCAAAAAGTAAAGGGGTTAGCCTTTACTTTTTGACCGATTTTGGCCATTTTTCAACTTTGGAAGTAAGGCTAAATATTTTAGTTCATTGTATAGCACACCAACTATGGAATAACCACTGAAAAAAGTAGAACAATCCATTCAATTTTTAATGAGATAAAACCACTTTACTTTTTTACTTTTTATGGGTCAAAATCGGTCAAAAAGTAAACGGGTTAGCCTTTACTTTTTGACCGATTTTGGCCATTTTTCAACTTTGGAAGTAAGGCTAAATATTTTAGTTCATTGTATAGCACACCAACTATGGAATAACCACTGAAAAAAGTAGAACAATCCATTCAATTTTTAATGAGATAAACCACTTTACTTTTTTACTTTTTATGGGTCAAAATCGGTCAAAAAGTAAAGGGGTTAGCCTTTACTTTTTGACCGATTTTGGCCATTTTTCAACTTTGGAAGTAAGGCTAAATATTTTAGTTCATTGTATAGCACACCAACTATGGAATAACCACTGAAAAAAGTAGAACAATCCATTCAATTTTTAATGAGATAAAACCACTTTACTTTTTTAACTTTTTATGGGTCAAAATCGGTCAAAAAGTAAAGGGGTTAGCCTTTACTTTTTGACCGATTTTGGCCATTTTTCAACTTTGGAAGTAAGGCTAAATATTTTAGTTCATTGTATAGCACACCAACTATGGAATAACCACTGAAAAAAGTAGAACAATCCATTCAATTTTTAATGAGATAAACCACTTTACTTTTTTTACTTTTTTATGGGTCAAAATCGGTCAAAAAGTAAAGGGGTTAGCCTTTACTTTTTGACCGATTTTGGGCCATTTTTCAACTTTGGAAGTAAGGCTAAATATTTTAGTTCATTGTATAGCACACCAACTATGGAATAACCACTGAAAAAAAGTAGAACAATCCATTCAATTTTTAATGAGATAAACCACTTTACTTTTTTACTTTTTATGGGTCAAAATCGGTCAAAAAGTAAAGGGGTTAGCCTTTACTTTTTGACGGATTTTGGCCATTTTTCAACTTTGGAAGTAAGGCTAAATATTTTAGTTCATTGTATAGCACACCAACTATGGAATAAACCACTGAAAAAAGTAGAACAATCCATTCAATTTTTAATGAGATAAACCACTTTACTTTTTTACTGTTTATGGTCAAAATCGGTCAAAAAGTAAAGGGGTTAGCCTTTACTTTTTGACCGATTTTGGCCATTTTTCAACTTTGGAAGTAAGGCTAAAATATTTTAGTTCATTGTATAGCACACCAACTATGGAATAACCACTGAAAAAAGTAGAACAATCCATTCAATTTTTAATGAGATAAACCACTTTACTTTTTTACTTTTTATGGGTCAAAAAATCGGTCAAAAAGTAAACGGGTTAGCCTTTACTTTTTGACCGATTTTGGCCATTTTTCAACTTTGGAAGTAAGGCTAAATATTTTAGTTCATTGTATAGCACACCAACTATGGAATAACCACTGAAAAAAGTAGAACAATCCATTCAATTTTTAATGAGATAAACCACTTTACTTTTTTACTTTTTATGGGTCAAAATCGGTCAAAAAGTAAAGGGGTTAGCCTTTACTTTTTGACGGATTTTGGCCATTTTTTCAACTTTGGAAGTAAGGCTAAATATTTTAGTTCATTGTATAGCACACCAACTATGGAATAACCACTGAAAAAAGTAGAACAATCCATTCAATTTTTAATGAGATAAACCACTTTACTTTTTTACTTTTTATGGTCAAAATCGGTCAAAAAGTAAAGGGGTTAGCCTTTACTTTTTGACCGATTTTTGGCCATTTTTCAACTTTGGAAGTAAGGCTAAATATTTAGTTCATTGTATAGCACACCAACTATGGAATAACCACTGAAAAAAGTAGAACAATCCATTCAATTTTTAATGAGATAAACCACTTTACTTTTTTACTTTTTATCGTCAAAATCGGTTAAAAAGTAAAGGGGTTAGCCTTTACTTTTTGACCGATTTTGGCCATTTTTTAACTTTGGAAGTAAGGCTAAATATTTTAGTTCATTGTATAGCACACCAACTATGGAATAACCACTGAAAAAAGTAGAACAATCCATTCAATTTTTAATGAGATAAACCACTTTACTTTTTTACTTTTTATGGGTCAAAATCGGTCAAAAAGTAAAGGGGTTTTATTTTTTTATTTATAAAGCTTTATTTGCATGACCTAATTACAGGTATTGCTAAGCATGTAGAATATATAAAATAGTGTAAAAATTAACTATAGAAACAACTTTAACTAATGGAACAATAGTGCTATATTACAGGTATAATATTGTAATATAGAAAATATTAAAATAGTATATAGAATATAGGAGAGATATAGAAAAGTTTAAAGTTTCAAAATGTAAGAAGAGATAGGAGTATGGATAATATAATTAAGGAGAGTGAAAGGAAAGTGAATATAATATATAGAAACTTATGTTTCCGGTTTAAGGGCTGATGTCTCTGATATGAAAGCATTTCGAAATATGTTTCGAAAATAGATCCGTTATCACAGGATCATTCAAGGACATAACGTCACTCAATAATTTTCTCCTTGAGTCATTGGTGATGTTGATTTGAAAATATTCTTTTAGGATGTTGTGCGAATTATTTCGCAAATTTTTCGTATTTTTCACATTCAAATGAAAAATGAAATTCATCTTCAACTGCAGATTTATCGCAGCATTTACAAAATCTCTCCTCTCGAGGTACATTTCTATAACGACCGAACTCAATTTCTAGTTTATGGTTACTTATACGAAATTTTGAGAACAGTCTTCTTTGGTTAGGATCTTTAATAATATTTAGGTATTCTTCTAAGTTATAATCTTTTTTGAAAGTGGAATAGAATGATAGTTTAGTCGAGTTTTCAATTTGATTTTTCCAAAATGATGTATAGTTATCTTTAATAGTTTTTGCGAAATCTCTTACGTTCGTATCCTGAAGAGATTTTTCAATATCTATTGTTTCATCGGTATTAGGATAAAAGTTTTTAATAATGTTTGCGGCATTAGAGTAGAATGAATCTTTACCGATTGAGTAAAGTCTTTTTGAAAGGTAAAAAGTTTGTTTCGCTATACTTGAATCTGGTAGTTGACTAATGTGTTTTAATGTAAGAAAATAGTCTTTTGAATATGGGGATTAACAGAGGGAATTTACCTAATTCACCCCTGCTAGCGATATTGCTTGCTTTCCTATTCACACCCAAATAGATTTTACAAAATTTTAGGTGTGTTTTTTTCAGTTGGAGTCTTGTCCCATTTAGTAAAATCGTTGTTGGTATAGGCTCCCCAAACCTCAGAGTTATAGAGTAAGATTGGAGAGACTATGCCATCAAAGATTTTCATTGCAAGTTTTGGAGTAAGTTTGTGAAAATCAAGATGTTTTCGAATTTTGAATAAAGCATGCATAGCCTTTTCACTCAGTTGTCGAGTTGCGACTGAGAATTTAGTGTTTGGAGTTAGTTTTAGGCCGAGATAAGTGTATTCATTTGTGATGTCAATACGCTTATCTCCCAAGAAAAAGTCAAGCTTTTGTAGCTTAGAGTTATGTTTTTGTAAGATCATAACTTTGGTTTTTTTGAAATTGATATTCATTAGCCATTTTTTGCTCCATTCATTAAGAGAATCTAGACAATTTTGGAGACCTGATTTCGATCTTGATAGTATAACAAGATCATCAGCATATAGAAGACTACTTAGTCTTGTTCCATTTGGTAAAAGAAATGGGTCTGGGTTTACTTTCTCAAATAGATTAGGAAGTTCATTTATATATAAATTAAACAGTAGGGGACTTAAAACACAACCTTGGCGTACACCTCGATTGTAGGAGAAGAAGGGCGTTCTATGACCTGATACTTTCACTGCACACTGAGTATTAGAGTACAGATCCTTTATCAGATCATAGAAGCGTCCTCCAATTCCATTTTCTAATAGTTTCAAATAAAGGCCTTTATGCCAGACGGAATCAAAGGCCTTTTTAAAATCAACAAAGCATGCATAAATTTTCTCATTTTTCTGATTAACATATTTATCGTGTAGAGTTTTCAAAGTAAAGATATGGTCGGCAGTTCTATTGCCTGGTATAAATCCAATTTGAGAAGGGTGTAAAAGTTTCTTAGATTTTGAAAAGTTCATCAGTCTGTCGTTAAAGATAGAGCAGAAGAATTTTCCTAATGAGCTTGATACACATATTCCTCGATAATTATTTGTGTCTAATTTATTTCCTGATTTAAAAATTGGTGAGATAAGTCCCTCACACCATGAGCTTGGGAAGTTTCCAGACTTCAATATCGTGTTGAATGTTTTGGTAAAGCCATTGGCAAGGATATTAACACTAAATTTTAACATTTCGTTGTTAATTCTGTCAGAATATGCAGCTTTTTTTCGACTTAATTTTCTTAGCTGCTTTCATTATTTCTTCGACAGTTATTTCTGTATCAAGTTCATTGAGGAGATTTTTTGAGATTTCCTTTTGTTTTAAAGTTTTAGTAATTTCTTCTTGTTCTTTTGATAGTTGGTGTTCACAATGTAGTTGTTCAAAATGTGAAAACCATTCATTTTCTTTGGGTGAATTTTCAGAATTTGCCTCAGTATCAATATCATCTGAGGATTTTTTTTAGGATTTTCCAGAAGAGATTAAGATCACTTTGACTAGCTTTTTCTAGTTCATCGATTTTGTTATTTTGGAATTCATTTCGTTTCAGTTCTAGTGTTTCTTTGTAAGATTTCAAAGCATCATGATAGTTTTTCCTTAATTTAATATTAGTAGGATCTTTATGTTTTAAATTTGAAAGTTTTCTCAAATGGTGTCTTTTGATTCGACAGTCCTTGTCGAACCATTTCTTTTGAGCAGTATTTGTAATTTTTCTTCTAAGTTTGCTCATTTTTATTTTTAAGCTTTTTTTGGATGTTTCGAGTAAAATGTTCTGAAATTCAGATACACATTTGTTTATTCCGTTCAAATCATCCGTAAAGTCAGAATTAACAAATTCATTGATTTTCTTTTGTATTTCTGCTGATCTTAGTGTTTCTCTAAATTTATTTTTAGAATAATCATCCCAAATGAATTGGTTTGGTAGCTTAGTCATTTCAATATTACATGGATTGGTATCAGGTTGATCAACTAGATGACCGATATCAACCCATGTAATGATTTGACTATGGTCAGATAGATATGTAGGTGGTTTAACAACAAAGTAATTAGTCTTTTCAAATAATTCTTGATCACATATGATGTAATCAACAACACTAATACCATTGTTACCATGGAAAGTAGCCTTCCAAAAGAATCGCCTTTTGTCCGGCCATTTAAAATTCTCAAGTCAAAGTTTTTACATAGATTAATTAGTTGTTTGCCATGGTTATTAATTTGATTATCAAAATTAAGTCTTTCTTTAGGCTGTAAGCAGTTTTCACTTATATCATTTATAAACTGACTTCCGTCCTTAGAGATAAAGTCCTCGAGAGTACTAGTTCTAGCATTAAAATCACCGAGGATCATTACATTTCCTCTTGATGAGTAGAAAACTATATCGTTTTCCAATTCATCAAATATTTCGTTTTCAAAATAAACAGATTTTTCTGGTGGAATGTATACACCACATAGAAATAAATCATTTTCAGCATTTAACATTTTTTTTGATATTTTACACCATAAAAATTTTTTAGACTTTTTAACAATTGAAATAAATTTTTCATACTTAGTTTTGGTTAGTAAGGTGATACCACCTGACTTGCGACATACCCGGTTGGTATGAGGCGTCGCAGTATCAGAGACAAAAGCCCTGAAACCCGGAACATCAATAATTGTGCTACACCAAGTTTCAGTTAAAAAAAGGAAATCAATATTACTAATACGATCAATAAAGTCCTTGTTCTTAGTTTTATCACCAAGGACATTATTTAACATACCATGGATATTCCAGGTACTGAAGGAAAGGATTGAAGACATTGATCAAAGCTAATAAGTGAGTAAGTTATCTATAGAGTGACCAGGTAATCATTGATATACCAAACTTAAGTTGGAAAGGATTTTAAATTAAGTAAATAATCATGTTTATTATAGTTGTTTTTTGTATAATATTGCTATTAAATAGAATTTTAGTTAGTTTTTCTAAATGACATACCTATGGAGGTCCTTGATGAGTTGAATGAGTTGACTTGGTATTTCTTGGTTTATTTTGTTGTTGGTTCTTGCTTCTTGTATTCCAGGGAGTGTTGGTGGTTGTGGGATTGTATGATGGTGGTAGGTTGTGGGGAATCGAGGTGGAGCAAAAGGGATGTTTAGGGTATTGTTGATGGAGGTTTTTCAATGGAGCTTCTTGGGTTCCAGGGAGTGTAGGTGGTTGTGGGGTTGTTTGAAGGTGGTCGGTTGTGGGGAGTCGAGGTGGAGCAAAGGGATGTTTAGGGTTATGGTACTGTTGAGGGAAGTTTGTCGGTGGAGCTGGTGGGATATGACTTGCCGGTTCAGGTTGGAAAGGCATTAACTGGTGACTGGATGCATATGGGAAAAAGGGTGTGTTGCTGTTTTGTGAGATTTGAGGAATGTAAGGAAGCTGATAGGGTGGGAGTCTTGACGGTTGATGGTTGTCTAGTACCTGGTGGCTTGTTTCTTGGGCCATTTGGGTTAGTCTTGTTTTTAAAGAAGGCGCGTTTTAGGTTTTGGGCAAAACGTTTCACTCCAATATCGTTCAGGTGTTTCTTGTCCTTTAAGTGGTTTTTGCTTGTTGACATTGTTGTGTCTGACAAATGTGACGTTCCTTTTTGAGAAGAGTGCTTTTTCTAAGTCATCGTTCAGGTCAGAAGCCCTCTTATCTAGTGTATCAGTTCTAGGGAGAAGGGATGAGAAGACGACGTGGCATTCAGGGTGTTTGGTAAGAATGTGTTCCACTGTATCCATTGAATTTTTAAGTAGGGTTTCATTTGAGGATGAATGTTCCAGATCATTGGTTCCAGTATGCACGATGAATGTTTTCGGAGAAGTGAATGAGGTGCTATTTAGTATTTCTTTTGCTTTCTCAAGGGTGGGACATCTGATATATCTTGTTTTGCTATCTGGGCATAGTAGGGAAGGTTTGAGGTGATGACCATTACTGTCACAAAGTATGATTGTGTCATCTTTAATTTCCGGGTTAGTTTTCTCATTTGATGGTATTTTTTCTTCTTCTTTTGAAGGGGATTCATTTGTTGAGGTGGGTTCTTCAATCAACGATTCGTCTTGGAGGGGTAGGAATTTGTTAGATGTGGGAATGTTTGTGGTAGATGAGGAGCTTAATTCAGTTGTATTGTTATCATCATTCGTTTCCATGTTTTCTTTTAATGTTACTATTTTGCCGAGTAACATTGAGTTCTTTTCTTCCAGCGATTTACATTTGCTGTGTAATTTTTTAATCTCATCTTCTGTTTGTGCTTGTTCCAGAGAGATGTCACTCAGTAACTGTTGGTTATTGGAGTGTTTTGCCTTGAGGTCGGTAATTTCATGATTAAGATTTTCGATCTTGTTGTCCTTCTCTAATAGGATTGTATTTAGTTCTATAATTGCCTTTTCTGTACTCAGCTTAAAGTCGACAAAATCTGCCTCTAGGGATGCCAAGTTGGTTTTTACTGAATGTAGAGGTCTTTCTTTTGGTGAGTTGATAGTGGAGTCCAGTGGAGCATTATCTTGAGGTTGAGGAGAGGTTTGAAGGTTACTGGTTGTTGAAGAGGATATTTTCTCGACAAAATTTTTCAGGTTTTTTGTCGGGTCGGATTTCATCAGGTCTGGATTGTTTATCAGAGCAATCAATATAGGGAATTCTTCAACACCCCATTCTTTTATGAATCTGCCTTGAATCTGGATATCTGGGTTAGCCTTTACTTTTTGACCGATTTTGGCCATTTTTCAACTTTGGAAGTAAGGCTAAATATTTTAGTTCATTGTATAGCACACCAACTATGGAATAACCACTGAAAAAAGTAGAACAATCCATTCAATTTTTAATGAGATAAACCACTTTACTTTTTTACTTTCTATGGGTCAAAATCGGTCAAAAAGTAAAGGGGTTAGCCTTTACTTTTTGACCGATTTTGGCCATTTTTCAACTTTGGAAGTAAGGCTAAATATTTTAGTTCATTGTATAGCACACCAACTATGGAATAACCACTGAAAAAAGTAGAACAATCCATTCAATTTTTAATGAGATAAACCACTTTACTTTTTTACTTTTTATGGGTCAAAATCGGTCAAAAAGTAAAGGGGTTAGTTAGCCTTTACTTTTTGACCGATTTTGGCCATTTTTCTACTTTGGAAGTAAGGCTAAATATTTTAGTTCATTGTATAGCACACCAACTATGGAATAACCACTGAAAAAAGTAGAACAATCCATTCAATTTTTAATGAGATAAACCACTTTACTTTTTTACTTTTTATGGGTCAAAATCGGTCAAAAAGTAAAGGGGTTAGCCTTTACTTTTTGACCGATTTTGGCCATTTTTCAACTTTGGAAGTAAGGCTAAATATTTTAGTTCATTGTATAGCACACCAACTATGGAATAACCACTGAAAAAAGTAGAACAATCCATTCAATTTTTAATGAGATAAACCACTTTACTTTTTTACTTTTTATGGTCAAAATCGGTCAAAAAGTAAAGGGGTTAGCCTTTACTTTTTGACCGATTTTGGCCATCTTTCAACTTTGGAAGTAAGGCTAAATATTTTAGTTCATTGTATAGCACACCAACTATGGAATAACCACTGAAAAAAGTAGAACAATCCATTCAATTTTTAATGAGATAAACCACTTTACTTTTTTACTTTTTATGGTCAAAATCGGTCAAAAAGTAAAGGGGTTAGCCTTTACTTTTTTGACCGATTTTGGCCATTTTTCAACTTTGGAAGTAAGGCTAAATATTTTAGTTCATTGTATAGCACACCAACTATGGAATAACCACTGAAAAAAGTAGAACAATCCATTCAATTTTTAATGAGATAAACCACTTTACTTTTTTACTTTTTATGGGTCAAAATCGGTCAAAAAGTAAAGGGGTTAGCCTTTACTTTTTGACCGATTTTGGCCATTTTTCAACTTTGGAACTAAGGCTAAATATTTTAGTTCATTGTATAGCACACCAACTATGGAATAACCACTGAAAAAAGTAGAACAATCCATTCAATTTTTAATGAGATAAACCACTTTACTTTTTTACTTTTTATGGGTCAAAATCGGTCAAAAAGTAAACGGGTTTTATTTTTATTTATTTTTATTTATTTTTTATTTTATTTATAAAGCTTTATTTGCATGACCTAATTACAGGTATTGCTAAGCATGTAGAATATATAAAATAGTGTAAAAATTAACTATAGAAACAACTTTAACTAATGGAACAATAGTGCTATATTTACAGGTATAATATTGTAATATAGAAAATATTAAAATAGTATATAGAATATAGGAGAGATATAGAAAAGTTAAAGTTTCAAAATGTAAGAAGAGATAGGAATATGGATAATATAATTAAGGAGAGTGAAAGGGAAAGTGAATATAATATATAGAAACTTATGTTTCCGGTTTAAGGCTGATGTCTCTGATATGAAAGCATTTCGAAATATGTTTTCGAAAATAGATCCGTTATCACAGGATCATTCAAGGACATAACGTCACTCAATAATTTTCTCCTTGAGTCATTGGTGATGTTGATTTGAAAATATTCTTTTAGGATGTTGTGCGAATTATTTCGCAAATTTTCGTATTTTTCACATTCAAATGAAAAATGAAATTCATCTTCAACTGCAGATTTATCGTAGCATTTACAAAATCTCTCCTCTCGAGGTACATTTCTATAACGACCGAACTCAATTTCTAGTTTATGGTTACTTATACGAAATTTTGAGAACAGTCTTCTTTGGTTAGGATCTTTAATAATATTTAGGTATTCTTCTAAGTTATAATCTTTTTTGAAAGTGGAATAGAATGATAGTTTAGTCGAGTTTTCAATTTGATTTTTCCAAAATGATGTATAGTTATCTTTAATAGTTTTTTGCGAAATCTCTTACGTTTCGTATCCTGAACAGATTTTTCAATATCTATTGTTTCATCGGTATTAGGATAAAAGTGTTTAATAATGTTTGCGGCATTAGAGTAGAATGAATCTTTACCGATTGAGTAAAGTCTTTTTGAAAGGTAAAAAGTTTGTTTCGCTATACTTGAATCTGGTAGTTGACTAATGTGTTTAATGTAAGAAAATAGTCTTTTGAATATGGGGATTAACAGAGGGAATTTACCTAATTCACCCCTGCTAGCGATATTGCTTGCTTTCCTATTCACACCCAAATAGATTTTACAAAATTTTAGGTGTGTTTTTTCAGTTGGAGTCTTGTCCCATTTAGTAAAATCGTTGTTGATATAGGCTCCCCAAACCTCAGAGTTATAGAGTAAGATTGGAGAGACTATGCCATCAAAGATTTTCATTGCAAGTTTTGGAGTAAGTTTGTGAAAATCAAGATGTTTTCGAATTTTGAATAAAGCATGCATAGCCTTTTCACTCAGTTGTCGAGTTGCGACTGAGAATTTAGTGTTTGGAGTTAGTTTTAGGCCGAGATAAGTGTATTCATTTGTGATGTCAATACGCTTATCTCCCAAGAAAAAGTCAAGCTTTTGTAGCTTAGAGTTATGTTTTTGTAAGATCATAACTTTGGTTTTTTTGAAATTGATATTCATTAGCCATTTTTTGCTCCATTCATTAAGAGAATCTAGACAATTTTGGAGACCTGATTTCGATCTTGATAGTATAACAAGATCATCAGCATATAGAAGACTACTTAGTCTTGTTCCATTTGGTAAAAGAAATGGGTCTGAGTTTACTTTCTCAAATAGATTAGGAAGTTCATTTATATATAAATTAAACAGTAGGGGACTTAAAACACAACCTTGGCGTACACCTCGATTGTAGGAGAAGAAGGGCGTTCTATGACCTGATACTTTCACTGCACATTGAGTATTAGAGTACAGATCCTTTATCAGATCATAGAAGCGTCCTCCAATTCCATTTTCTAATAGTTTCAAATAAAGGCCTTTATGCCAGACGGAATCAAAGGCCTTTTTAAAATCAACAAAGCATGCATAAATTTTTCTCATTTTTCTGATTAACATATTTATCGTGTAGAGTTTTCAAAGTAAAGATATGGTCGGCAGTTCTATTGCCTGGTATAAATCCAATTTGAGAAGGGTGTAAAAGTTTCTTAGATTTTGAAAAGTTCATCAGTCTGTCGTTAAAGATAGAGCAGAAGAATTTTCCTAATGAGCTTGATACACATATTCCTCGATAATTATTTGTGTCTAATTTATTTCCTGATTTAAAAATTGGTGAGATAAGTCCCTCGCACCATGAGCTTGGGAAGTTTCCAGACTTCAATATCGTGTTGAATGTTTTGGTAAAGCCATTGGCAAGGATATTAACACTAAATTTTAACATTTCGTTGTTAATTCTGTCAGAATATGCAGCTTTTTTCGACTTAATTTTCTTAGCTGCTTTCATTATTTCTTCGACAGTTATTTCTGTATCAAGTTCATTGAGGAGATTTTTTGAGATTTCCTTTTGTTTTAAAGTTTTAGTAATTTCTTCTTGTTCTTTTGATAGTTGGTGTTCACAATGTAGTTGTTCAAAATGTGAAAACCATTCATTTTCTTTGGGTGAATTTTCAGAATTTGCCTCAGTATCAATATCATCTGAGGATTTTTTTAGGATTTTCCAGAAGAGATTAAGATCACTTTGACTAGCTTTTTCTAGTTCATCGATTTTGTTATTTTGGAATTCATTTCGTTTCAGTTCTAGTGTTTCTTTGTAAGATTTCAAAGCATCATGATAGTTTTTCCTTAATTTAATATTAGTAGGATCTTTATGTTTTTAAATTTGAAAGTTTTCTCAAATGGTGTCTTTTGATTCGACAGTCCTTGTCGAACCATTTCTTTTGAGCAGTATTTGTAATTTTTCTTCTAAGTTTTGCTCATTTTTATTTTTAAGCTTTTTTTGGATGTTTCGAGTAAAATGTTCTGAAATTCAGATACACATTTGTTTATTCCGTTCAAATCATCCGTAAAGTCAGAATTAACAAATTCATTGATTTTCTTTTGTATTTCTGCTGATCTTAGTGTTTCTCTAAATTTATTTTTAGAATAATCATCCCAAATGAATTGGTTTGGTAGCTTAGTCATTTCAATATTACATGGATTGGTATCAGGTTGATCAACTAGATGACCGATATCAACCCATGTAATGATTTGACTATGGTCAGATAGATATGTAGGTGGTTTAACAACAAAGTAATTAGTCTTTTCAAATAATTCTTGATCACATATGATGTAATCAACAACACTAATACCATTGTTACCATGGAAAGTAGCTCTTCCAAAAGAATCGCCTTTTGTCCGGCCATTTAAAATTCTCAAGTCAAAGTTTTTACATAGATTAATTAGTTGTTTGCCATGGTTATTAATTTGATTATCAAAATTAAGTCTTTCTTTAGGCTGTAAGCAGTTTTCACTTATATCATTTATAAACTGACTTCCGTCCTTAGAGATAAAGTCCTCGAGAGTACTAGTTCTAGCATTAAAATCACCGAGGATCATTACATTTCCTCTTGGATGAGTAGAAAACTATATCGTTTTCCAATTCATCAAATATTTCGTTTTCAAAATAAAACAGATTTTTCTGGTGGAATGTATACACCACATAGAAATAAATCATTTTCAGCATTTAACATTTCTTTTGATATTTTACACCATAAAAATTTTTTAGACTTTTTAACAATTGAAATAAATTTTTCATACTTAGTTTTGGTTAGTAAGGTGATACCACCTGACTTGCGACATACCCGGTTGGTATGAGGCGTCGCAGTATCAGAGACAAAAGCCCTGAAACCCGGAACATCAATAATTGTGCTACACCAAGTTTCAGTTAAAAAAAGGAAATCAATATTACTAATACGATCAATAAAGTCCTTGTTCTTAGTTTTATCACCAAGGACATTATTTAACATACCATGGATATTCCAGGTACTGAAGGAAAGGATTGAAGACATTGATCAAAGCTAATAAGTGAGTAAGTTATCTATAGAGTGACCAGGTAATCATTGATATACCAAACTTAAGTTGGAAAGGATTTTAAATTAAGTAAATAATCATGTTTATTATAGTTGTTTTTTGTATAATATTGCTATTAAATAGAATTTTAGTTAGTTTTTCTAAATGACATACCTATGGAGGTCCTTGATGAGTTGAATGAGTTGACTTGGTATTTCTTGGTTTATTTTGTTGTTGGGTTAGCCTTTACTTTTTGACCGATTTTGGCCATTTTTCAACTTTGGAAGTAAGGCTAAATATTTTAGTTCATTGTATAGCACACCAACTATGGAATAACCACTGAAAAAAGTAGAACAATCCATTCAATTTTTAATGACATAAACCACTTTACTTTTTTACTTTTTATGGGTCAAAATCGGTCAAAAAGTAAAGGGGTTAGCCTTTACTTTTTGACCGATTTTGGCCATTTTTTCAACTTTGGAAGTAAGGCTAAATATTTTAGTTCATTGTATAGCACACCAACTATGGAATAACCACTGAAAAAAGTAGAACAATCCATTCAATTTTTAATGAGATAAACCACTTTTACTTTTTTACTTTTTACGGGTCAAAATCGGTCAAAAAGTAAAGGGGGTTTAGCCTTTACTTTTTGGCCATTTTTCAACTTTGGAAGTAAGGCTAAATATTTTAGTTCATTGTATAGCACACCAACTATGGAATAACCACTGAAAAAAGTAGAACAATCCATTCAATTTTTAATGAGATAAACCACTTTACTTTTTTACTTTTTTATGGTCAAAATCGGTCAAAAAGTAAAGGGGTTAGCCTTTACTTTTTGACCGATTTTGGCCATTTTTCAACTTTGGAAGTAAGGCTAAATATTTTAGTTCATTGTATAGCACACCAACTATGGAATAACCACTGAAAAAAGTAGAACAATCCATTCAATTTTTAATGAGATAAACCACTTTACTTTTTTTACTTTTTTATCGTCAAAATCGGTTAAAAAGTAAAGGGGTTAGCCTTTACTTTTTTGACCGATTTTGGCCATTTTTTAACTTTGGAAGTAAGGCTAAATATTTTAGTTCATTGTATAGCACACCAACTATGGAATAACCACTGAAAAAAGTAGAAACAATCCATTCAATTTTTAATGAGATAAACCACTTTACTTTTTTACTTTTTATGGGTCAAAATCGGTCAAAAAGTAAAGGGGTTAGCCTTTACTTTTTGACCGATTTTGGCCATTTTTCAACTTTGGAAGTAAGGCTAAATATTTTAGTTCATTGTATAGCACACCAACTATGGAATAACCACTGAAAAAAGTAGAACAATCCATTCAATTTTTAATGAGATAAACCACTTTACTTTTTTACTTTTTATGGGTCAAAATCGGTCAAAAAGTAAAGGGGTTAGCCTTTACTTTTTGACCGATTTTGGCCATTTTTCAACTTTGGAAGTAAGGCTAAATATTTTAGTTCATTGTATAGCACACCAACTATGGAATAACCACTGAAAAAAGTTAGAACAATCCATTCAATTTTTAATGAGATAAACCACTTTACTTTTTTACTTTTTATGGGTCAAAATCGGTCAAAAAGTAAAGGGGTTAGCCTTTACTTTTTGACCGATTTTGGCCATTTTTCAACTTTGGAAGTAAGGCTAAATATTTTAGTTCATTGTATAGCACACCAACTATGGAATAACCACTGAAAAAAGTAGAACAATCCATTCAATTTTTAATGAGATAAACCACTTTACTTTTTTACTTTTTATGGTCAAAATCGGTCAAAAAGTAAAGGGGTTAGCCTTTACTTTTTGACCGATTTTGGCCATTTTTCTACTTTGGAAGTAAGGCTAAATATTTTAGTTCATTGTATAGCACACCAACTATGGAATAACCACTGAAAAAAGTAGAACAATCCATTCAATTTTTAATGAGATAAACCACTTTACTTTTTTACTTTTTATGGGTCAAAATCGGTCAAAAAGTAAAGGGGTTAGCCTTTACTTTTTGACCGATTTTGGCCATTTTTCTACTTTGGAAGTAAGGCTAAATATTTTAGTTCATTGTATAGCACACCAACTATGGAATAACCACTGAAAAAAGTAGAACAATCCATTCAATTTTTAATGAGATAAACCACTTTACTTTTTTACTTTTTTATGGGTCAAAATCGGTCAAAAAGTAAAGGGGTTAGCCTTTACTTTTTGACCGATTTTGGCCATTTTTTCAACTTTGGAAGTAAGGCTAAATATTTTAGTTCATTGTATAGCACACCAACTATGGAATAACCACTGAAAAAAGTAGAACAATCCATTCAATTCTTAATGAGATAAACCACTTTACTTTTTTACTTTTTATGGTCAAAATCGGTCAAAAAGTAAAGGGGTTAGCCTTTACTTTTTGACCGATTTTGGCCATTTTTCAACTTTGGAAGTAAGGCTAAATATTTTAGTTCATTGTATAGCACACCAACTATGGAATAACCACTGAAAAAAGTAGAACAATCCTTTCAATTTTTAATGAGATAAACCACTTTACTTTTTTACTTTTTATGGGTCAAAATCGGTCAAAAAGTAAAGGGGTTAGCCTTTACTTTTTGACCGATTTTGGCCATTTTTCAACTTTGGAAGTAAGGCTAAATATTTTAGTTCATTGTATAGCACACCAACTATGGAATAACCACTGAAAAAAGTAGAACAATCCATTCAATTTTTAATGAGATAAACCACTTTACTTTTTTACTTTTTATGGGTCAAAATCGGTCAAAAAGTAAAGGGGTTAGCCTTTACTTTTTGGCCATTTTTCAACTTTCGAAGTAAGGCTAAATATTTTAGTTCATTGTATAGCACACCAACTATGGAATAACCACTGAAAAAAGTAGAACAATCCATTCAATTTTTAATGAGATAAACCACTTTACTTTTTTACTTTTTATGGGTCAAAATCGGTCAAAAAGTAAACGGGTTAGCCTTTACTTTTTGACCGATTTTGGCCATTTTTCAACTTTGGAAGTAAGGCTAAATATTTTAGTTCATTGTATAGCACACCAACTATGGAATAACCACTGAAAAAAGTAGAACAATCCATTCAATTTTTAATGAGATAAACCACTTTACTTTTTTACTTTTTATGGGTCAAAATCGGTCAAAAAGTAAAGGGGTTAGCCTTTACTTTTTCGCCATTTTTCAACTTTGGAAGTAAGGCTAAATATTTTAGTTCATTGTATAGCACACCAACTATGGAATAACCACTGAAAAAAGTAGAACAATCCAATCAATTTTTAATGAGATAAACCACTTTACTTTTTTACTTTTTATGGTCAAAATCGGTCAAAAAGTAAAGGGGTTAGCCTTTACTTTTTGACCGATTTTGGCCATTTTTCAACTTTGGAAGTAAGGCTAAATATTTTAGTTCATTGTATAGCACACCAACTATGGAATAACCACTGAAAAAAGTAGAACAATCCATTCAATTTTTAATGAGATAAACCACTTTACTTTTTTACTTTTTATCGTCAAAATCGGTTAAAAAGTAAAGGGGTTAGCCTTTACTTTTTGACCGATTTTGGCCATTTTTCAACTTTGGAAGTAAGGCTAAATATTTTAGTTCATTGTATAGCACACCAACTATGGAATAACCACTGAAAAAAGTAGAACAATCCATTCAATTTTTAATGAGATAAACCACTTTACTTTTTTACTTTTTATGGGTCAAAATCGGTCAAAAAGTAAAGGGGTTAGCCTTTACTTTTTGACCGATTTTGGCCATTTTTCAACTTTGGAAGTAAGGCTAAATATTTTAGTTCATTGTATAGCACACCAACTATGGAATAACCACTGAAAAAAGTAGAACAATCCATTCAATTTTTAATGAGATAAACCACTTTACTTTTTTACTTTTTATGGGTCAAAATCGGTCAAAAAGTAAAGGGGTTAGCCTTTACTTTTTGACCGATTTTGGCCATTTTTCAACTTTGGAAGTAAGGCTAAATATTTTAGTTCATTGTATAGCACACCAACTATGGAATAACCACTGAAAAAAGTAGAACAATCCATTCAATTTTTAATGAGATAAACCACTTTACTTTTTTTACTTTTTATGGGTCAAAATCGGTCAAAAAGTAAAGGGGTTAGCCTTTACTTTTTGACCGATTTTGGCCATTTTTCAACTTTGGAAGTAAGGCTAAATATTTTAGTTCGTTGTATAGCACACCAACTATGGAATAACCATTGAAAAAAGTAGAACAATCCATTCAATTTTTAATGAGATAAACCACTTTACTTTTTTACTTTTTATGGGTCAAAATCGGTCAAAAAGTAAAGGGGTTAGCCTTTACTTTTTGACCGATTTTGGCCATTTTTCTACTTTGGAAGTAAGGCTAAATATTTTAGTTCATTGTATAGCACACCAACTATGGAATAACCACTGAAAAAAGTAGAACAATCCATTCAATTTTTAATGAGATAAACCACTTTACTTTTTTACTTTTTATGGGTCAAAATCGGTCAAAAAGTAAAGGGGTTAGCCTTTACTTTTTGGCCATTTTTCAACTTTGGAAGTAAGGCTAAATATTTTAGTTCATTGTATAGCACACCAACTATGGAATAACCACTGAAAAAAGTAGAACAATCCATTCAATTTTTAATGAGATAAACCACTTTACTTTTTTACTTTTTATGGGGCAAAATCGGTCAAAAAGTAAACGGGTTACCCTTTACTTTTTGACCGATTTTGGCCATTTTTCAACTTTGGAAGTAAGGCTAAATATTTTAGTTCATTGTATAGCACACCAACTATGGAATAACCACTGAAAAAAGTAGAACAATCCATTCAATTTTTAATGAGATAAACCACTTTACTTTTTTACTTTTTATGGGTCAAAATCGGTCAAAAAGTAAAGGGGTTAGCCTTTACTTTTTGACCGATTTTGGCCATTTTTCAACTTTGGAAGTAAGGCTAAATATTTTAGTTCATTGTATAGCACACCAACTATGGAATAACCACTGAAAAAAGTAGAACAATCCATTCAATTTTTAATGAGATAAACCACTTTACTTTTTTACTTTTTATCGTCAAAATCGATTAAAAAGTAAAAGGGGTTAGCCTTTACTTTTTGACCAGATTTTGGCCATTTTTTAACTTTGGAAGTAAGGCTAAATATTTTTAGTTCATTGTATAGCACACCAACTATGGAATAACCACTGAAAAAAGTAGAACAATCCATTCAATTTTTAATGAGATAAACCACTTTTCTTTACTTTTTATGGGTCAAAATCGGTCAAAAAGTAAAGGGGTTAGCCTTTACTTTTTGACCGATTTTGGCCATTTTTCAACTTTGGAAGTAAGGCTAAATATTTTAGTTCATTGTATAGCACACCAACTATGGAATAACCACTGAAAAAAGTAGAACAATCCATTCAATTTTTAATGAGATAAACCACTTTACTTTTTTACTTTTTTATGGTCAAAATCGGTCAAAAAGTAAAGGGGTTAGCCTTAACTTTTTGACCGATTTTGGCCATTTTTCAACTTTGGAAGTAAGGCTAAATATTTTTAGTTCATTGTATAGCACACCAAACTATGGAATAACCACTGAAAAAAGTAGAACAATCCATTCAATTTTTAATGAGATAAACCACTTTACTTTTTTACTTTTTATGGTCAAAATCGGTCAAAAAGTAAAGGGGTTAGCCTTTACTTTTTGACCGATTTTGGCCATTTTTCTACTTTGGAAGTAAGGCTAAATATTTTAGTTCATTGTATAGCACACCAACTATGGAATAAACCACTGAAAAAAAGGTAGAACAATTCCATTCAATTTTTAATGAGATAAACCACTTTACTTTTTTACTTTTTATTGGGGTCAAAATCAGCGGTTCAAAAAGTAAAGGGGTTAGCCTTTACTTTTTGACCGATTTTGGCCATTTTTTCAACTTTGGAAGTAAGGCTAAAATATATTAAGTTCATTGTTTAGCAACACCAACTAATGAATAACCACTGAAAAAAGTAGAACAATCCATTCAATTTTTAATGAGATAAACCACTTTACTTTTTTACTTTTTATGGTCAAAATCGGTCAAAAAGTAAAGGGGTTAGCCTTTACTTTTTGACCGATTTTGGCCATTTTTCAACTTTGGAAGTAAGGCTAAATATTTTAGTTCATTGTATAGCACACCAACTATGGAATAACCACTGAAAAAAGTAGAACAATCCATTCAATTTTTAATGAGATAAACCAGTTTACTTTTTTACTTTTTATGGGTCAAAATCGGTCAAAAAGTAAAGGGGTTAGCCTTTACTTTTTGAGCGATTTTGGCCATTTTTTCAACTTTGGAAGTAAGGCTAAATATTTTAGTTCATTGTATAGCACACCAACTATGCAATAACCACTGAAAAAAGTAGAACAATCCATTCAATTTTTAATGAGATAAACCACTTTACTTTTTTACTTTTTATGGGTCAAAATCGGTCAAAAAGTAAAGGGGTTAGCCTTTACTTTTTGACCGATTTTGGCCATTTTTCAACTTTGGAAGTAAGGCTAAATATTTTAGTTCATTGTATAGCACACCAACTATGGAATAACCACTGAAAAAAGTAGAACAATCCATTCAATTTTTAATGAGATAAACCAGTTTACTTTTTTACTTTTTATGGTCAAAATCGGTCAAAAAGTAAAGGGGTTAGCCTTTACTTTTTGACCGATTTTGGCCATTTTTCAACTTTGGAAGTAAGGCTAAATATTTTAGTTCATTGTATAGCACACCAACTATGGAATAACCACTGAAAAAAGTAGAACAATCCATTCAATTTTTAATGAGATAAACCACTTTACTTTTTTACTTTTTAAGCCTTTACTTTTTGACCGATTTTGGCCATTTTTCAACTTTGGAAGTAAGGCTAAATATTTTAGTTCATTGTATAGCACACCAACTATGGAATAACCACTGAAAAAAGTAGAACAATCCATTCAATTTTTTAATGAGATAAACCACTTTACTTTTTTACTTTTTATGGTCAAAATCGGTCAAAAAGTAAAGGGGTTAGCCTTTACTTTTTGACCGATTTTGGCCATTTTTCAACTTTGGAAGTAAGGCTAAATATTTTAGTTCATTGTATAGCACACCAACTATGGAATAACCACTGAAAAAAGTACAACACTCCATTCAATTTTTAATGAGATAAACCACTTTACTTTTTTACTTTTTATGGTCAAAATCGGTCAAAAAGTAAAGGGGTTAGCCTTTACTTTTTGACCGATTTTGGCCATTTTTCAACTTTGGAAGTAAGGCTAAATATTTTAGTTCATTGTATAGCACACCAACTATGGAATAACCACTGAAAAAAGTAGAACAATCCATTCAATTTTTAATGAGATAAACCAGACTTTTTTACTTTTTATGGTCAAAATCGGTCAAAAAGTAAAGGGGTTAGCCTTTACTTTTTGACCGATTTTGGCCATTTTTCAACTTTGGAAGTAAGGCTAAATATTTTAGTTCATTGTATAGCACACCAACTATGGAATAACCACTGAAAAAAGTAGAACAATCCATTCAATTTTTAATGAGATAAACCACTTTACTTTTTACTTTTATGGTCAAAATCGGTCAAAAAGTAAAGGGGTTAGCCTTTACTTTTTGACCGATTTTGGCCATTTTTCAACTTTGGAAGTAAGGCTAAATATTTTAGTTCATTGTATAGCACACCAACTATGGAATAACCACTGAAAAAAGTAGAACAATCCATTCAATTTTTAATGAGATAAACCACTTTACTTTTTTACTTTTTATGGTCAAAATCGGTCAAAAAGTAAAGGGGTTAGCCTTTACTTTTTGACCGATTTTGGCCATTTTTCAACTTTGGAAGTAAGGCTAAATATTTTAGTTCATTGTATAGCACACCAACTATGGAATAACCACTGAAAAAAGTAGAACAATCCATTCAATTTTTAATGAGATAAACCACTTTACTTTTTTACTTTTTATGGTCAAAATCGGTCAAAAAGTAAAGGGGTTAGCCTTTACTTTTTGACCGATTTTGGCCATTTTTCAACTTTGGAAGTAAGGCTAAATATTTTAGTTCATTGTATAGCACACCAACTATGGAATAACCACTGAAAAAAGTAGAACAATCCATTCAATTTTTAATGAGATAAACCACTTTACTTTTTTACTTTTTATGGTCAAAATCGGTCAAAAAGTAAAGGGGTTAGCCTTTACTTTTTGACCGATTTTGGCCATTTTTCAACCTTTGGAAGTAAGGCTAAATATTTTTAGTTCATTGTATAGCACACCAAACTATGGGAATAACCACTGAAAAAAGTAGAACAATCCATTCAATTATTTAATGAGATAAACCAGTTTACTTTTTTATGGTACATCGGTCAAAAAGTCAAAAAAGGATTTACTTTTTTGACCGATTTTGGCCATTTTCCAACTTTGGAAGTAAGGCTAAATATTTTAGTTCATTGTATAGCACACCAACTATGGAATAACCACTGAAAAAAGTAGAACAATCCATTCAATTTTTAATGAGATAAACCACTTTACTTTTTTACTTTTTATGGTCAAAATCGGTCAAAAAGTAAAGGGGTTAGCCTTTACTTTTTGACCGATTTTGGCCATTTTTCAACTTTGGAAGTAAGGCTAAATATTTTAGTTCATTGTATAGCACACCAACTATGGAATAACCACTGAAAAAAGTAGAACAATCCATTCAATTTTTAATGAGATAAACCAGTTTACTTTTTTACTTTTTATGGTCAAAATCGGTCAAAAAGTAAAGGGGTTAGCCTTTACTTTTTGACCGATTTTGGCCATTTTTCAACTTTGGAAGTAAGGCTAAATATTTTAGTTCATTGTATAGCACACCAACTATGGAATAACCACTGAAAAAAGTAGAACAATCCATTCAATTTTTAATGAGATAAACCACTTTACTTTTTTACTTTTTATGGGTCAAAATCGGTCAAAAAGTAAAGGGGTTAGCCTTTACTTTTTGACCGATTTTGGCCATTTTTCAACTTTGGAAGTAAGGCTAAATATTTTAGTTCATTGTATAGCACACCAACTATGGAATAACCACTGAAAAAAGTAGAACAATCCATTCAATTTTTAATGAGATAAACCACTTTACTTTTTATGGTCAAAATCGGTCAAAAAGTAAAGGGGTTAGCCTTTACTTTTTGACCGATTTTGGCCATTTTTCAACTTTGGAAGTAAGGCTAAATATTTTAGTTCATTGTATAGCACACCAACTATGGAATAACCACTGAAAAAAGTAGAACAATCCATTCAATTTTTAATGAGATAAACCAGTTTACTTTTTAACTTTTTATGGGTCAAAATCGGTCAAAAAGTAAAGGGGTTAGCCTTTACTTTTTGACCGATTTTGGCCATTTTTCAACTTTGGAAGTAAGGCTAAATATTTTAGTTCATTGTATAGCACACCAACTATGGAATAACCACTGAAAAAAGTAGAACAATCCATTCAATTTTTAATGAGATAAACCAGTTTACTTTTTTAACTTTTTATGGTCAAAATCGGTCAAAAAGTAAAGGGGTTAGCCTTTACTTTTTGACCGATTTTGGCCATTTTTCAACTTTGGAAGTAAGGCTAAATATTTTAGTTCATTGTATAGCACACCAACTATGGAATAACCACTGAAAAAAGTAGAACAATCCATTCAATTTTTAATGAGATAAACCACTTTACTTTTTTACTTTTTATGGGTCAAAATCGGTCAAAAAGTAAAGGGGTTAGCCTTTACTTTTTGACCGATTTTGGCCATTTTTCAACTTTGGAAGTAAGGCTAAATATTTTAGTTCATTGTATAGCACACCAACTATGGAATAACCACTGAAAAAAGTAGAACAATCCATTCAATTTTTAATGAGATAAACCACTTTACTTTTTTACTTTTTATGGGTCAAAATCGGTCAAAAAGTAAAGGGGTTAGCCTTTACTTTTTGACCGATTTTGGCCATTTTTCAACTTTGGAAGTAAGGCTAAATATTTTAGTTCATTGTATAGCACACCAACTATGGAATAACCACTGAAAAAAGTAGAACAATCCATTCAATTTTTAATGAGATAAACCAGTTTACTTTTGTACTTTTTATGGTCAAAATCGGTGAAAAAGTAAAGGGGTTAGCCTTTACTTTTTGACCGATTTTGGCCATTTTTCAACTTTGGAAGTAAGGCTAAATATTTTAGTTCATTGTATAGCACACCAACTATGGAATAACCACTGAAAAAAGTAGAACAATCCATTCAATTTTTAATGAGATAAACCAGTTTACTTTTTATGGTCAAAATCGGTGAAAAAGTAAAGGGGTTAGCCTTTACTTTTTGACCGATTTTGGCCATTTTTCAACTTTGGAAGTAAGGCTAAATATTTTAGTTCATTGTATAGCACACCAACTATGGAATAACCACTGAAAAAAGTAGAACAATCCATTCAATTTTTAATGAGATAAACCAGTTTACTTTTTACTTTTTATGGGTCAAAATCGGTCAAAAAGTAAAGGGGTTAGCCTTTACTTTTTGACCGATTTTGGCCATTTTTCAACTTTGGAAGTAAGGCTAAATATTTTAGTTCATTGTATAGCACACCAACTATGGAATAACCACTGAAAAAAGTAGAACAATCCATTCAATTTTTAATGAGATAAACCAGTTTACTTTTTAACTTTTTATGGGTCAAAATCGGTCAAAAAGTAAAGGGGTTAGCCTTTACTTTTTGACCGATTTTGGCCATTTTTCAACTTTGGAAGTAAGGCTAAATATTTTAGTTCATTGTATAGCACACCAACTATGGAATAACCACTGAAAAAAGTAGAACAATCCATTCAATTTTTAATGAGATAAACCACTTTACTTTTTTACTTTTTATGGTCAAAATCGGTCAAAAAGTAAAGGGGTTAGCCTTTACTTTTTGACCGATTTTGGCCATTTTTCAACTTTGGAAGTAAGGCTAAATATTTTAGTTCATTGTATAGCACACCAACTATGGAATAACCACTGAAAAAAGTAGAACAATCCATTCAATTTTTAATGAGATAAACCACTTTACTTTTTTACTTTTTATGGGTCAAAATCGGTCAAAAAGTAAAGGGGTTAGCCTTTACTTTTTGACCGATTTTGGCCATTTTTCAACTTTGGAAGTAAGGCTAAATATTTTAGTTCATTGTATAGCACACCAACTATGGAATAACCACTGAAAAAAGTAGAACAATCCATTCAATTTTTAATGAGATAAACCACTTTACTTTTTAACTTTTTATGGGTCAAAATCGGTCAAAAAGTAAAGGGGTTAGCCTTTACTTTTTGACCGATTTTGGCCATTTTTCAACTTTGGAAGTAAGGCTAAATATTTTAGTTCATTGTATAGCACACCAACTATGGAATAACCACTGAAAAAAGTAGAACAATCCATTCAATTTTTAATGAGATAAACCACTTTACTTTTTTACTTTTTATGGGTCAAAATCGGTCAAAAAGTAAAGGGGTTAGCCTTTACTTTTTGACCGATTTTGGCCATTTTTCAACTTTGGAAGTAAGGCTAAATATTTTAGTTCATTGTATAGCACACCAACTATGGAATAACCACTGAAAAAAGTAGAACAATCCATTCAATTTTTAATGAGATAAACCAGTTTACTTTTTATGGGTCAAAATCGGTCAAAAAGTAAAGGGGTTAGCCTTTACTTTTTGACCGATTTTGGCCATTTTTCAACTTTGGAAGTAAGGCTAAATATTTTAGTTCATTGTATAGCACACCAACTATGGAATAACCACTGAAAAAAGTAGAACAATCCATTCAATTTTTAATGAGATAAACCAGTTTACTTTTTAACTTTTTATGGGTCAAAATCGGTCAAAAAGTAAAGGGGTTAGCCTTTACTTTTTGACCGATTTTGGCCATTTTTCAACTTTGGAAGTAAGGCTAAATATTTTAGTTCATTGTATAGCACACCAACTATGGAATAACCACTGAAAAAAGTAGAACAATCCATTCAATTTTTAATGAGATAAACCAGTTTACTTTTTTACTTTTTATGGGTCAAAATCGGTCAAAAAGTAAAGGGGTTAGCCTTTACTTTTTGACCGATTTTGGCCATTTTTCAACTTTGGAAGTAAGGCTAAATATTTTAGTTCATTGTATAGCACACCAACTATGGAATAACCACTGAAAAAAGTAGAACAATCCATTCAATTTTTAATGAGATAAACCAGTTTACTTTTTAACTTTTTATGGTCAAAATCGGTCAAAAAGTAAAGGGGTTAGCCTTTACTTTTTGACCGATTTTGGCCATTTTTCAACTTTGGAAGTAAGGCTAAATATTTTAGTTCATTGTATAGCACACCAACTATGGAATAACCACTGAAAAAAGTAGAACAATCCATTCAATTTTTAATGAGATAAACCACTTTACTTTTTTACTTTTTATGGGTCAAAATCGGTCAAAAAGTAAAGGGGTTAGCCTTTACTTTTTGACCGATTTTGGCCATTTTTCAACTTTGGAAGTAAGGCTAAATATTTTAGTTCATTGTATAGCACACCAACTATGGAATAACCACTGAAAAAAGTAGAACAATCCATTCAATTTTTAATGAGATAAACCACTTTACTTTTTTACTTTTTATGGGTCAAAATCGGTCAAAAAGTAAAGGGGTTAGCCTTTACTTTTTGACCGATTTTGGCCATTTTTCAACTTTGGAAGTAAGGCTAAATATTTTAGTTCATTGTATAGCACACCAACTATGGAATAACCACTGAAAAAAGTAGAACAATCCATTCAATTTTTAATGAGATAAACCACTTTACTTTTTTACTTTTTATGGGTCAAAATCGGTCAAAAAGTAAAGGGGTTAGCCTTTACTTTTTGACCGATTTTGGCCATTTTTCAACTTTGGAAGTAAGGCTAAATATTTTAGTTCATTGTATAGCACACCAACTATGGAATAACCACTGAAAAAAGTAGAACAATCCATTCAATTTTTAATGAGATAAACCACTTTACTTTTTTACTTTTTATGGGTCAAAATCGGTCAAAAAGTAAAGGGGTTAGCCTTTACTTTTTGACCGATTTTGGCCATTTTTCAACTTTGGAAGTAAGGCTAAATATTTTAGTTCATTGTATAGCACACCAACTATGGAATAACCACTGAAAAAAGTAGAACAATCCATTCAATTTTTAATGAGATAAACCACTTTACTTTTTTACTTTTTATGGGTCAAAATCGGTCAAAAAGTAAAGGGGTTAGCCTTTACTTTTTGACCGATTTTGGCCATTTTTCAACTTTGGAAGTAAGGCTAAATATTTTAGTTCATTGTATAGCACACCAACTATGGAATAACCACTGAAAAAAGTAGAACAATCCATTCAATTTTTAATGAGATAAACCAGTTTACTTTTTAACTTTTTATGGGTCAAAATCGGTCAAAAAGTAAAGGGGTTAGCCTTTACTTTTTGACCGATTTTGGCCATTTTTCAACTTTGGAAGTAAGGCTAAATATTTTAGTTCATTGTATAGCACACCAACTATGGAATAACTATTGAAAAAAGTAGAACAATCCATTCAATTTTTAATGAGATAAACCAGTTTACTTTTTAATTTTTTATGGGTCAAAATCGGTCAAAAAGTAAAGGGGTTAGCCTTTACTTTTTGACCGATTTTGGCCATTTTTCAACTTTGGAAGTAAGGCTAAATATTTTAGTTCATTGTATAGCACACCAACTATGGAATAACCACTGAAAAAAGTAGAACAATCCATTCAATTTTTAATGAGATAAACCACTTTACTTTTTATGGGTCAAAATCGGTCAAAAAGTAAAGGGGTTAGCCTTTACTTTTTGACCGATTTTGGCTATTTTTCAACTTTGGAAGTAAGGCTAAATATTTTAGTTCATTGTATAGCACACCAACTATGGAATAACCACTGAAAAAAGTAGAACAATCCATTCAATTTTTAATGAGATAAACCAGTTTACTTTTTTACTTTTTATGGGTCAAAATCGGTCAAAAAGTAAAGGGGTTAGCCTTTACTTTTTGACCGATTTTGGCTATTTTTCAATTTTGGAAGTAAGGCTAAATATTTTAGTTCATTGTATAGCACACCAACTATGGAATAACCACTGAAAAAAGTAGAACAATCCATTCAATTTTTAATGAGATAAACCACTTTACTTTTTATGGGTCAAAATCGGTCAAAAAGTAAAGGGGTTAGCCTTTACTTTTTGACCGATTTTGGCCATTTTTCAACTTTGGAAGTAAGGCTAAATATTTTAGTTCATTGTATAGCACACCAGCTATGGAATAACCACTGAAAAAAGTAGAACAATCCATTCAATTTTTAATGAGATAAACCAGTTTACTTTTTAACTTTTTATGGGTCAAAATCGGTCAAAAAGTAAAGGGGTTAGCCTTTACTTTTTGACCGATTTTGGCTATTTTTCAACTTTGGAAGTAAGGCTAAATATTTTAGTTCATTGTATAGCACACCAACTATGGAATAACCACTGAAAAAAGTAGAACAATCCATTCAATTTTTAATGAGATAAACCAGTTTACTTTTTAACTTTTTATGGGTCAAAATCGGTCAAAAAGTAAAGGGGTTAGTTAGCCTTTACTTTTTGACCGATTTTGGCCATTTTTCAACTTTGGAAGTAAGGCTAAATATTTTAGTTCATTGTATAGCACACGAATAACCACTGAAAAAAGTAGAACAATCCATTCAATTTTTAATGAGATAAACCAGTTTACTTTTTAACTTTTTATGTGTCAAAATCGGTCAAAAAGTAAAGGGGTTAGCCTTTACTTTTTGACCGATTTTGGCTATTTTTCAACTTTGGAAGTAAGGCTAAATATTTTAGTTCATTGTATAGCACACCAACTATGGAATAACCACTGAAAAAAGTAGAACAATCCATTCAATTTTTAATGAGATAAACCAGTTTACTTTTTTACTTTTTATGGGTCAAAATCGGTCAAAAAGTAAAGGGGTTAGTTAGCCTTTACTTTTTGACCGATTTTGGCCATTTTTCAACTTTGGAAGTAAGGCTAAATATTTTAGTTCATTGTATAGCACACCAACTATGGAATAACCACTGAAAAAAGTAGAACAATCCATTCAATTTTTAATGAGATAAACCAGTTTACTTTTTAACTTTTTATGTGTCAAAATCGGTCAAAAAGTAAAGGGGTTAGCCTTTACTTTTTGACCGATTTTGGCCATTTTTCAACTTTGGAAGTAAGGCTAAATATTTTAGTTCATTGTATAGCACACCAACTATGGAATAACCACTGAAAAAAGTAGAACAATCCATTCAATTTTTAATGAGATAAACCAGTTTACTTTTTTACTTTTTATGGGTCAAAATCGGTCAAAAAGTAAAGGGGTTAGCCTTTACTTTTTGACCGATTTTGGCCATTTTTCAACTTTGGAAGTAAGGCTAAATATTTTAGTTCATTGTATAGCACACCAACTATGGAATAACCACTGAAAAAAGTAGAACAATCCATTCAATTTTTAATGAGATAAACCAGTTTACTTTTTAACTTTTTATGGGTCAAAATCGGTCAAAAAGTAAAGGGGTTAGCCTTTACTTTTTGACCGATTTTGGCTATTTTTCAACTTTGGAAGTAAGGCTAAATATTTTAGTTCATTTAATTCCCTTAACTTTAAATATTTTAGAAAATTTAATTCCCTTGGGAATTACTAATGAGAATTTGATTTCCTTTAAAATTAAAAAAAAATATTAATTCCCTTGGGAATTAAAAAAATATGAAAATTTAATTCCCTTGGGAATTACTAATGAGAATTTGATTTCCTTTAAAATTTAAAAAAAAATATTAATTCCCTTGGGAATTAAAAAAATATGAAAATTTAATTCCCTTGGGAATTACTAATGAGAATTTGATTTCCTTTAAAATTTAAAAAAAAAAATTAATTCCCTTGGGAATTAAAAAAATATGAAAATTTAATTCCCTTGGGAATTACTAATGAGAATTTGATTTCCTTTAAAATTAAAAAAAAAAATTAATTCCCTTGGGAATTAAAAAAATATGAAAATTTAATTCCCTTGGGAATTACTAATGAGAATTTGATTTCCTTTAAAATTTAAAAAAAATATTAATTCCCTTGGGAATTAAAAAATATGAAAATTTAATTCCCTTGGGAATTACTAATGAGAATTTGATTTCCTTTAAAATTTAAAAAAAAAATTAATTCCCTTGGGAATTAAAAAAATATGAAAATTTAATTCCCTTGGGAATTACTAATGAGAATTTGATTTCCTTTAAAATTTAAAAAAAATATTAATTCCCTTGGGAATTAAAAAAATATGAAAATTTAATTCCCTTGGGAATTACTAATGAGAATTTGATTTCCTTTAAAATTTAAAAAAAATATTAATTCCCTTGGGAATTAAAAAAATATGAAAATTTAATTCCCTTGGGAATTACTAATGAGAATTTGATTTACTTTAAAATTAAAAAAAAATATTAATTCCCTTGGGAATTAAAAAAATATGAAAATTTAATTCCCTTGGGAATTACTAATGAGAATTTGATTTCCTTTAAAATTTAAAAAAAAAATTAATTCCCTTGGGAATTAAAAAAATATGAAAATTTAATTCCCTTGGGAATTACTAATGAGAATTTGATTTCCTTTAAAATTTAAAAAAAATATTAATTCCCTTGGGAATTAAAAAAATATGAAAATTTAATTCCCTTGGGAATTACTAATGAGAATTTGATTTCCTTTAAAATTTAAAAAAAATATTAATTCCCTTGGGAATTAAAAAAATATGAAAATTTAATTCCCTTGGGAATTACTAATGAGAATTTGATTTCCTTTAAAATTAAAAAAAAATATTAATTCCCTTGGGAATTAAAAAAATATGAAAATTTAATTCCCTTGGGAATTATTTAAAAAAAAATATTAATTCCCTTGGGAATTAAAAAAATATAAAAATTTAATTCCCTTGGGAATTACTAATGAGAATTTGATTTCCTTTAAAATTTAAAAAAAATATTAATTCCCTTGGGAATTAAAAAAATATAAAAATTTAATTCCCTTGGGAATTACTAATGAGAATTTGATTTCCTTTAAAATTTAAAAAAAATATTAATTCCCTTGGGAATTAAAAAAATATGAAAATTTAATTCCCTTGGGAATTACTAATGAGAATTTGATTTACTTTAAAATTAAAAAAAAATTAATTCCCTTGGGAATTAAAAAAATATGAAAATTTAATTCCCTTGGGAATTACTAATGAGAATTTGATTTCCTTTAAATTTAAAAAAAAATATTAATTCCCTTGGGAATTAAAAAAATATGAAAATTTAATTCCCTTGGGAATTACTAATGAGAATTTGATTTACTTTAAAATTAAAAAAAAATATTAATTCCCTTGGGAATTAAAAAAATATGAAAATTTAATTCCCTTGGGAATTACTAATGAGAATTTGATTTCCTTTAAAATTAAAAAAAAAAATTAATTCCCTTGGGAATTAAAAAAATATGAAAATTTAATTCCCTTGGGAATTACTAATGAGAATTTGATTTCCTTTAAAATTAAAAAAAAATATTAATTCCCTTGGGAATTAAAAAAATATAAAAATTTAATTCCCTTGGGAATTACTAATGAGAATTTGATTTCCTTTAAAACTAAAAAAAAATATTAATTCCCTTGGGAATTACTAATGAGAATTTGATTTACTTTAAAATTAAAAAAAAAAATTAATTCCCTTGGGAATTAAAAAAATATGAAAATTTAATTCCCTTGGGAATTACTAATGAGAATTTGATTTCCTTTAAAATTTAAAAAAAATATTAATTCCCTTGGGAATTAAAAAATATGAAAATTTAATTCCCTTGGGAATTACTAATGAGAATTTGATTTACTTTAAAATTAAAAAAAAATATTAATTCCCTTGGGAATTAAAAAAATATGAAAATTTAATTCCCTTGGGAATTACTAATGAGAATTTGATTTTCCTTTAAAATTAAAAAAAAAAATTAATTCACTTGGGAATTAAAAAAATATGAAAATTTAATTCCCTTGGGAATTACTAATGAGAATTTGATTTCGTTTAAAATTAAAAAAAAATATTAATTCCCTTGGGAATTAAAAAAATATGAAAATTTAATTCCCTTGGGAATTACTAATGAGAATTTGATTTCCTTTAAAATTAAAAAAAAAAATTAATTCCCTTGGGAATTAAAAAAATATGAAAATTTAATTCCCTTGGGAATTACTAATGAGAATTTGATTTCCTTTAAAATTAAAAAAAAAAATTAATTCCCTTGGGAATTAAAAAAATATAAAAATTTAATTCCCTTGGGAATTACTAATGAGAATTTGATTTCCTTTAAAATTAAAAAAAAAATTAATTCCCTTGGGAATTAAAAAAATATGAAAATTTAATTCCCTTGGGAATTACTAATGAGAATTTGATTTCCTTTAAAATTAAAAAAAAAAATTAATTCCCTTGGGAATTAAAAAAATATAAAAATTTAATTCCGTTGGGAATTACTAATGAGAATTTGATTTACTTTAAAATTAAAAAAAAAAAATTAATTCCCTTGGGAATTAAAAAAATATAAAAATTTAATTCCCTTGGGAATTACGTGTAAAATGCCTTACCCGATCCAAAAAGTCTCTCTCGTTGCTATAGAAGGTGTAAAAATGCCTTTACCCGATTTAAAAAAAAAAATTCCCTTGGGAATTAAAAAAATGAAAATTTAATTCCCTTGGGAATTACTAATGAGAATTTGATTTACTTTAAAATTTAAAAAAAATATTAATTCCCTTGGGAATTAAAAAAATATGAAAATTTAATTCCCTTGGGAATTACTAATGAGAATTTGATTTCCTTTAAAATTTAAAAAAAATATTAATTCCCTTGGGAATTAAAAAAATATGAAAATTTAATTCCCTTGGGAATTACTAATGAGAATTTGATTTCCTTTAAAATTTAAAAAAAATATTAATTCCCTTGGGAATTAAAAAAATATGAAAATTTAATTCCCTTGGGAATTACTAATGAGAATTTGATTTACTTTAAAATTAAAAAAAAATATTAATTCCCTTGGGAATTAAAAAAATATGAAAATTTAATTCCCTTGGGAATTACTAATGAGAATTTGATTTCCTTTAAAATTTAAAAAAAATATTAATTCCCTTAGAAGGTGTAAAATGCCTTTACCACTAATGAGAATTTGATTTCCTTTAAAATTTAAAAAAAATATTAATTCCCTTGGGAATTAAAAAAATATGAAAATTTAATTCCCTTGGGAATTACTAATGAGAATTTGATTTCCTTTAAAATTTAAAAAAAAATATTAATTCCCTTGGGAATTAAAAAATATGAAAATTTAATTCCCTTGGGAATTACTAATGAGAATTTGATTTCCTTTAAAATTTAAAAAAAAATATTAATTCCCTTGGGAATTAAAAAAATATGAAAATTTAATTCCCTTGGGAATTACTAATGAGAATTTGATTTCCTTTAAAATTTAAAAAAAATATTAATTCCCTTGGGAATTAAAAAAATATGAAAATTTAATTCCCTTGGGAATTACTAATGAGAATTTGATTTACTTTAAAATTTAAAAAAAAATATTAATTCCCTTGGGAATTAAAAAAATATGAAAATTTAATTCCCTTGGGAATTACTAATGAGAATTTGATTTCCTTTAAAATTTAAAAAAAATATTAATTCCCTTGGGAATTAAAAAAATATGAAAATTTAATTCCCTTGGGAATTACTAATGAGAATTTGATTTACTTTAAAATTAAAAAAAAATATTAATTCCCTTCGGAATTAAAAAAATATGAAAATTTAATTCCCTTGGGAATTACTAATGAGAAAGAAGGTGTAAAAATGCCTTTACCCATTAATTCCCTTCGGAATTAAAAAAATATAAAAATTTAATTCCCTTGGGAATTACTAATGAGAATTTGATTTCAACATTATTTTTTTGACCAAAATATCGAAAGTGAATTAAAAAATATGAAAATTTAATTCCCTTGGGAATTACTAATGAGAATTTGATTTCCTTTAAAATTAAAAAAAAATATTAATTCCCTTGGGAATTAAAAAAATATGAAAATTTAATTCCCTTGGGAATTACTAATGAGAATTTGATTTCAACTATGGCCATTTAGCACGAATAAGTCTCTCTTTTAATTTTAAAGGAAATCAAATTCTCATTAGTAATTCCCAAGGGAATTAAATTTTCATATTTTTAATTCCCAAGGGAATTAATATTTTTTTTTAAATTTTAAAGGAAATCAAATTCTCATTAGTAATTCCCAAGGGAATTAAATTTTTATATTTTGTAAAATGCCTTTACCCGATCCAAAATTTAAAGGAAATCAAATTCTCATTAGTAATTCCCAAGGGAATTAAAATTTTATATTTTTTTAATTCCCAAGGTCTCTCTCGTTGCTATAGAAGGTGTAAAATGCCTTTACCCGATCCAAAACATTATTTTTTTGACCAAATATCGAAAGTTGAAAAAAAATGGCCAAAATGAATAGGGTCCCCCCTTTACATTTTTTCAGATTTTTCAACTTTTGAAATAAAGGCTAAACTAATGGCCATTTAGCACGAATAAGTCTCTCTCGTTGCTATAGAAGGTGTAAAACGCCTTTACCCGATCCAAAACATTATTTTTTGACCAAATATCGAAAGTTGAAAAAATGGCCAAAATGAATAGGGTCCCCCCTTTACATTTTTTCAGATTTTTCAACTTTTGAAATAAAGCTAAACTATGGCCATTTAGCACGAATAAGTCTCTCTCGTTGCTATAGAAGGTGTAAAATGCCTTTACCCGATCCAAAACATTATTTTTTGACCAAATATCGAAAGTTGGATAATGGCCAAAATGAATAGGGTCCCCCCTTTACATTTTTTCAGATTTTTCAACTTTTGAAATAAGGCTAAACTATGGCCATTTAGCACGAATAAGTCTCTCTCGTTGCTATAGAAGTGTAAAATGTGCGCAAATATCGAAAGTTGAAAAAAGTTAGGGTAACATTTTTTCAGATTCTAGAAACGATTTAGCACAACATTAAAAATGCCTTTACCCGATCCAAAACATTATTTTTTGACCAAATATCGAAAGTAAGGGAATTAAATTTTTATATTTTTTTAATTCCCAAGCGAATTAATTTTTTTTTTTTAATTTTAAAGGAAATCAAATTCTCATTAGTAATTCCCAAGGGAATTAAATTTTTATATTTTTTTAATTCCCAAGGGAATTAATATTTTTTTTTAGTTTTAAAGGAAATCAAATTCTCATTAGTAATTCCCAAGGGAATTAAATTTTTATGTTTTTTTAATTCCCAAGGGAATTAATTTTTTTTTTTAATTTTAAAGGAATCAAATTCTCATTAGTAATTCCCAAGGGAATTAAATTTTTATATTTTTTTAATTCCCAAGGGAATTAATATTTTTTTTTAATTTTAAAGGAAATCAAATTCTCATTAGTAATTCCCAAGGGAATTACATTTTTATATTTTTTTAATTCCCAAGGGAACATTATTTTTGACCAAATATCGAAATCAAATTCTCATTAGTAATTCCCAAGGGAATTAAATTTTTATATTTTTTTAATTCCCAAGGGCCAAAACATTATTTTTTGACCAAATATCGAAAAATCAAATTCTCATTAGTAATTCCCAAGGGAATTAAATTTTTATATTTTTTTAATTCCCAAGGGAATTAATATTTTTTTTTAATTTTAAAGGAAATCAAATTCTCATTAGTAATTCCCAAGGGAATTAAATTTTCATATTTTTATAATTCCCAAGGGAATTAATATTTTTTTTTAATTTTAAAGGAAATCAAATTCTCATTAGTAATTCCCAAGGGAATTAAATTTTTATATTTTTTTAATTCCCAAGGCCAAAATGAATAGGGTCCCCCCTTTACAAAATCAAATTCTCATTAGTAATTCCCAAGGGAATTAAATTTTTTATATTTTTTTAATTCCCAAGGGAATTAATATTTTTTTTTTAATTTTAAAGGAAATCAAATTCTCATTAGTAATTCCCAAGGGAATTAAATTTTTATATTTTTTTAATTCCCAAGGGAATTAATATTTTTTTTTTAGTTTTAAAGGAAATCAAATTCTCATTAGTAATTCCCAAGGGAATTAAATTTTTATATTTTTTTAATTCCCAAGGGAATTAATATTTTTTTTTAATTTTAAAGGAAATCAAATTCTCATTAGTAATTCCCAAGGGAATTAAATTTTTATATTTTTTAATTCCCAAGGGAATTAATATTTTTTTTTAGTTTTAAAGGAAATCAAATTCTCATTAGTAATTCCCAAGGGAATTAAATTTTCATATTTTTTAATTCCCAAGGGAATTAATATTTTTTTTTAATTTTAAAGGAAATCAAATTCTCATTAGTAATTCCCAAGGGAATTAAATTTTGTAAAATGCCTTTACCCGAATCCAAAACATTATTTTTTGACCAAATATCGAAAGTTGAAAAAATGGCCAAAATGAATAGGGTCCCCCCTTTACATTTTTTCAGATTTTTCAACTTTTGAAATAAGGCTAAACTATGGCCATTTAGCACGAATAAGTCTCTCTCGTTGCTATAGAAGGTGTAAAATGCCTTTACCCGATCCAAAACATTATTTTTTGACCAAATATCGAAAGTTGAAAAAAATGGCCAAAATGAATAGGGTCCCCCCCTTTACATTTTTTCAGATTTTTCAACTTTTGAAATAAGGCTAAACTATGGCCATTTAGCACGAATAAGTCTCTCTCGTTCTGCTATAGAAGGTGTAAAAGTCTTACCCGATCCAAAACATTATTTTTTGACCAAATATCGAAAGTTGAAAAAATGGCCAAAATGAATAGGGTCCCCCCTTTACATTTTTTCAGATTTTTTCAACTTTTGAAATAAGGCTAAACTATGCCATTTAGCACGAATAAGCGTTGCTATAGAAGGTGTGTAAAAAGCCTTTACCCGATCCAAAACATTATTTTTTTGACCAAATTTTTTTTTAATTTTAAAGGAAATCAAATTCTCATTAGTAATTCCCAAGGGAATTAAATTTTTTATATTTTTTTTAATTCCCAAGGGAATTAATTTTTTTTTTTAATTTTAAAGGAAATCAAATTCTCATTAGTAATTCCCAAGGGAATTAAATTTTTATATTTTTTTAATTCCCAAGGGAGCCAAAATGAATAGGGTCCCCCCTTTACATTTTTTCAGATTTTTCAATCAAATTCTCATTAGTAATTCCCAAGGGAATTAAATTTTTATATTTTTTTAATTCCCAAGGGAATTAATATTTTTTTTTAATTTTAAAGGAAATCAAATTCTCATTAGTAATTCCCAAGGGAATTAAATTTTTATATTTTTTTAATTCCCAAGGGAATTAATATTTTTTTTTAGTTTTAAAGGAAATCAAATTCTCATTAGTAATTCCCAAGGGAATTAAATTTTCATATTTTTTTAATTCCCAAGGGAATTAATATTTTTTTTTAATTTTAAAGGAAATCAAATTCTCATTAGTAATTCCCAAGGGAATTAAATTTTCATATTTTTATAATTCCCAAGGGAATTAATATTTTTTTTTAATTTTAAAGGAAATCAAATTCTCATTAGTAATTCCCAAGGGAATTAAATTTTTATATTTTTTTAATTCCCAAGGGAATTAATATTTTTTTTTTATTTTAAAGGAAATCAAATTCTCATTAGTAATTCCCAAGGGAATTAAATTTTTATATTTTTTTAATTCCCAAGGGAATTAATATTTTTTTTTAATTTTAAAGGAAATCAAATTCTCATTAGTAATTCCCAAGGGAATTAAATTTTTATATTTTTTTAATTCCCAAGGGATAAGGCTAAACTATGGCCATTTAGCACGAATCAAATTCTCATTAGTAATTCCCAAGGGAATTAAATTTTCATATTTTTATAATTCCCAAGGGAATTAATATTTTTTTTTAATTTTAAAGGAAATCAAATTCTCATTAGTAATTCCCAAGGGAATTAAATTTTCATATTTTTTTAATTCCCAAGGGAATTAATATTTTTTTTTAATTTTAAAGGAAATCAAATTCTCATTAGTAATTCCCAAGGGAATTAAATTTTTATATTTTTTTAATTCCCAAGGGAATTAATATTTTTTTTTAATTTTAAAGGAAATCAAATTCTCATTAGTAATTCCCAAGGGAATTAAATTTTTATATTTTTTTAATTCCCAAGGGCTCTCGTTGCTATAGAAGGTGTAAAATGCCTTTACCCGAATCAAATTCTCATTAGTAATTCCCAAGGGAATTAAATTTTTATATTTTTTTAATTCCCAAGGGAATTAATATTTTTTTTTAATTTTAAAGGAAATCAAATTCTCATTAGTAATTCCCAAGGGAATTAAATTTTTATATTTTTTTAATTCCCAAGGGTTGCTATAGAAGGTGTAAAATGCCTTTACCCGATCCAAAACATTATTAATCAAATTCTCATTAGTAATTCCCAAGGGAATTAAATTTTTATATTTTTTTAATTCCCAAGGGAATTAATATTTTTTTTTAATTTTAAAGGAAATCAAATTCTCATTAGTAATTCCCAAGGGAATTAAATTTTTATATTTTTTTAATTCCCAAGGGAATTAATATTTTTTTTTAAGTTTTAAAGGAAATCAAATTCTCATTAGTAATTCCCAAGGGAATTAAATTTTCATATTTTTATAATTCCCAAGGGAATTAATATTTTTTTTTTAATTTTAAAGGAAATCAAATTCTCATTAGTAATTCCCAAGGGAATTAAATTTTTCATATTTTTTTAATTCCCAAGGGAATTAATATTTTTTTTTAATTTTAAAGGAAATCAAATTCTCATTAGTAATTCCCAAGGGAATTAAATTTTTATATTTTTTTAATTCCCAAGGGAATTAATATTTTTTTTTAATTTTAAAGGAAATCAAATTCTCATTAGTAATTCCCAAGGGAATTAAATTTTCATATTTTTTTAATTCCCAAGGGAATTAATATTTTTTTTTAATTTTAAAGGAAATCAAATTCTCATTAGTAATTCCCAAGGGAATTAAATTTTTATATTTTTTTAATTCCCAAGGGAATTAATATTTTTTTTTAGTTTTAAAGGAAATCAAATTCTCATTAGTAATTCCCAAGGGAATTAAATTTTCATATTTTATTAATTCCCAAGGGAATTAATTTTTTTTTTTAATTTTAAAGGAAATCAAATTCTCATTAGTAATTCCCAAGGGAATTAAATTTTTATATTTTTTTAATTCCCAAGGGATAAGGCTAAACTATGGCCATTTAGCTTAGTAATTCCCAAGCGAATTAAATTTTTATATTTTTTTAATTCCCAAGGGAATTAATATTTTTTTTTAATTTTAAAGGAAATCAAATTCTCATTAGTAATTCCCAAAGGAATTAAATTTTTATATTTTTTTAATTCCCAAGGGAATTAATATTTTTTTTAGTTTTAAAGGAAATCAAATTCTCATTAGTAATTCCCAAGGGGTGTAAAATGCCTTTACAACCGATCCATTTAAAGGAAATCAAATTCTCATCCTTTACATTTTTTCAGATTTTTCAACTTAAGGGAATTAATATTTTTTTTTAATTTTAAAGGAAATCAAATTCTCATTAGTAATTCCCAAGGGAATTAAATTTTTATATTTTTTAATTCCAAGGATAGGGTCCCCCCTTTACATTTTTTCAGATTTTTCAACTAAATCAAATTCTCATTAGTAATTCCCAAGAAAATGGCCAAAATGAATAGGGTCCCCCCTTTACATTTTTTCAGATTTTTCAACTTTTGAAATAAGGCTAAACTATGGCCATTTAGCACGAATAATCCCAAGGGAATTAATATTTTTTTTTAATTTTAAAGGAAATCAAATTCTCATTAGTTTTTCAACTTTTGAAATAAGGCTAAACTATGGCCATTTAGCACGCCCAAGGGAATTAATTTTTTTTTTTAATTTTAAAGGAAATCAAATTCTCATTAGTAACAAAATGAATAGGGTCCCCCCCCCTTTACATTTTTTCAGATTTTTCAACTTTTTTTTTTAATTCCCAAGGGAATTAATATTTTTTTTTAAATTTTAAAGGAAATCAAATTCTCATTAGTAATTCCCAAGGGAATTAAATTTTTATATTTTTTTAATTCCCAAGGGAATTAATTTTTTTTTTTAATTTTAAAGGAAATCAAATTCTCATTAGTAATTCCCAAGGGAATTAAATTTTTATATTTTTTTATAGAAGGTGTAAAAATGCCTTTACCCGAAATCAAATTCTCATTAGTAATAAATGCCTTTACCCGATCCAAAACATTACTTTTTGTCCAAATATCGAAAGTTGAAAAAATGGCCAAAATGAATAGGGTCCCCCCTTTACATTTTTTCAGATTTTTCAACTTTTGAAATAAAGCTAAACTATGGCCATTTAGCACGAATAAGTCTCTCTCGTTGCTATAGAAGGTGTAAAAAGCCTTTACCCGATCCAAAACATTATTTTTTGAGCAAATATCGAAAGTTGGATAATGGCCAAAATGAATAGGGTCCCCCCTTTACATTTTTTCAGATTTTTCAACTTTTGAAATAAAGCTAAACTATGGCAATTTAGCACGAATAAGTCTCTCTCGTTGCTATAGAAGGTGTAAAATGCCCTTACCCGATCCAAAACATTATTTTTTGAGCAAATATCGAAAGTTGAAAAAATGGCCAAAATGAATAGGGTCCCCCCTTTACATTTTTTCAGATTTTTCAACTTTTGAAATAAAGCTAAACTATGGCCATTTAGCACGAATAAGTCTCTCTCGTTGCTATAGAAGGTGTAAAATGCCCTTACCCGATCCAAAACATTATTTTGTCCAAATATCGAAAGTTGAAAAAAATGGCCAAAATGAATAGGGTCCCCCCTTTACATTTTTTCAGATTTTTCAACTTTTGAAATAAAGCTAAACTATGGCAATTTAGCACGAATAAGTCTCTCTCGTTGCTATAGAAGGTGTAAATGCCTTTACCCGATCCAAAACATTATTTTTTTGACCAAATATCGAAAGTTGAAAAAATGGCCAAAATGAATAGGGTCCCCCCTTTACATTTTTTCAGATTTTTCAACTTTTGAAATAAAGCTAAAACTATGGCGAATTTAGCACGAATAAGTCTCTCTCGTTGCTATAGAAGGTGTAAAATGCCTTTACCCGATCCAAAACATTATTTTTTGACCAAATATCGAACGATGAAAAAATGGCCAAAATGAATAGGGTCCCCCCCTTTACATTTTTTCAGATTTTTCAACTTTTGAAATAAAGCTAAACTATGGCCATTTAGCACGAATAAGTCTCTCTCGTTGCTATAGAAGGGGTAAAATGCCTTTACCCGATCCAAAAACATTATTTTTTTTGAGCAAATATCGAAAGTTGAAAAAATGGCCAAAATGAATAGGGTCCCCCTTTACATTTTTTTCAGATTTTATCAACTTTTTGAAATAAAGCTAAACTATGGCAATTTGGCACGAATAAGTCTCTCTCGTTGCTATAGAAGGTTGTAAAATGCCCTTACCCCGATCCAAAACATTATTTTTTGAGCAAATATCGAAAGTTGAAAAAAATGGCCAAAATGAATAGGGTCCCCCGTTTACATTTTTTCAGATTTTTCAACTTTTGAAATAAAGCTAAACTATGGCCATTTGGCACGAATAAGTCTCTCTCGTTGCTATAGAAGTTGTAAAATGCCTTTACCCGATCCAAAACATTATTTTTTGAGCAAATATCGAAAGTTGAAAAAATGGCCAAAATGAATAGGGTCCCCCCTTTACATTTTTTCAGATTTTTCAACTTTTGAAATAAAGCTAAACTATGGCCATTTAGCACGTATAAGTCTCTCTCGTTGCTATAGAAGGTGTAAACATGCCTATACCCCGATCCAAAACATTATTTTTTGAGCAAATATCGAAAGTTGAAAAAATGGCCAAAATGAATAGGGTCCCCCCTTTACATTTTTTCAGATTTTTCAACTTTTGAAATAAAGCTAAACTATGGCCATTTAGCACGAATAAGTCTCTCTCGTTGCTATAGAAGGTGTAAAATGCCCTTTACCCGATCCAAAACATTATTTTTTGAGCAAATATCGAAAGTTGAAATATGGCCAAAATGAATAGGGTCCCCCCTTTACATTTTTTCAGATTTTTCAACTTTTGAAATAAGGCTAAACTATGGCAATATAAGCACGAATAAGTCTCTCTCGTTGCTATAGAAGGTGTAAAATGCCCTTACCCGATCCAAAACATTATTTTTTGAGCAAATATCGAAAGTTGAAAAATGGCCAAAATGAATAGGGTCCCCCCTTTACATTTTTTTCAAGATTTTTCAACTTTTGAAATAAAGCTAAACTATGGCCATTTAGCACGAATAAGTCTCTCTCGTTGCTATAGAAGGTGTAAAAAGCCTTTACCCGATCCAAAACATTACTTTTTGACCAAATATCGAAAGTTGAAAAAATGGCCAAAATGAATAGGGTCCCCCCTTTACATTTTTTCAGATTTTTCAACTTTTGAAATAAAGCTAAACTATGGCCATTTGGCACGAATAAGTCTCTCTCGTTGCTATAGAAGGTGTAAAATGCCCTTACCCGATCCAAAACATTATTTTTTGAGCAAATATCGAAAGTTGAAAAAATGGCCAAAATGAATAGGGTCCCCCCTTTACATTTTTTCAGATTTTTCAACTTTTGAAATAAAGCTAAACTATGGCAATTTAGCACGAATAAGTCTCTCTCGTTGCTATAGAAGGTGTAAAATGCCTTTTACCCGATCCAAAACATTATTTTTTGACCAAATTTTGAAAAAAATGGCCAAAATGAATAGGGTCCCCCCTTTACATTTTTTCAGATTTTTCAACTTTTGAAATAAAGCTAAACTATGGCCATTTAGCACGAATAAGTCTCTCTCGTTGCTATAGAAGGTGTATAAATGCCTTTACCGATCCAAAACATTATTTTTTGTCCAAATATCGAAAGTTGAAAAAATGGCCAAAATGAATAGGGTCCCCCCTTTACATTTTTTCAGATTTTTCAACTTTTGAAATAAAGCTAAACTATGGCCATTTGGCACGAATAAGTCTCTCTCGTTGCTATAGAAGGTGTGAAATGCCTTTAACCCGATCCAAAACATTATTTTTTGAGCAAATATCGAAAGTTGAAAAAATGGCCAAAATGAATAGGGTCCCCCCTTTACATTTTTTCAGATTTTTCAACTTTTGAAATAAAGCTAAAACTATGGCAATTTAGCACGAATAAGTCTCTCTCGTTGCTATAGAAGGTGTAAAATGCACCTTACCCGATCCAAAACATTATTTTTTGAGCAAATATCGAAAGTTGAAAAAATGGCCAAAATGAATAGGGTCCCCCTTTTACATTTTTTCAGATTTTTCAACTTTTGAATAAAGCTAAACTATGGCCATTTAGCACGAATAAGTCTCTCTCGTTGCTATAGAAGGTGTAAAAATGCCTTTACCCGATCCAAAACATTATTTTTTGAGCAAATTATCGAAAGTTGAAAAAATGGCCAAAATGAATAGGGTCCCCCCTTTACATTTTTTCAGATTTTTCAACTTTTGAAAATAAAGCTAAACTATGGCAATTTTAGCACGAAATAAGTCTCTCTCGTTGCTATAGAAGGTGTAAAATGCCTTTACCCGATCCAAAACATTATTTTTTGAGCAAATATCGAAAGTTGAAAAAATGGCCAAAATGAATAGGGTCCCCCCTTTACATTTTTTCAGATTTTTCAACTTTTGAAATAAAGGCTAAACTTATGGCAATTTAGCACGAATAAGTCTCTCCTCGTTTGCTATAGAAGGTTGTAAAATGCCTTTACCCGATCCAAACACATTATTTTTTGAGCAAATATCGAAAGTTGAAAAATGGCCAAAATGAATAGGGTCCCCCCTTTACATTTTTTCAGATTTTTCAACTTTTGAAATAAAGCTAAACTATGGCCATTTAGCACGAATAAGTCTCTCTCGTTGCTATAGAAGGTGTAAAATGCCCTTACCCGATCCAAAACATTATTTTTTGAGCAAATATTCGAAAGTTGAAAAAATGGCCAAAATGATTAGGGTCCCCCCTTTACATTTTTTCAGATTTTTCAACTTTTGAAATAAGGCTAAAACTATGGCAATTTAGCACGAATAAGTCTCTCTCGTTGCTATAGAAGGTGTAAAATTGCCTTTACCCGATCCAAAACATTATTTTTTGACCAAATATCTGAAAGTTGAAAAAATGGCCAAAATGAATAGGGTCCCCCCTTTACATTTTTTCAGATTTTTCAACTTTTGAAATAAGGCTAAACTATGGCAATTTAGCACGAATAAGTCTCTCTCGTTGCTATAGAAGGTGTAAAATGCCTTTACCCGATTCCAAAACATTATGTTTTTGACCAAATATCGAAAGTTGAAAAAAATGGCCAAAATGAATAGGGTCCCCCCTTTACATTTTTTCAGATTTTTTCAACTTTTGAAATAAAGGCTAAACTATGGCCATTTAGCACGAATAAGTCTCTCTCGTTGCTATAGAAGGTGTAAAATGCCCTTTACCCGATTCCAAAACATTATTTTTTGGACACAAATATCGAAAGTTGAAAAAATGGCCAAAATGAATAGGGTCCCCCCTTTACATTTTTTCAGATTTTTCAACTTTTGAAATAAGGCTAAACTATGGCAATTTAGCACGAATAAGTCCTCTCTCGTTGCTATAGAAGGTGTAAAATGCCCTTACCCGATCCAAAACATTATTTTTTGAGCAAATATCGAAAGTTGAAAAAATGGCCAAAATGATTAGGGTCCCCCCTTTACATTTTTTCAGATTTTTCAACTTTTGAAATAAAGCTAAACTATGGCAATTTAGCACCGAATAAGTCTCTCTCGTTGCTATAGAAGGTGTTAAAATGCCTTTACCCGATCCAAAACATTATTTTTTGAGCAAATATCGAAAGTTGAAAAAATGGCCAAACTGAATAGGGTCCCCCCTTTTACATTTTTTCAGATTTTTCAACTTTTGAAAATAAAGCTAAACTATGGCCATTTAGCACGAATAAGTCTCTCTCGTTGCTATAGAAGGTGTAAAATGCCTTTACCCGATCCAAAACATTATTTTTTGACCAAATATCGAAAAGTTGAAAAAATGGCCAAAATGAATAGGGTCCCCCCTCTTTACATTTTTTCAGATTTTTCAACTTTTGATAATAAAGCTAAACTATGGCCCATTTGGCACGAAATATAGTCTCTCTCGTTGCTATAGAAAGGTGTAAAATGGCCCTTACCCGATCCAAAACATTAATTTTTTGAGCCAAATATCGAAAGTTGAAAAAAATGGCCAAAATGAATAGGGTCCCCCGTTTACATTTTTTCAGATTTTTCAACTTTTGAAATAAAGCTAAACTATGGCCAATTAGCACGAATAAGTCTCTCTCGTTGCTATAGAAGGTGTAAAATGCCTTTACCCGATCCAAAACATTATTTTTTTGAGCAAATATCGAAAGTTGAAAAATGGCCAAAATGAATAGGGTCCCCCCTTTACATTTTTTCAGATTTTTCAACTTTTGAAATAAAGCTAAAACTATGGCAATTTAGCACGAATAAGTCTCTCTCGTTGCTATAGAAGGTGTAAAAATGCCTTTACCCGATCCAAAACATTATTTTTTGACCAAATATCGAAAGTTGAAAAAATGGCCAAAATGAATAGGGTCCCCCCTTTACATTTTTTCAGATTTTTCAACTTTTGAAATAAGGCTAAACTATGGCAATTTAGCACGAATAAGTCTCTCTCGTTGCTATAGAAGGTGTAAAATGCCCTTTACCCGATCCAAAACATTATTTTTTGACCAAATATCGAAAGTTGAAAAAATGGCCAAAATGAATAGGGTCCCCTTTACATTTTTTCAGATTTTTCAACTTTTGAAATAAAGCTAAACTATGGCAATTTAGCACGAATAAGTCTCTCTCGTTGCTATAGAAGGTGTAAAATGCCTTTACCCGATCCAAAACATTATTTTTTGACCAAATATCGAAAGTTGAAAAAATGGCCAAAATGAATAGGGTCCCCCTTTACATTTTTTCAGATTTTTCAACTTTTGAAATAAAGGCTAAACTATGGCCATTTAGCACGAATAAGTCTCTCTCTCGTTGCTATAGAAGGTGTAAAATGCCTTTACCCGATCCAAAACATTATTTTTTGACCAAATATCGAAAGTTGAAAAAATGGCCAAAATGAATAGGGTCCCCCTTTACATTTTTTCAGATTTTTTCAACTTTTGAAATAAGCTAAACTATGGCAATTTAGCACGAATAAGTCTCTCTCGTTGCTATAGAAGGTGTAAAATGCCCTTACCCGATCCAAAACATTATTTTTTGAGCAAATATCGAAAGTTGAAAAAATGGCCAAAATGAATATGGTCCCCCCTTTACATTTTTTCAGATTTTTCAACTTTTGAAATAAGCTAAACTATGGCAATTTAGCACGAATAAGTCTCTCTCGTTGCTATAGAAGGTGTAAAAATGCCTTTACCCGATCCAAAACATTATTTTTTGACCAAATATCGAAAGTTGAAAAAATGGCCAAAATGAATAGGGTTCCCCCTTTACATTTTTTCAGATTTTTCAACTTTTGAAATAAAGCTAAACTATGGCCATTTAGCACGAATAAGTCTCTCTCGTTGCTATAGAAGGTGTAAAAATGCCTTTACCCGATCCAAAACATTATTTTTTGACCCAAATATCGAAAGTTGAAAAAATGGCCAAAATCAATAGGGTCCCCCTTTACTTTTTTTCAGATTTTTTCAACTTTTGAAATAAGCTAAACTATGGCCATTTAGCACGAATAAGTCTCTCTCGTTGCTATAGAAGGTGTAAAATGCCTTTACCCGATCCAAAACATTATTTTTTGAGCAAATATCGAAAGTTGAAAAAAATGGCCAAAATGAATAGGGTCCCCCCTTTACATTTTTTCAGATTTTTCAACTTTTGAAATTAAGGCTAAACTATGGCCATTTAGCACGAATAAGTCTCTCTCGTTGCTATAGAAGGTGTAAAATGCCCTTTACCCGATCCAAAACATTATTTTTTGACCAAATATCGAAAGTTGAAAAAATGGCCAAAATGAATAGGGTCCCCCCTTTACATTTTTTCAGATTTTTCAACTTTTGAAATAAGGCTAAACTATGGCCATTTAGCACGAATAAGTCTCTCTCGTTGCTATAGAAGGTGTAAAATGCCCTTACCCGATCCAAAACATTATTTTTTGACCAAATATCGAAAGTTGAAAAAATGGCCAAAATGAATAGGGTCCCCCCTTTACATTTTTTCAGATTTTTCAACTTTTGAAATAAGGCTAAACTATGGCCATTTAGCACGAATAAGTCTCTCTCGTTGCTATAGAAGGTGTAAAATGCCTTTACCCGATCCAAAACATTATTTTTTGACCAAATATCGAAAGTTGAAAAAATGGCCAAAATGAATAGGGTCCCCCCTTTACATTTTTTCAGATTTTTCAACTTTTGAAATAAAGGCTAAACTATGGCAATTTAGCACGAATAAGTCTCTCTCGTTGCTATAGAAGGTGTAAAATGCCCTTTACCGATCCAAAACATTATTTTTTGACCAAATATCGAAAGTTGAAAAAATGGCCAAAATGAATAGGGTCCCCCCTTTACATTTTTTCAGATTTTTTCAACTTTTGAAATAAAGCTAAACTATGGCCATTTAGCACGAATAAGTCTCTCTCGTTGCTATAGAAGGTGTAAAATGCCCTTTACCCGATCCAAAACATTATTTTTTGACCAAATATCGAAAGTTGAAAAAATGGCCAAAATGAATAGGGTCCCCCCTTTACATTTTTTCAGATTTTTCAACTTTTGAAATACAGGGTAAACTATGGCAATTTAGCACGAATTAGTCTCTCTCGTTGCTATAGAAGGTGTAAAATGCCTTTACCCGATCCAAAACATTATTTTTTGACCAAATATCGAAAGTTGAAAAAATGGCCAAAATGAATAGGGTCCCCCTTTACATTTTTTCAGATTTTTTCAACTTTTGAAATAAGCTAAACTATGGCAATTTAGCACGAATAAGTCTCTCTCGTTGCTATAGAAGGTGTAAAAAGCCTTTACCCGATCCAAAACATTATTTTTTGAGCAAATATCGAAAGTTGAAAAAATGGCCAAAATGAATAGGGTCCCCCCTTTACATTTTTAGAGATTTTTGAACTTTTGAAATAAAGCTAAACTATGGCAATTTAGCACGAATAAGTCTCTCTCGTTGCTATAGAAGGTGTAAAATGCCCTTAACCGATCCAAAACATTATTTTTTGAGCAAATATCGAAAGTTGAAAAAATGGCCAAAATGAATAGGGTCCCCCCTTTACATTTTTTCAGATTTTTCAACTTTTGAAATAAAGCTAAACTATGGCAATTTAGCACGAATAAGTCTCTCTCGTTGCTATAGAAGGTGTAAAATGCCCTTTACCCGATCCAAAACATTATTTTTTGGAGCAAATATCGAAAGTTGAAAAAAATGGCCAAAATGAATAGGGTCCCCCTTTACATTTTTTCAGATTTTTCAACTTTTGAAATAAGGCTAAACTATGGCTATTTAGCACGAATAAGTCTCTCTCGTTGCTATAGAAGGTGTAAAATGCCTTTTACCCGATCCAAAACATTATTTTTTGAGCAAATATCGAAAAGTTGAAAAAATGGCCAAAATGAATAGGGTCCCCCTTTACATTTTTTCAGATTTTTCAACTTTTGAAATAAAGCTAAACTATGGCAATTTAGCACGAATAAGTCTCTCTCGTTGCTATAGAAGGTGTAAAATGCCTTACCCGATCCAAAACATTATTTTTTGAGCAAATATCGAAAGTTGAAAAAATGGCCAAAATGAATAGGGTCCCCCCTTTACATTTTTTCAGATTTTTCAACTTTTGAAATAAGGCTAAACTATGGCCATTTAGCACGAATAAGTCTCTCTCGTTGCTATAGAAGGTGTAAAATGCCTTACCCGATCCAAAACATTATTTTTGAGACCAAATATCGAAAGTTGAAAAAATGGCCAAAATGAATAGGGTCCCCCCTTTACATTTTTTCAGATTTTTCAACTTTTGAAATAAAGGCTAAACTATGGCAATTTAGCACGAATAAGTCTCTCTCGTTGCTATAGAAGGTGTAAAATGCCTTTACCCGATCCAAAACATTATTTTTTGACCAAATATCGAAAGTTGAAAAAATGGCCAAAATGAATAGGGTCCCCCCTTTACATTTTTTCAGATTTTTCAACTTTTGAAATAAGGCTAAACTATGGCAATTTAGCACGAATAAGTCTTCTCGTTGCTATAGAAGGTGTAAAATGCCTTTACCCGATCCAAAACATTATTTTTTGACCAAATATCGAAAGTTGAAAAAATGGCCAAAATGAATAGGGTCCCCCCTTTACATTTTTTCAGATTTTTCAACTTTTGAAATAAAGCTAAACTATGGCCATTTAGCACGAATAAGTCTCTCTCGTTGCTATAGAAGGTGTAAAATGCCTTTACCCGATCCAAAACATTATTTTTTGACCAAATATCGAAAGTTGAAAAAATGGCCAAAATGAATAGGGTCCCCCCTTTACATTTTTTCAGATTTTTCAACTTTTGAAATAAGGCTAAACTATGGCAATTTAGCACGAATAAGTCTCTCTCGTTGCTATAGAAGGTGTAAAATGCCTTTACCCGATCCAAAACATTATTTTTTGACCAAATATCGAAAGTTGAAAAAATGGCCAAAATGAATAGGGTCCCCCCTTTACATTTTTTCAGATTTTTCAACTTTTGAAATAAAGCTAAACTATGGCCATTTAGCACGAATAAGTCTCTCTCGTTGCTATAGAAGGTGTAAAATGCCTTTACCCGATCCAAAACATTATTTTTTGACCAAATATCGAAAGTTGAAAAAATGGCCAAAATGAATAGGGTCCCCCCTTTACATTTTTTCAGATTTTTCAACTTTTGAAATAAGCTAAACTATGGCAATTTAGCACGAATAAGTCTCTCTCGTTGCTATAGAAGGTGTAAAATGCCCTTACCCGATCCAAAACATTATTTTTTGAGCAAATATCGAAAGTTGAAAAAATGGCCAAAATGAATAGGGTCCCCCCTTTACATTTTTTCAGATTTTTCAACTTTTGAAATAAAGGCTAAACTATGGCCATTTTGCACGAATAAGTCTCTCTCGTTGCTATAGAAGGTGTAAAATGCCTTTACCCGATCCAAAACATTATTTTTTTTGACCAAATATCGAAAGTTGAAAAAATGGCCAAAATGAATAGGGTCCCCCCTTTACATTTTTTCAGATTTTTCAACTTTTGAAATAAAGCTAAACTATGGCCATTTAGCACGATAAGTCTCTCTCGTTGCTATAGAAGGTGTTAAAATGCCTTACCCGATCCAAAACATATTTTTTTGACCAAATATCGAAAGTTGAAAAAATGGCCAAAATGAATAGGGTCCCCCCTTTACATTTTTTCAGATTTTTCAACTTTTGAAATAAGCTAAACTATGGCCATTTAGCACGAATAAGTCTCTCTCGTTGCTATAGAAGGTGTAAAAAGCCTTTACCCGATCCAAAACATTATTTTTTGACCAAATATCGAAAGTTGAAAAAATGGCCAAAATGAATAGGGTCCCCCCTTTACATTTTTTCAGATTTTTCAACTTTTGAAATAAAGCTAAACTATGGCAATTTAGCACGAATAAGTCTCTCTCGTTTGCTATAGAAGGTGTAAAATGCCCCTTACCCGATCCAAAACATTATTTTTTGACCAAATATCGAAAGTTGAAAAAATGGCCAAAATGAATAGGGTCCCCCCTTTACATTTTTTCAGATTTTTCAACTTTTGAAATAAAGCTAAACTATGGCAATTTAGCACGAATAAGTCTCTCTCGTTGCTATAGAAGGTGTAAAATGCCTTTACCCGATCCAAAACATTATTTTTTGACCAAATATCGAAAGTTGAAAAAATGGCCAAAATGAATAGGGTCCCCCCTTTACATTTTTTTCAGATTTTTCAACTTTTGAAATAAGGCTAAACTATGGCCAATTTAGCACGAATAAGTCTCTCTCGTTGCTATAGAAGGTGTAAAATGCCTTTACCCGATCCAAAACATTATTTTTTGACCAAATATCGAAAGTTGAAAAAATGGCCAAAATGAATAGGGTCCCCCCTTTACATTTTTTCAGATTTTTCAACTTTTGAAATAAAGCTAAACTATGGCCATTTAGCACGAATAAGTCTCTCTCGTTGCTATAGAAGGTGTAAAATGCCTTTACCCGATCCAAAACATTATTTTTTGAGCAAATATCGAAAGTTGAAAAAATGGCCAAAATGAATAGGGTCCCCCCTTTACATTTTTTCAGATTTTTCAACTTTTGAAATATGGCTAAAGCTAAACTATGGCAATTTAGCACGAATAAGTCTCTCTCGTTGCTATAGAAGGTGTAAAATGCCTTTACCCGATCCAAAACATTATTTTTTGACCAAATATCGAAAGTTGAAAAAATGGCCAAAATGAATAGGGTCCCCCCTTTACATTTTTTCAGATTTTTCAACTTTTGAAATAGGCTAAACTATGGCCAATTTAGCACGAATAAGTCTCTCTCGTTGCTATAGAAGGTGTAAAATGCCTTTACCCGATCCAAAACATTATTTTTTGAGCAAATATCGAAAGTTGAAAAAATGGCCAAAATGAATAGGGTCCCCCCCTTTACATTTTTTCAGATTTTTCAACTTTTGAAAATAAAGCTAAACTATGGCCATTTAGCACGAATAAGTCTCTCTCGTTTGCTATAGAAGGTGTAAAATGCCTTTACCCGATCCAAAACATTATTTTTTTGACCAAATATCGAAAGTTGAAAAAATGGCCAAAATGAATAGGGTCCCCCCTTTACATTTTTTCAGATTTTTCAACTTTTGAAATAAGGCTAAACTATGGCATTTAGCACGAATAAGTCTCTCTCGTTGCTATAGAAGGTGTAAAATGCCTTTCCCGATCCAAAACATTATTTTTTGACCAAATATCGAAAGTTGAAAAAATGGCCAAAATGAATAGGGTCCCCCCTTTACATTTTTTCAGATTTTTCAACTTTTGAAATAAAGGCTAAACTATGGCCATTTAGCACGAATAAGTCTCTCCTCGTTGCTATAGAAGGTGTAAAATGCCTTTACCGATCCAAAACATTATTTTTTGACCAAATATCGAAAGTTGAAAAAATGGCCAAAATGAATAGGGTCCCCCCTTTACATTTTTTCAGATTTTTCAACTTTTGAAATAAGGCTAAACTATGGCCATTTTAGCACGAATAAGTCTCTCTCTCGTTGCTATAGAAGGTGTAAAATGCCTTTACCCGATCCAAAACATTATTTTTTGATCCAAATATCGAAAGTTGAAAAAATGGCCAAAATGAATAGGGTCCCCCTTTACATTTTTTCAGATTTTTCAACTTTTGAAATAAGGCTAAACTTTGGCAATTTAGCACGAATAAGTCTCTCGTTGCTATAGAAGGTGTAAAATGCCTTTACCCGATCCAAAACATTATTTTTTTACCAAATATCGAAAGTTGAAAAAATGGCCAAAATGAATAGGGTCCCCCCTTTACATTTTTTCAGATTTTTCAACTTTTGAAATAAGGCTAAACTATGGCAATTTAGCACGAATAAGTCTCTCTCGTTGCTATAGAAGGTGTAAAATGCCTTTACCCGATCCAAAACATTATTTTTTGACCAAATATCGAAAGTTGAAAAAATGGCCAAAATGAATAGGGTCCCCCCTTTACATTTTTTCAGATTTTTCAACTTTTGAAATAAGGCTAAACTATGGCCATTTAGCACGAATAAGTCTCTCTCGTTGCTATAGAAGGTGTAAAATGCCTTTACCCGATCCAAAACATTATTTTTTGACCAAATATCGAAAGTTGAAAAAATGGCCAAAATGAATAGGGTCCCCCCTTTACATTTTTTCAGATTTTTCAACTTTTGAAATAAGGCTAAACTATGGCCATTTAGCACGAATAAGTCTCTCTCGTTGCTATAGAAGGTGTAAAATGCCTTACCCGATCCAAAACATTATTTTTTGAGCAAATATCGAAAGTTGAAAAAAATGGCCAAAATGAATAGGGTCCCCCCTTTACATTTTTTCAGATTTTTCAACTTTTGAAATAAAGCTAAACTATGGCCATTTAGCACGAATAAGTCTCTCTCGTTGCTATAGAAGGTGTAAAATGCCTTTAACCCGATCCAAAACATTATTTTTTGAACCAAATATCGAAAGTTGAAAAAATGGCCAAAATGAATAGGGTCCCCCCTTTACATTTTTTCAGATTTTTCAACTTTTGAAATAAGGCTAAACTATGGCCATTTAGCACGAATAAGTCTCTCTCGTTGCTATAGAAGGTGTAAAATGCCTTTACCCGATCCAAAACATTATTTTTTTACCAAATATCGAAAGTTGAAAAAAATGGCCAAAATGAATAGGGTCCCCCCTTTACATTTTTCAGATTTTTCAACTTTTGAAATAAGGCTAAAACTATGGCCATTTAGCACGAATAAGTCTCTCTCGTTGCTATAGAAGGTGTAAAATGCCTTTACCCGATCCAAAACATTATTTTTTGACCAAATATCGAAAGTTGAAAAAATGGCCAAAATGAATAGGGTCCCCCCTTTACATTTTTTCAGATTTTTCAACTTTTGAAATAAGGCTAAACTATGCCAATTTAGCACGAATAAGTCTCTCTCGTTGCTATAGAAGGTGTAAAATGCCTTTACCCGATCCAAAACATTATTTTTTGACCAAATATCGAAAGTTGAAAAAATGGCCAAAATGAATAGGGTCCCCCCTTTACATTTTTTCAGATTTTTCAACTTTTGAAATAAGGCTAAACTATGGCCATTTAGCACGAATAAGTCTCTCTCGTTGCTATAGAAGGTGTAAAATGCCTTTACCCGATCCAAAACATTATTTTTTGACCAAATATCGAAAGTTGAAAAAATGGCCAAAATGAATAGGGTCCCCCCTTTACATTTTTTCAGATTTTTCAACTTTTGAAATAAAGCTAAACTATGGCCATTTAGCACGAATAAGTCTCTCTCGTTGCTATAGAAGGTGTAAAATGCCCTTTACCCGATCCAAAACATTATTTTTTGACCAAATATCGAAAGTTGAAAAAATGGCCAAAATGAATAGGGTCCCCCCTTTACATTTTTTCAGATTTTTCAACTTTTGAAATAAGGCTAAACTATGGCCATTTAGCACGAATAAGTCTCTCTCGTTGCTATAGAAGGTGTAAAATGCCTTACCCGATCCAAAACATTATTTTTTGACCAAATATCGAAAGTTGAAAAAAATGGCCAATGAATAGGGTCCCCCCTTTACATTTTTTCAGATTTTTTTTTTGAAATAAGGCTAAACTATGGCCAATATAAGTCTCTCTCGTTGCTATAGAAGGTGTAAAATGCTTTTACCCGATCCAAAACATTATTTTTTGACCAAAATATCGAAAGTTGAAAAAATGGCCAAAATGAAATAGGGTCCCCCCTTTAACATTTTTTCAGATTTTTCACTTTTGAAATGGCCATTTAGCACGAATAAGTCTCTCTCGTTGCTATAGAAGGTGTGTAAAATGCTTTACCCGATCCCAAAACATTATTTTTTGACCAAATATCGAAAGTTAAAATGGCCAAAATGAATAGGGTCCCCCCTTTACATTTTTTCAGATTTTTTCAACTTTTGAAATAATGCTAAACTATGGCCATTTAGCACGAATAAGTCTCTCTCGTTGCTATAGAAGGTGTAAAATGCTTTACCCGATCCAAAACATTTATTTTTTGACCAAATATCGAAAGTTGAAAAAATGGCCAAAATGAATAGGGTCCCCCTTTACATTTTTTCAGATTTTTCAACTTTTGAAATAAGGCTAAACTATGGCAATTTAGCACGAATAAGTCTCTCTCGTTTGCTATAGAAGGTGTAAAAATGCCTTTTACCCGATCCAAAACATTATTTTTTGACCAAATATCGAAAGTTGAAAAAATGGCCAAAATGAATAGGGTCCCCCCTTTACATTTTTTCAGATTTTTCAACTTTTGAAATAAGGCTAAACTATGGCCAATTTAGCACGAATAAGTCTCTCTCGTTGCTATAGAAGGTGTGTAAAATGCCTTTACCCGATCCAAAACATTATTTTTTTGACCAAATATCGAAAGTTGAAAAAAATGGCCAAAATGAATAGGGTCCCCCCTTTACATTTTTTCAGATTTTTTCAACTTTTGAAATAAGGCTAAACTATGGCCATTTAGCACGAATAAGTCTCTCTCGTTGCTATAGAAGGTGTAAAATGCCTTTACCGGATCCAAAACATTATTTTTTGACCAAATATCGAAAGTTGAAAAAATGGCCAAAATGAAATAGGGTCCCCCTTTACTTTTTTCAGATTTTTCAACTTTTGAAATAAGCTAAACTATGGCCATTTAGCACGAATAAGTCTCTCTCGTTGCTATAGAAGGCCTAAACCCGATATCCTTATCAACATTATTTTTTGACCAAATATCGAAAGTTGAAAAAATGGCCAAAATGAATAGGGTCCCCCTTTACATTTTTTCAGATTTTTGGACTAACTAAATAAGGCTAAAACTATGAAATTTAGCACGAATAAGTCTCTCTCGTTGCTATAGAAGGTGTAAAATGCCTTTACCCGATCCAAAACATTATTTTTTGACCAAATATCGAAAGTTGAAAAAATGGCCAAAATGAATAGGGTCCCCCCTTTACATTTTTTCAGATTTTTCAACTTTTGAAATAAAGCTAAACTATGGCCATTTAGCACGAATAAGTCTCTCTCGTTGCTATAGAAGGTGTAAATATGCCTTTACCGATCCAAAACATTATTTTTTGACCAAATATCGAAAGTTGAAAAAATGGCCAAAATGAATAGGGTCCCCCCTTTACATTTTTTCAGATTTTTCAACTTTTGAAATAAGGCTAAACTATGGCAATTTAGCACGAATAAGTCTCTCTCGTTGCTATAGAAGGTGTAAAATGCCTTTACCCGATCCAAAACATTATTTTTTGAGCCAAATATCGAAAGTTGAAAAAATGGCCAAAATGAATAGGGTCCCCCTTTACATTTTTTTCAGATTTTTTCAACTTTTGAAATAAAGCTAAACTATGGCCATTTAGCACGAATAAGTCTCTCTCGTTGCTATAGAAGGTGTAAAATGCCTTTACCCGATCCAAAACATTATTTTTTGAGCAAATATCGAAAGTTGAAAAAATGGCCAAAATGAATAGGGTCCCCCCTTTACATTTTTTCAGATTTTTCAACTTTTGAAATAAAGCTAAACTATGGCCATTTAGCACGAATAAGTCTCTCTCGTTGCTATAGAAGGTGTAAAATGCCTTTACCCGATCCAAAACATTATTTTTTGACCAAATATCGAAAGTTGAAAAAAAATGGCCAAAATGAATAGGGTCCCCCCTTTACATTTTTTCAGATTTTTCAACTTTTGAAATAAAGCTAAACTATGGCCATTTAGCACGAATAAGTCTCTCTCGTTGCTATAGAAGGTGTAAAATGCCTTTACCCGATCCAAAACATTATTTTTTGAGCAAATATCGAAAGTTGAAAAAATGGCCAAAATGAATAGGGTCCCCCCTTTACATTTTTTCAGATTTTTCAACTTTTGAAATAAAGCTAAACTATGGCCATTTAGCACGAATAAGTCTCTCTCGTTGCTATAGAAGGTGTAAAATGCCTTTACCGATCCAAAACATTATTTTTTGAGCAAATATCGAAAGTTGAAAAAATGGCCAAAATGAATAGGGTCCCCCCTTTACATTTTTTCAGATTTTTCAACTTTTGAAATAAAGCTAAACTATGGCCATTTAGCACGAATAAGTCTCTCTCGTTGCTAGAAGGTGTAAAATGCCCTTTACCCGATCCAAAACATTATTTTTTGAGCAAATATCGAAAGTTGAAAAAATGGCCAAAATGAATAGGGTCCCCCCTTTACATTTTTTCAGATTTTTCAACTTTTGAAATAAAGCTAAACTATGGCCATTTAGCACGAATAAGTCTCTCTCGTTGCTATAGAAGGTGTAAAATGCCTTTACCCGATCCAAAACATTATTTTTTGACCAAATATCGAAAGTTGAAAAAATGGCCAAAATGAATAGGGTCCCCCCTTTACATTTTTTCAGATTTTTCAACTTTTGAAATAAAGGCTAAACTATGGCCATTTAGCACGAATAAGTCTCTCTCGTTGCTATAGAAGGTGTAAAATGCCTTACCCGATCCAAAACATTATTTTTTGACCAAATATCGAAAGTTGAAAAAATGGCCAAAATGAATAGGGTCCCCCTTTACATTTTTTCAGATTTTTCAACTTTTGAAATAAAGCTAAACTATGGCCATTTAGCACGAATAAGTCTCTCTCGTTGCTATAGAAGGTGTAAAAATGCCCTTTACCCGATCCAAAACATTATTTTTTGACCAAATATCGAAAGTTGAAAAAATGGCCAAAATGAATAGGGTCCCCCCTTTACATTTTTTCAGATTTTTCAACTTTTGAAATAAAGCTAAACTATGGCCATTTAGCACGAATAAGTCTCTCTCGTTGCTATAGAAGGTGTAAAATGCCTTTACCCGATCCAAAACATTATTTTTTTGAGCAAATATCGAAAGTTGAAAAAAATGGCCAAAATGAATAGGGTCCCCCCTTTACATTTTTTCAGATTTTTTCAACTTTTGAAATAAAGCTAAACTATGGCCAATTTAGCACGAATAAGTCTCTCTCGTTGCTATAGAAGGTGTAAAATGCCCTTACCCGATCCAAAACATTATTTTTTGAGCAAATATCGAAAGTTGAAAAAATGGCCAAAATGAATAGGGTCCCCCCTTTACATTTTTTCAGATTTTTCAACTTTTGAAATAAAGCTAAACTATGGCCATTTAGCACGAATAAGTCTCTCTCGTTGCTATAGAAGGTGTTAAAATGCCTTTACCCGATCCAAAACATTATTTTTTGAGCAAATATCGAAAGTTGAAAAAATGGCCAAAATGAATAGGGTCCCCCCTTTACATTTTTTCAGATTTTTCAACTTTTGAAATAGGCTAAACTATGGCCATTTAGCACGAATAAGTCTCTCTCGTTGCTATAGAAGGTGTAAAATGCCTTTACCCGATCCAAACATTATTTTTTGAGCAAATATCGAAAGTTGAAAAAATGGCCAAAATGAATAGGGTCCCCCCTTTTACATTTTTTCAGATTTTTCAACTTTTGAAATAAAGCTAAACTATGGCCATTTAGCACGAATAAGTCTCTCTCGTTGCTATAGAAGGTGTAAAATGCCTTACCCGATCCAAAACATTATTTTTTGACCAAATATCGAAAGTTGAAAAAATGGCCAAAATGAATAGGGTCCCCCCTTTACATTTTTTCAGATTTTTCAACTTTTGAAATAAAGCTAAACTATGGCCATTTAGCACGAATAAGTCTCTCTCGTTGCTATAGAAGGTGTAAAATGCCTTTACCCGATCCAAAACATTATTTTTTGAGCAAATATCGAAAGTTGAAAAAATGGCCAAAATGAATAGGGTCCCCCCTTTACATTTTTTCAGATTTTTCAACTTTTGAAATAAAGCTAAACTATGGCAATTTAGCACGAATAAGTCTCTCTCGTTGCTATAGAAGGTGTAAAATGCCTTACCCGATCCAAAACATTATTTTTTGAGCCAAATATCGAAAGTTGAAAAAATGGCCAAAATGAATAGGGTCCCCCCTTTACATTTTTTCAGATTTTTCAACTTTTGAAATAAAGCTAAACTATGGCCATTTAGCACGAATAAGTCTCTCTCGTTGCTATAGAAGGTGTAAAACGCCTTTACCCGATCCAAAACATTATTTTTTGCCCAAATTTCGAAAGTTGAGAAAATTGCCAAAATGAATAGGGTCCCCCCTTTACATTTTTTCAGATTTTTCAACTTTTGAAATAAAGGCTAAACTATGGCCATTTAGCACGAATAAGTCTCTCTCGTTGCTATAGAAGGTGTAAAATGCCCTTACCCGATCCAAAACATTATTTTTTGACCAAATATCGAAAGTTGAAAAAATGGCCAAAATGAATAGGGTCCCCCCTTTACATTTTTTCAGATTTTTCAACTTTTGAAATAAAGCTAAACTATGGCCATTTAGCACGAATAAGTCTCTCTCGTTGCTATAGAAGGTGTAAAATGCCCTTACCCGATCCAAAACATTATTTTTTTGAGCAAATATCGAAAGTTGAAAAAATGGCCAAAATGAATAGGGTCCCCCCTTTACATTTTTTCAGATTTTTCAACTTTTGAAATAAGGCTAAACTATGGCAATTTAGCACGAATAAGTCTCTCTCGTTGCTATAGAAGGTGTAAAATGCCCTTACCCGATCCAAAACATTATTTTTTGAGCAAATATCGAAAGTTGAAAAAATGGCCAAAATGAATAGGGTCCCCCGTTTACATTTTTTCAGATTTTTCAACTTTTGAAATAAAGCTAAACTATGGCAATTTAGCACGAATAAGTCTCTCTCGTTGCTATAGAAGGTGTAAAATGCCCTTACCCGATCCAAAACATTATTTTTTGAGCAAATATCGAAAGTTGAAAAAATGGCCAAAATGAATAGGGTCCCCCCTTTACATTTTTTCAGATTTTTCAACTTTTGAAATAAGGCTAAACTATGGCCATTTAGCACGAATAAGTCTCTCTCGTTGCTATAGAAGGTGTAAAATGCCTTTACCCGATCCAAAACATTATTTTTTGAGCAAATATCGAAAGTTGAAAAAATGGCCAAAATGAATAGGGTCCCCCCTTTACATTTTTTCAGATTTTTCAACTTTTGAAATAAAGCTAAACTATGGCCAATTTAGCACGAATAAGTCTCTCTCGTTGCTATAGAAGGTGTAAAATGCCTTTACCCGATCCAAAACATTATTTTTTGACCAAATATCGAAAGTTGAAAAAATGGCCAAAATGAATAGGGTCCCCCCTTTACATTTTTTCAGATTTTTCAACTTTTGAAATAAAGCTAAACTATGGCCATTTAGCACGAATAAGTCTCTCTCGTTGCTATAGAAGGTGTGTAAAATGCCTTTACCCGATCCAAAACATTATTTTTTGACCAAATATCGAAAGTTGAAAAAATGGCCAAAATGAATAGGGTCCCCCCTTTACATTTTTTCAGATTTTTCAACTTTTGAAATAAAGCTAAACTATGGCCATTTAGCACGAATAAGTCTCTCTCGTTGCTATAGAAGGTGTAAAATGCCTTTACCCGATCCAAAACATTATTTTTTGACCAAATATCGAAAGTTGAAAAAATGGCCAAAATGAATAGGGTCCCCCCTTTACATTTTTTCAGATTTTTCAACTTTTGAAATAAAGCTAAACTATGGCCATTTAGCACGAATAAGTCTCTCTCGTTGCTATAGAAGGTGTAAAATGCCTTTACCCGATCCAAAACATTATTTTTTGAGCAAATATCGAAAGTTGAAAAAAATGGCCAAAATGAATAGGGTCCCCCCTTTACATTTTTTCAGATTTTTCAACTTTTGAAATAAAGCTAAACTATGGCCATTTAGCACGAATAAGTCTCTCTCGTTGCTATAGAAGGTGTAAAATGCCTTTACCCGATCCAAAACATTATTTTTTGACCAAATATCGAAAGTTGAAAAAATGGCCAAAATGAATAGGGTCCCCCCTTTACATTTTTTCAGATTTTTCAACTTTTGAAATAAAGCTAAACTATGGCCATTTAGCACGAATAAGTCTCTCTCGTTGCTATAGAAGGTGTAAAAATGCCCTTTACCCGATCCAAAACATTATTTTTTGGAGCAAAATATCGAAAGTTGAAAAAATGGCCAAAATGAATTAGGGTCCCCCCTTTACATTTTTTCAGATTTTTCAACTTTTGAAATAAGGCTAAACTATGGCCAATTTAGCACGAATAAGTCTCTCTCGTTGCTATAGAAGGTGTAAAATGCCCTTTACCCGATCCAAAAACATTATTTTTTGACCAAATATCGAAAGTTGAAAAAAATGGCCAAAATGAATAGGGTCCCCCCTTTACATTTTTCAGATTTTTCAACTTTTGAAATAAGGCTAAACTATGGCCATTTAGCACGAATAAGTCTCTCTCGTTGCATATAGAAGGTGTAAAATGCCTTTAGCCGATCCAAAAACATTATTTTTTTGAGCAAATATCGAAAAGTTGAAAAAATGGCCAAAATGAATAGGGTCCCCCCTTTACATTTTTTCAGATTTTTCAACTTTTGAAATAAAGCTATGGCCATTTAGCACGAATAAGTCTCTCTCGTTGCTATGAAGGTGTAAAATGCCTTTACCCGATCCAAAACATTATTTTTTGAGCAAATATCGAAAGTTGAAAAAATGGCCAAAATGAATAGGGTCCCCCCTTTACATTTTTTCAGATTTTTCAACTTTTGAAATAAAGCTAAACTATGGCAATTTAGCACGAATAAGTCTCTCTCGTTGCTATAGAAGGTGTAAAATGCCTTTACCCGATCCAAAACATTATTTTTTGACCAAATATCGAAAGTTGAAAAAATGGCCAAAATGAATAGGGTCCCCCCTTTACATTTTTTCAGATTTTTCAACTTTTGAAATAAAGCTAAACTATGGCCATTTAGCACGAATAAGTCTCTCTCGTTGCTATAGAAGGTGTAAAATGCCCTTTACCCGATCCAAAACATTATTTTTTGAGCAAATATCGAAAGTTGAAAAAATGGCCAAAATGAATAGGGTCCCCCCTTTACATTTTTTCAGATTTTTCAACTTTTGAAATAAAGCTAAACTATGGCCATTTAGCACGAATAAGTCTCTCTCGTTGCTATAGAAGGTGTAAAATGCCTTTACCCGATCCAAAACATTATTTTTTGAGCAAATATCGAAAGTTGAAAAAATGGCCAAAATGAATAGGGTCCCCCCTTTACATTTTTTCAGATTTTTCAACTTTTGAAATAAAGCTAAACTATGGCCATTTAGCACGAATAAGTCTCTCTCGTTGCTATAGAAGGTGTAAAATGCCTTTACCCGATCCAAAACATTATTTTTTGAGCAAATATCGAAAGTTGAAAAAATGGCCAAAATGAATAGGGTCCCCCCTTTACATTTTTTCAGATTTTTCAACTTTTGAAATAAAGCTAAACTATGGCCATTTAGCACGAATAAGTCTCTCTCGTTGCTATAGAAGGTGTAAAATGCCCTTTACCCGATCCAAAACATTATTTTTTGAGCAAATATCGAAAGTTGAAAAAATGGCCAAAATGAATAGGGTCCCCCCTTTACATTTTTTCAGATTTTTCAACTTTTGAAATAAAGCTAAACTATGGCCAATTTAGCACGAATAAGTCTCTCTCGTTGCTATAGAAGGTGTAAAATGCCTTTACCCGATCCAAAACATTATTTTTGACCAAATATCGAAAGTTGAAAAAATGGCCAAAATGAATAGGGTCCCCCCTTTACATTTTTTCAGATTTTTCAACTTTTGAAATAAAGCTAAACTATGGCCATTTTAGCACGAATAAGTCTCTCTCGTTGCTATAGAAGGTGTAAAATGCCTTTACCCGATCCAAAACATTATTTTTTGACCAAATATCGAAAGTTGAAAAAATGGCCAAAATGAATAGGGTCCCCCCTTTACATTTTTTCAGATTTTTCAACTTTTGAAATAAAGCTAAAACTATGGCCATTTAGCACGAATAAGTCTCTCTCGTTGCTATAGAAGGTGTAAAATGCCTTTACCCGATCCAAAACATTATTTTTTGAGCAAATATCGAAAGTTGAAAAAATGGCCAAAATGAATAGGGTCCCCCCTTTACATTTTTTCAGATTTTTCAACTTTTGAAATAAAGCTAAACTATGGCCATTTAGCACGAATAAGTCTCTCTCGTTGCTATAGAAGGTGTAAAATGCCCTTTACCCGATCCAAAACATTATTTTTTGACCAAATATCGAAAGTTGAAAAAATGGCCAAAATGAATAGGGTCCCCCCTTTACATTTTTTCAGATTTTTCAACTTTTGAAATAAAGCTAAACTATGGCCATTTAGCACGAATAAGTCTCTCTCGTTGCTATAGAAGGTGTAAAATGCCTTTACCCGATCCAAAACATTATTTTTTGAGCAAATATCGAAAGTTGAAAAAATGGCCAAAATGAATAGGGTCCCCCCTTTACATTTTTTCAGATTTTTCAACTTTTGAAATAAAGCTAAACTATGGCCATTTAGCACGAATAAGTCTCTCTCGTTGCTATAGAAGGTGTAAAATGCCCTTACCCGATCCAAAACATTATTTTGTGAGCAAATATCGAAAGTTGAAATAATGGCCAAAATGAATAGGGTCCCCCCTTTACATTTTTTCAGATTTTTCAACTTTTGAAATAAAGCTAAACTATGGCCATTTAGCACGAATAAGTCTCTCTCGTTGCTATAGAAGGTGTAAAATGCCTTTACCCGATCCAAAACATTATTTTTTGAGCAAATATCGAAAGTTGAAAAAATGGCCAAAATGAATAGGGTCCCCCCTTTACATTTTTTCAGATTTTTCAACTTTTGAAATAAGGCTAAACTATGGCCAATTAGCACGATTAAGTCTCTCTCGTTGCTATAGAAGGTGTAAAATGCCTTTACCCGATCCAAAACATTATTTTTTGAGCAAATATCGAAAGTTGAAAAAATGGCCAAAATGAATAGGCTCCCCCCTTTACATTTTTTCAGATTTTTCAACTTTTGAAATAAAGCTAAACTATGGCCAATTTAGCACGAATAAGTCTCTCTCGTTGCTATAGAAGGTGTAAAATGCCTTTACCCGATCCAAAACATTATTTTTTGAGCAAATATCGAAAGTTGAAAAAATGGCCAAAATGAATAGGCTCCCCCCTTTACATTTCTTCAGATTTTTCAACTTTTGAAATAAAGCTAAACTATGGCCATTTAGCACGAATAAGTCTCTCTCGTTGCTATAGAAGGTGTAAAATGCCCTTACCCGATCCAAAACATTATTTTTTGACCAAATATCGAAAGTTGAAAAAATGGCCAAAATGAATAGGGTCCCCCTTTACATTTTTTCAGATTTTTCAACTTTTGAAATAAAGCTAAACTATGGCCATTTAGCACGAATAAGTCTCTCTCGTTGCTATAGAAGGTGTAAAATGCCCTTTACCCGATCCAAAACATTATTTTTTGAGCAAATATCGAAAGTTGAAAAAATGGCCAAAATGAATAGGGTCCCCCCTTTACATTTTTTCAGATTTTTCAACTTTTGAAATAAAGCTAAACTATGGCCATTTAGCACGAATAAGTCTCTCTCGTTGCTATAGAAGGTGTAAAATGCCTTTACCCGATCCAAAACATTTTTTGAGCAAATATCGAAAGTTGAAAAAATGGCCAAAATGAATAGGGTCCCCCCTTTACATTTTTTCAGATTTTTCAACTTTTGAAATAAAGCTAAACTATGGCCATTTAGCACGAATAAGTCTCTCTCGTTGCTATAGAAGGTGTAAAAAGCCTTTACCCGATCCAAAACATTATTTTTTGACCAAATATCGAAAGTTGAAAAAATGGCCAAAATGAATAGGGTCCCCCCTTTACATTTTTTCAGATTTTTCAACTTTTGAAATAAAGCTAAACTATGGCAATTTAGCACGAATAAGTCTCTCTCGTTGCTATAGAAGGTGTAAAATGCCCTTACCCGATCCAAAACATTATTTTTTGAGCAAATATCGAAAGTTGAAAAAATGGCCAAAATGAATAGGGTCCCCCCTTTACATTTTTTCAGATTTTTCAACTTTTGAAATAAAGCTAAACTATGGCCATTTAGCACGAATAAGTCTCTCTCGTTGCTATAGAAGGTGTAAAATGCCTTTACCCGATCCAAAACATTATTTTTTGAGCAAATATCGAAAGTTGAAAAAATGGCCAAAATGAATAGGGTCCCCCCTTTACATTTTTTCAGATTTTTCAACTTTTGAAATAAAGCTAAACTATGGCAATTTAGCACGAATAAGTCTCTGTCGTTGCTATAGAAGGTGTAAAAAGCCTTTACCCGATCCTAAACATTATTTTTTGACCAAATATTGAAAGTTGAAAAAATGGCCAAAATGAATAGGGTCCCCCCTTTACATTTTTTCAGATTTTTCAACTTTTGAAATAAAGCTAAACTATGGCCATTTAGCACGAATAAGTCTCTCTCGTTGCTATAGAAGGTGTAAAATGCCCTTACCCGATCCAAAACATTATTTTTTGAGCAAATATCGAAAGTTGAAAAAATGGCCAAAATGAATAGGGTCCCCCCTTTACATTTTTTCAGATTTTTCAACTTTTGAAATAAAGCTAAACTATGGCCATTTAGCACGAATAAGTCTCTCTCGTTGCTATAGAAGGTGTAAAATGCCTTTACCCGATCCAAAACATTATTTTTTGAGCAAATATCGAAAGTTGAAAAAATGGCCAAAATGAATAGGGTCCCCCCTTTACATTTTTTCAGATTTTTCAACTTTTGAAATAAAGCTAAACTATGGCCATTTAGCACGAATAAGTCTCTCTCGTTGCTATAGAAGGTGTAAAAAGCCTTTACCCGATCCAAAACATTATTTTTTGACCAAATATCGAAAGTTGAAAAAATGGCCAAAATGAATAGGGTCCCCCCTTTACATTTTTTCAGATTTTTCAACTTTTGAAATAAAGCTAAACTATGGCCATTTAGCACGAATAAGTCTCTCTCGTTGCTATAGAAGGTGTAAAATGCCCTTTACCCGATCCAAAAACATTATTTTTTGAGCAAATATCGAAAGTTGAAAAAATGGCCAAAATGAATAGGGTCCCCCCTTTACATTTTTTCAGATTTTTCAACTTTTGAAATAAAGCTAAACTATGGCCATTTAGCACGAATAAGTCTCTCTCGTTGCTATAGAAGGTGTAAAATGCCTTTACCCGATCCAAAACATTATTTTTTGAGCAAATATCGAAAGTTGAAAAAATGGCCAAAATGAATAGGGTCCCCCCTTTACATTTTTTTCAGATTTTTCAACTTTTGAAATAAAGCTAAACTATGGCCATTTAGCACGAATAAGTCTCTCTCGTTGCTATAGAAGGTGTAAAATGCCTTTACCCGATCCAAAACATTATTTTTTGAGCAAATATCGAAAGTTGAAAAAATGGCCAAAATGAATAGGGTCCCCCCTTTACATTTTTTCAGATTTTTCAACTTTTGAAATAAAGCTAAACTATGGCCATTTAGCACGAATAAGTCTCTCTCGTTGCTATAGAAGGTGTAAAATGCCTTTACCCGATCCAAAACATTATTTTTTGAGCAAATATCGAAAGTTGAAAAAATGGCCAAAATGAATAGGGTCCCCCCTTTACATTTTTTCAGATTTTTCAACTTTTGAAATAAAGCTAAACTATGGCCATTTGGCACGAATAAGTCTCTCTCGTTGCTATAGAAGGTGTAAAATGCCCTTACCCGATCCAAAACATTATTTTTTGAGCAAATATCGAAAGTTGAAAAAATGGCCAAAATGAATAGGGTCCCCCCTTTACATTTTTTCAGATTTTTCAACTTTTGAAATAAAGCTAAACTATGGCCATTTAGCACGAATAAGTCTCTCTCGTTGCTATAGAAGGTGTAAAATGCCTTTACCCGATCCAAAACATTATTTTTTGAGCAAATATCGAAAGTTGAAAAAATGGCCAAAATGAATAGGGTCCCCCCTTTACATTTTTTCAGATTTTTCAACTTTTGAAATAAAGCTAAACTATGGCCATTTAGCACGAATAAGTCTCTCTCGTTGCTATAGAAGGTGTAAAATGCCTTTACCCGATCCAAAACATTATTTTTTGACCAAATATCGAAAGTTGAAAAAATGGCCAAAATCAATAGGGTCCCCCCTTTACATTTTTTCAGATTTTTCAACTTTTGAAATAAAGCTAAACTATGGCCATTTAGCACGAATAAGTCTCTCTCGTTGCTATAGCAGGTGTATAATGCCTTTACCCGATCCAAAACATTATTTTTTGACCAAATATCGAAATTTGAAAAAATGGCCAAAATGAATAGGGTCCCCCCTTTACATTTTTTCAGATTTTTTCAACTTTTGAAATAAAGCTAAACTATGGCCATTTAGCACGAATAAGTCTCTCTCGTTGCTATAGAAGGTGTAAAATGCCTTTACCCGATCCAAAACATTATTTTTTGAGCAAATATCGAAAGTTGAAAAAATGGCCAAAATGAATAGGGTCCCCCCTTTACATTTTTTCAGATTTTTCAACTTTTGAAATAAAGCTAAACTATGGCCATTTAGCACGAATAAGTCTCTCTCGTTGCTATAGAAGGTGTAAAATGCCTTTACCCGATCCAAAACATTATTTTTTGAGCAAATATCGAAAGTTGAAAAAATGGCCAAAATGAATAGGGTCCCCCCTTTACATTTTTTCAGATTTTTCAACTTTTGAAATAAAGCTAAACTATGGCCATTTAGCACGAATAAGTCTCTCTCGTTGCTATAGAAGGTGTAAAATGCCTTTACCCGATCCAAAACATTATTTTTTGAGCAAATATCGAAAGTTGAAAAAATGGCCAAAATGAATAGGGTCCCCCCTTTACATTTTTTCAGATTTTTCAACTTTTGAAATAAAGCTAAACTATGGCCATTTAGCACGAATAAGTCTCTCTCGTTGCTATAGAAGGTGTAAAATGCCTTTACCCGATCCAAAACATTATTTTTTGAGCAAATATCGAAAGTTGAAAAAATGGCCAAAATGAATAGGGTCCCCCCTTTACATTTTTTCAGATTTTTCAACTTTTGAAATAAAGCTAAACTATGGCCATTTAGCACGAATAAGTCTCTCTCGTTGCTATAGAAGGTGTAAAATGCCCTTACCCGATCCAAAACATTATTTTTTGAGCAAATATCGAAAGTTGAAAAAATGGCCAAAATGAATAGGGTCCCCCCTTTACATTTTTTCAGATTTTTCAACTTTTGAAATAAAGCTAAACTATGGCCATTTAGCACGAATAAGTCTCTCTCGTTGCTATAGAAGGTGTAAAATGCCCTTACCCGATCCAAAACATTATTTTTTGAGCAAATATCGAAAGTTGAAAAAATGGCCAAAATGAATAGGGTCCCCCCTTTACATTTTTTCAGATTTTTCAACTTTTGAAATAAAGCTAAACTATGGCCATTTAGCACGAATAAGTCTCTCTCGTTGCTATAGAAGGTGTAAAATGCCCTTACCCGATCCAAAACATTATTTTTTGAGCAAATATCGAAAGTTGAAAAAATGGCCAAAATGAATAGGGTCCCCCCTTTACATTTTTTCAGATTTTTCAACTTTTGAAATAAAGCTAAACTATGGCCATTTAGCACGAATAAGTCTCTCTCGTTGCTATAGAAGGTGTTAAATGCCTTTACCCGATCCAAAACATTATTTTTTGAGCAAATATCGAAAGTTGAAAAAATGGCCAAAATGAATAGGGTCCCCCCTTTACATTTTTTCAGATTTTTCAACTTTTGAAATAAAGCTAAACTATGGCCATTTAGCACGAATAAGTCTCTCTCGTTGCTATAGAAGGTGTAAAAATGCCTTACCCGATCCAAAACATTATTTTTTGAGCAAATATCGAAAGTTGAAAAAAATGGCCAAAATGAATAGGGTCCCCCCTTTACATTTTTTCAGATTTTTCAACTTTTGAAATAAAGCTAAACTATGGCCATTTAGCACGAATAAGTCTCTCTCGTTGCTATAGAAGGTGTAAAATGCCTTACCCGATCCAAAACATTATTTTTTGAGCAAATATCGAAAGTTGAAAAAATGGCCAAAATGAATAGGGTCCCCCCTTTACATTTTTTCAGATTTTTCAACTTTTGAAATAAAGCTAAACTATGGCCATTTAGCACGAATAAGTCTCTCTCGTTGCTATAGAAGGTGTAAAATGCCCTTACCCGATCCAAAACATTATTTTTTGAGCAAATATCGAAAGTTGAAAAAATGGCCAAAATGAATAGGGTCCCCCCTTTACATTTTTTCAGATTTTTCAACTTTTGAAATAAAGCTAAACTATGGCCATTTAGCACGAATAAGTCTCTCTCGTTGCTATAGAAGGTGTAAAATGCCCTTTACCCGATCCAAAACATTATTTTTTGAGCAAATATCGAAAGTTGAAAAAATGGCCAAAATGAATAGGGTCCCCCCTTTACATTTTTTCAGATTTTTCAACTTTTGAAATAAAGCTAAACTATGGCCATTTAGCACGAATAAGTCTCTCTCGTTGCTATAGAAGGTGTAAAATGCCCTTTACCCGATCCAAAACATTATTTTTTGACCAAATATCGAAAGTTGAAAAAATGGCCAAAATGAATAGGGTCCCCCCTTTACATTTTTTCAGATTTTTCAACTTTTGAAATAAAGCTAAACTATGGCCATTTAGCACGAATAAGTCTCTCTCGTTGCTATAGAAGGTGTAAAATGCCTTTACCCGATCCAAAACATTATTTTTTGAGCAAATATCGAAAGTTGAAAAAATGGCCAAAATGAATAGGGTCCCCCCTTTACATTTTTTCAGATTTTTCAACTTTTGAAATAAAGCTAAACTATGGCCATTTAGCACGAATAAGTCTCTCTCGTTGCTATAGAAGGTGTAAAATGCCTTTACCCGATCCAAAACATTATTTTTTGAGCAAATATCGAAAGTTGAAAAAATGGCCAAAATGAATAGGGTCCCCCCTTTACATTTTTTCAGATTTTTCAACTTTTGAAATAAAGCTAAACTATGGCCATTTAGCACGAATAAGTCTCTCTCGTTGCTATAGAAGGTGTAAAATGCCTTTACCCGATCCAAAACATTATTTTTTGAGCAAATATCGAAAGTTGAAAAAATGGCCAAAATGAATAGGGTCCCCCCTTTACATTTTTTCAGATTTTTCAACTTTTGAAATAAAGCTAAACTATGGCCATTTAGCACGAATAAGTCTCTCTCGTTGCTATAGAAGGTGTAAAATGCCTTTACCCGATCCAAAACATTATTTTTTGAGCAAATATCGAAAGTTGAAAAAATGGCCAAAATGAATAGGGTCCCCCCTTTACATTTTTTCAGATTTTTCAACTTTTGAAATAAAGCTAAACTATGGCCAATTTAGCACGAATAAGTCTCTCTCGTTGCTATAGAAGGTGTAAAATGCCCTTTACCCGATCCAAAACATTATTTTTTGAGCAAATATCGAAAGTTGAAAAAATGGCCAAAATGAATAGGGTCCCCCCTTTACATTTTTTCAGATTTTTCAACTTTTGAAATAAAGCTAAACTATGGCCATTTAGCACGAATAAGTCTCTCTCGTTGCTATAGAAGGTGTAAAATGCCTTTACCCGATCCAAAACATTATTTTTTGAGCAAATATCGAAAGTTGAAATAATGGCCAAAATGAATAGGGTCCCCCCTTTACATTTTTTCAGATTTTTCAACTTTTGAAATAAAGCTAAACTATGGCCATTTAGCACGAATAAGTCTCTCTCGTTGCTATAGAAGGTGTAAAATGCCTTTACCCGATCCAAAACATTATTTTTTGACCAAATATCGAAAGTTGAAAAAATGGCCAAAATGAATAGGGTCCCCCCTTTACATTTTTTCAGATTTTTCAACTTTTGAAATAAGGCTAAACTATGGCCATTTAGCACGAATAAGTCTCTCTCGTTGCTATAGAAGGTGTAAAATGCCTTTACCCGATCCAAAACATTATTTTTTGACCAAATATCGAAAGTTGAAAAAATGGCCAAAATGAATAGGATCCCCCTTTACATTTTTTCAGATTTTTCAACTTTTCAAATAAAGCTAAACTATGGCAATTTAGTACGAATAAGTCTCTCTCGTTGCTATAGAAGGTGTAAAATGCCTTTACCCGATCCAAAACATTATTTTTTGAGCAAATATCGAAAGTTGAAAAAATGGCCAAAATGAATAGGGTCCCCCCTTTACATTTTTTCAGATTTTTCAACTTTTGAAATAAAGCTAAACTATGGCCATTTAGCACGAATAAGTCTCTCTCGTTGCTATAGAAGGTGTAAAATGCCTTTACCCGATCCAAAACATTATTTTTTGAGCAAATATCGAAAGTTGAAAAAATGGCCAAAATGAATAGGGTCCCCCCTTTACATTTTTTCAGATTTTTCAACTTTTGAAATAAAGCTAAACTATGGCCATTTAGCACGAATAAGTCTCTCTCGTTGCTATAGAAGGTGTAAAATGCCTTTACCCGATCCAAAACATTATTTTTTGAGCAAATATCGAAAGTTGAAAAAATGGCCAAAATGAATAGGGTCCCCCCTTTACATTTTTTCAGATTTTTCAACTTTTGAAATAAAGCTAAACTATGGCCATTTAGCACGAATAAGTCTCTCTCGTTGCTATAGAAGGTGTAAAATGCCTTTACCCGATCCAAAACATTATTTTTTGAGCAAATATCGAAAGTTGAAAAAATGGCCAAAATGAATAGGGTCCCCCCTTTACATTTTTTCAGATTTTTCAACTTTTGAAATAAAGCTAAACTATGGCCATTTAGCACGAATAAGTCTCTCTCGTTGCTATAGAAGGTGTTAAAATGCCTTTACCCGATCCAAAACATTATTTTTTGACCAAATATCGAAAGTTGAAAAAATGGCCAAAATGAATAGGGTCCCCCCTTTACATTTTTTCAGATTTTTCAACTTTTGAAATAAAGCTAAACTATGGCCATTTAGCACGAATAAGTCTCTCTCGTTGCTATAGAAGGTGTAAAATGCCTTTACCCGATCCAAAACATTATTTTTTGAGCAAATATCGAAAGTTGAAAAAATGGCCAAAATGAATAGGGTCCCCCCTTTACATTTTTTCAGATTTTTCAACTTTTGAAATAAAGCTAAACTATGGCCATTTAGCACGAATAAGTCTCTCTCGTTGCTATAGAAGGTGTAAAATGCCTTTACCCGATCCAAAACATTATTTTTTGAGCAAATATCGAAAGTTGAAAAAATGGCCAAAATGAATAGGGTCCCCCCTTTACATTTTTTCAGATTTTTCAACTTTTGAAATAAAGCTAAACTATGGCCATTTAGCACGAATAAGTCTCTCTCGTTGCTATAGAAGGTGTAAAATGCCTTTACCCGATCCAAAACATTATTTTTTGAGCAAATATCGAAAGTTGAAAAAATGGCCAAAATGAATAGGGTCCCCCCTTTACATTTTTTCAGATTTTTCAACTTTTGAAATAAAGCTAAACTATGGCCATTTAGCACGAATAAGTCTCTCTCGTTGCTATAGAAGGTGTAAAATGCCTTTACCCGATCCAAAACATTATTTTTTGAGCAAATATCGAAAGTTGAAAAAATGGCCAAAATGAATAGGGTCCCCCCTTTACATTTTTTCAGATTTTTCAACTTTTGAAATAAAGCTAAACTATGGCCATTTAGCACGAATAAGTCTCTCTCGTTGCTATAGAAGGTGTAAAATGCCCTTACCCGATCCAAAACATTATTTTTTGAGCAAATATCGAAAGTTGAAAAAATCGCAAAATGAATAGGGTACCCCCTTTACATTTTTTCAGATTTTTCAACTTTTGAAATAAAGCTAAACTATGGCCATTTAGCACGAATAAGTCTCTCTCGTTGCTATAGAAGGTGTAAAATGCCCTTACCCGATCCAAAACATTATTTTTTGACCAAATATCGAAAGTTGGATAATGGCCAATATGAATAGGGTCCCCCCTTTACATTTTTTCAGATTTTTCAACTTTTGAAATAAAGCTAAACTATGGCAATTTAGCACGAATAAGTCTCTCTCGTTGCTATAGAAGGTGTAAAAAGCCTTTACCCGATCCAAAACATTATTTTTTGAGCAAATATCGAAAGTTGAAAAAATGGCCAAAATGAATAGGATCCCCCTTTACATTTTTTCAGATTTTTCAACTTTTGAAATAAAGCTAAACTATGGCCATTTAGCACGAATAAGTCTCTCTCGTTGCTATAGAAGGTGTAAAATGCCTTTACCCGATCCAAAACATTATTTTTTGACCAAATATTGAAAGTTGAAAAAATGGCCAAAATGAATAGGGTCCCCCCTTTACATTTTTTCAGATTTTTCAACTTTTGAAATAAAGCTAAACTATGGCCATTTAGCACGAATAAGTCTCTCTCGTTGCTATAGAAGGTGTAAAATGCCTTTACCCGATCCAAAACATTATTTTGTGAGCAAATATCGAAAGTTGAAATAATGGCCAAAATGAATAGGGTCCCCCTTTACATTTTTTCAGATTTTTCAACTTTTGAAATAAAGCTAAACTATGGCCATTTAGCACGAATAAGTCTCTCTCGTTGCTATAGAAGGTGTAAAATGCCCTTACCCGATCCAAAACATTATTTTTTGAGCAAATATCGAAAGTTGAAAAAATGGCCAAAATGAATAGGGTCCCCCCTTTACATTTTTTCAGATTTTTCAACTTTTTGAAATAAAGCTAAACTATGGCCATTTAGCACGAATAAGTCTCTCTCGTTGCTATAGAAGGTGTAAAATGCCTTTACCCGATCCAAAACATTATTTTTTGAGCAAATATCGAAAGTTGAAAAAATGGCCAAAATGAATAGGGTCCCCCCTTTACATTTTTTCAGATTTTTCAACTTTTGAAATAAAGCTAAACTATGGCCATTTAGCACGAATAAGTCTCTCTCGTTGCTATAGAAGGTGTTTTACATTTTTTCAGATTTTTCAACTTTTGAAATAAAGCTAAACTATGGCCATTTAGCACGAATAAGTCTCTCTCGTTGCTATAGAAGGTGTAAAATGCCTTTACCCGATCCAAAACATTATTTTTTGAGCAAATATCGAAAGTTGAAAAAATGGCCAAAATGAATAGGGTCCCCCCTTTACATTTTTTCAGATTTTTCAACTTTTGAAATAAAGCTAAACTATGGCCATTTAGCACGAATAAGTCTCTCTCGTTGCTATAGAAGGTGTAAAATGCCCTTACCCGATCCAAAACATTATTTTTTGACCAAATATTGAAAGTTGAAAAAATGGCCAAAATGAATAGGGTCCCCCCTTTACATTTTTTCAGATTTTTCAACTTTTGAAATAAAGCTAAACTATGGCCATTTAGCACGAATAAGTCTCTCTCGTTGCTATAGAAGGTGTAAAATGCCTTTACCCGATCCAAAACATTATTTTTTGAGCAAATATCGAAAGTTGAAAAAATGGCCAAAATGAATAGGGTCCCCCCTTTACATTTTTTCAGATTTTTCAACTTTTGAAATAAAGCTAAACTATGGCAATTTAGCACGAATAAGTCTCTCTCGTTGCTATAGAAGGTGTAAAATGCCTTTACCCGATCCAAAACATTATTTTTTGACCAAATATCGAAAGTTGAAAAAATGGCCAAAATGAATAGGGTCCCCCCTTTACATTTTTTCAGATTTTTCAACTTTTGAAATAAAGCTAAACTATGGCCATTTAGCACGAATAAGTCTCTCTCGTTGCTATAGAAGGTGTAAAATGCCTTTACCCGATCCAAAACATTTTTTGAGCAAATATCGAAAGATGAAAAAATGGCCAAAATGAATAGGGTCCCCCCTTTACATTTTTTCAGATTTTTCAACTTTTGAAATAAAGCTAAACTATGGCCATTTAGCACGAATAAGTCTCTCTCGTTGCTATAGAAGGTGTAAAAAGCCTTTACCCGATCCAAAACATTATTTTTTGACCAAATATCGAAAGTTGAAAAAATGGCCAAAATGAATAGGGTCCCCCCTTTACATTTTTTCAGATTTTTCAACTTTTGAAATAAAGCTAAACTATGGCCATTTAGCACGAATAAGTCTCTCTCGTTGCTATAGAAGGTGTAAAAAGCCTTTACCCGATCCAAAACATTATTTTTTGACCAAATATCGAAAGTTGAAAAAATGGCCAAAATGAATAGGGTCCCCCCTTTACATTTTTTCAGATTTTTCAACTTTTGAAATAAAGCTAAACTATGGCCATTTAGCACGAATAAGTCTCTCTCGTTGCTATAGAAGGTGTAAAAAGCCTTTACCCGATCCAAAACATTATTTTTTGAGCAAATATCGAAAGTTGAAAAAATGGCCAAAATGAATAGGGTCCCCCCTTTACATTTTTTCAGATTTTTCAACTTTTGAAATAAAGCTAAACTATGGCCATTTAGCACGAATAAGTCTCTCTCGTTGCTATAGAAGGTGTAAAAAGCCTTTACCCGATCCAAAACATTATTTTTTGAGCAAATATCGAAAGTTGAAAAAATGGCCAAAATGAATAGGGTCCCCCCTTTACATTTTTTCAGATTTTTCAACTTTTGAAATAAAGCTAAACTATGGCCATTTAGCACGAATAAGTCTCTCTCGTTGCTATAGAAGGTGTAAAATGCCTTTACCCGATCCAAAACATTATTTTTTGAGCAAATATCGAAAGTTGAAAAAATGGCCAAAATGAATAGGGTCCCCCCTTTACATTTTTTCAGATTTTTCAACTTTTGAAATAAAGCTAAACTATGGCCATTTAGCACGAATAAGTCTCTCTCGTTGCTATAGAAGGTGTAAAATGCCTTTACCCGATCCAAAACATTATTTTTTGAGCAAATATCGAAAGTTGAAAAAATGGCCAAAATGAATAGGGTCCCCCCTTTACATTTTTTCAGATTTTTCAACTTTTGAAATAAAGCTAAACTATGGCCATTTAGCACGAATAAGTCTCTCTCGTTGCTATAGAAGGTGTAAAATGCCCTTACCCGATCCAAAACATTATTTTGTGAGCAAATATCGAAAGTTGAAAAAAATGGCCAAAATGAATAGGGTCCCCCCTTTACATTTTTTCAGATTTTTCAACTTTTGAAATAAAGCTAAACTATGGCCATTTAGCACGAATAAGTCTCTCTCGTTGCTATAGAAGGTGTAAAAAGCCTTTACCCGATCCAAAACATTATTTTTTGAGCAAATATCGAAAGTTGAAAAAATGGCCAAAATGAATAGGGTCCCCCCTTTACATTTTTTCAGATTTTTCAACTTTTGAAATAAAGCTAAACTATGGCAATTTAGCACGAATAAGTCTCTCTCGTTGCTATAGAAGGTGTAAAAAGCCTTTACCCGATCCAAAACATTATTTTTTGAGCAAATATCGAAAGTTGAAAAAATGGCCAAAATGAATAGGGTCCCCCCCTTTACATTTTTTCAGATTTTTCAACTTTTGAAATAAAGCTAAACTATGGCCATTTAGCACGAATAAGTCTCTCTCGTTGCTATAGAAGGTGTAAAATGCCTTTACCGATCCAAAACATTATTTTTTGACCAAATATCGAAAGTTGAAAAAATGGCCAAAATGAATAGGGTCCCCCCTTTACATTTTTTCAGATTTTTCAACTTTTGAAATAAAGCTAAACTATGGCCATTTAGCACGAATAAGTCTCTCTCGTTGCTATAGAAGGTGTAAAAAGCCTTCACCCGATCCAAAACATTATTTTTTGAGCAAATACCGAAAGTTGAAAAAATGGCCAAAATGAATAGGGTCCCCCCTTTACATTTTAACAGATTTTTTAACTTTTGAAATAAAGCTAAACTATGGCCATTTAGCACGAATAAGTCTCTCTCGTTGCCATAGAAGGTGTAAAAAGCCTTTACCGCATCCAAAACATTATTTTTTGAGCAAATATCGAAAGTTGAAAAAATGGCCAAAATGAATAGGGTCCCCCCTTTACATTTTTTCAGATTTTTCAACTTTTGAAATAAGGCTAAACTATGGCAATTTAGCACGAATAAGTCTCTCTCGTTGCTATAGAAGGTGTAAAATGCCTTTACCCGATCCAAAACATTATTTTTTGACCAAATATCGAAAGTTGAAAAAATGGCCAAAATGAATAGGGTCCCCCCTTTACATTTTTTCAGATTTTTCAACTTTTGAAATAAAGCTAAACTATGGCCATTTAGCACGAATAAGTCTCTCTCGTTGCTATAGAAGGTGTAAAAAGCCTTTACCCGATCCAAAACATTACTTTTTGTCCAAATATCGAAAGTTGAAAAAATGGCCAAAATGAATAGGGTCCCCCCTTTACATTTTTTCAGATTTTTCAACTTTTGAAATAAAGCTAAACTATGGCCATTTAGCACGAATAAGTCTCTCTCGTTGCTATAGAAGGTGTAAAATGCCTTTACCCGATCCAAAACATTATTTTTTTGACCAAATATCGAAAGTTGAAAAAATGGCCAAAATGAATAGGGTCCCCCCTTTACATTTTTTCAGATTTTTCAACTTTTGAAATAAAGCTAAACTATGGCCATTTAGCACGAATAAGTCTCTCTCGTTGCTATAGAAGGTGTAAAAAGCCTTTACCCGATCCAAAACATTAATTTTTGACCAAATATTGAAAGTTGAAAAAATGGCCAAAATGAATAGGGTCCCCCCTTTACATTTTTTCAGATTTTTCAACTTTTGAAATAAAGCTAAACTATGGCCATTTAGCACGAATAAGTCTCTCTCGTTGCTATAGAAGGTGTAAAAAGCCTTTACTCGATCCAAAACATTACTTTTTGAGCAAATATCGAAAGTTATAGAAATGCCCAAAATGAATAGGGTCCCCCCTCTACATTTTTTCAGATTTTTCAACTTTTGAAATAAAGCTAAACTATGGCCATTTAGCACGAATAAGTCTCTCTCGTTGCTATAGAAGGTGTAAAAAGCCTTTACCCGATCCAAAACATTATTTTTTGAGCAAATATCGAAAGTTGAAAAAATGGCCAAAATGAATAGGGTCCCCCCTTTACATTTTTTCAGATTTTTCAACTTTTGAAATAAAGCTAAACTATGGCCATTTAGCACGAATAAGTCTCTCTCGTTGCTATAGAAGGTGTAAAATGCCTTTACCCGATCCAAAACATTATTTTTTGACCAAATATCGAAAGTTGAAAAAATGGCCAAAATGAATAGGGTCCCCCCTTTACATTTTTTCAGATTTTTCAACTTTTGAAATAAAAGCTAAACTATGGCCATTTAGCACGAATAAGTCTCTCTCGTTGCTATAGAAGGTGTTAAAAAGCCTTTACCCGATCCAAAACATTATTTTTTGACCAAATATCGAAAGTTGAAAAAATGGCCAAAATGAATAGGGTCCCCCCTTTACATTTTTTCAGATTTTTCAACTTTTGAAATAAAGCTAAACTATGGCAATTTAGCACGAATAAGTCTCTCTCGTTGCTATAGAAGGTGTAAAAAGCCTTTACCCGATCCAAAACATTATTTTTTGACCAAATATCGAAAGTTGAAAAAATGGCCAAAATGAATAGGGTCCCCCCTTTACATTTTTTCAGATTTTTCAACTTTTGAAATAAAGCTAAACTATGGCCATTTAGCACGAATAAGTCTCTCTCGTTGCTATAGAAGGTGTAAAAAGCCTTTACCCGATCCAAAACATTATTTTTTGAGCAAATATCGAAAGTTGAAAAAATGACAAAATGAATAGGGTCCCCCCTTTACATTTTTTCAGATTTTTCAACTTTTGAAATAAAGCTAAACTATGGCCATTTAGCACGAATAAGTCTCTCTCGTTGCTATAGAAGGTGTAAAAAGCCTTTACCCGATCCAAAACATTATTTTTTGACCAAATATCGAAAGTTGAAAAAATGGCCAAAATGAATAGGGTCCCCCCTTTACATTTTTTCAGATTTTTCAACTTTTGAAATAAAGCTAAACTATGGCCATTTAGCACGAATAAGTCTCTCTCGTTGCTATAGAAGGTGTAAAAAGCCTTTACCCGATCCAAAACATTATTTTTTGAGCAAATTATCGAAAGTTGAAAAAATGGCCAAAATGAATAGGGTCCCCCCTTTACATTTTTTCAGATTTTTCAACTTTTGAAATAAAGCTAAACTATGGCAATTTAGCACGAATAAGTCTCTCTCGTTGCTACAGAAGGTGTAAAAAGCCTTTACCCGATCCAAAACATTATTTTTTTGAGCAAATATCGAAAGTTGAAAAAATGGCCAAAATTAATAGGGTCCCCCCTTTACATTTTTTCAGATTTTTCAACTTTTGAAATAAAGCTAAACTATGGCCATTTAGCACGAATAAGTCTCTCTCGTTGCTATAGAAGGTGTAAAAAGCCTTTACCCGATCCAAAACATTATTTTTTGAGCAAATTATCGAAAGTTGAAAAAATGGCCAAAATGAATAGGGTCCCCCCTTTACATTTTTTCAGATTTTATAACTTTTGAAATAAAGCTAAACTATGGCCATTGAGCACGAATAAGTCTCTCTCGTTGCTATAGAAGGTGTAAAAAGCCTTTACCCGATCCAAAACATTATTTTTTGACCAAATATTGAAAGTTGAAAAAATGGCCAAAATGAATAGGGTCCCCCCTTTATATTTTTTCAGATTTTTAAACTTTTGAAATAAAGCTAAACTATGGCAATTTAGCACAAATAAGTCTCTCTCGTTGCTATAGAAGGTGTAAAAAGGCTTTACCTGATCCAAAACATTATTTTTGTACGAAACATTATTTTGGACCAAATATCGAAAGTTGAAGAAATGAGCAAAATGAATAGGGTCCCCCGTTTACAGTTCTTCTGATTTTTCAACTTTTGAAATAAGGCTAAACTATGGCCATTCAGCACGAATAAGTCTCTCTCGCTGCTACAGAAGGTGTAAAAAGCATTTACCCAATCCAAGACATTATTTTTGGCCAAATATCGAAAGTTGGAAAAAATGGCCAAAATCAGTCAAAAAGTAAAGGCTAACCCCTTGACATTTTGATCAATTTTGGCTATTTTTTCAAATTTTGAAATAAGGCTAAAATATAAAGATTTAGCATAAACATTAGGCCTTCTTGTTGGTAGGATTAGCTCTAAAAAGTTGCCATTTGATACTTTTGATCTGAGTTAAAAAATTCAAAAAATGGCTAAAATTGGTCAAAATGTATTTAAAGGCTAAATCACCTTAACTTTCCTTCTTCGACTTTTGAAATAAGGCTCAAATATCAATGGAGTTAAGCCTTATTGACTGATTTTGGCCATTTTTTGAACTTTTCTAATAAAGTCACACTAAAAATAACCTTTGTTGTGAGCAACTGCAGCAACAATAATCTATATTTAACAGTAATTAGTTAATGGCATAAGACCAATTATTGTATTACCTTAATTCAGCTTATCATTGATTGGTTGGTTTAGTATTTTCATTTTATTAAAATTTTCCGAGACTCTATAACAGAACAGAGGATAGAAAATGTAGTTATGTTATTATGTTAATATCATTTATATGCATATCCAACAAAGAAACCATTTTTTTTAAGGGTATTGGCAATAAAAATTAAGTTTGTCTCATTTGAGAGAACTAATTGTCAAAATGGTATAAGACCTTTTACAATTTTTCTGTATCTGTTTTGGTTTTGGAAATATCTTGACCACAGACAGCGTGCTGTCCACCATCTTGTTGTAATATTCAGTGGTGTAGCTACACCCTGGCCTGTGTGCCCCCGGGTAAACCTGTGTGCCCGGGTTAAATATTGCAACATGCGAGACAGCTCAACACGTGGTTTTTACAAAATCGAAAATTTGGTGGGTTATTTGGCCGTGTTGGTGAATTTAACTCTGAGAGAGAGACTCTTAGTTCATATGTGGAAAGTGGAAGGAATGGAGATGTTATAATATACTAAAGTATATTATATAATACGACAGACAGTATGCGATAGTGCTTGGGCTGCCTATGTTTGAAGGATCCCAAAAGGATACACGATGCTATGTATTTATAGTATAAGGATAAAAGTTGATCTTGTATTTTTTACTTAAATTTTAAAATTATTTTTTACTTGTATATTTAATTTTGGTATTTTATGTGGGGTTTTATAATCTTCAGAATTCTATGAAGTCTTCTCCAGAAATGCACGAAATGGTATTTCAGAGACCACTGGATTTCAAAAATTTTTGGGAGGCATCCTAGCTGCCCCCCTTAGAAATATCACTGTGGACCTTGGCCCACTTGGTGCCTGCCTAATTAGTAAAACCTGGCTACACCACTGGTAATATTGGGTCTAATTAACTAGGAAATTGGTGATGTCACAACCAGGGTAAACCTGATGAAACTATACTCCGTGGGTGACCAAATTTCCACGGAAGGCTTTTTAAATGTTGTGGGTCAATTTAAAATGGAAATAGCGCAACAAAATTGAGTTTCTAGCTCATGTCATAAGGTTGGCAAGATAAAAATTTCACTTTACCAGTGGTTATGTCACATGCATATCGAAAATAATTCCAAGATGGTGGACAGCAGGCTGTCTTTGGTCCAAATATTTCCAAAACCAAAACAGATACTGAAAAATTGTAAAAGGTCTTCTTATACCATTTGACGAGTTCTTTCAAATGAGACAAACTTAATTTTTATTGCCAATATACCCTTTACCATATCAACAACAATAACAGCAGCAACAACAGCTTAGAGCAGCCAGCAACAATAATCAGTATCAACATCATCAACAGCAACAACAATAGTTGACAGAAACATCAGAAACAACAATAACAGCAGCAACAACATCAACAGCAGCAGCAACAACAACAGCAGCAGCATCAACAACAGCAGCAGCAGCAACAACAACAGCAGCAGCAATAACAACAGCAGCATCAACAACAACAGCAGCAGCATCAGCAACAACAAACATGTAATAGCAACAAGAACAGTGACATTCATCGACAAAGCCTAAATGCCTTAATATTCTTTCTTACTTTTGAAATCTTAGGCTTACTGTAAATATGAATATTTAGTACAAATACAACACTCTCATTGCTACAGAATATGTTTTGAAAGAGTTAATTTGACATTTAAGATATTTTACCTTTTACAAATTCCACCCCTTCGGTAGATTAAGCAATTCAACCTTAAATAATGTACACAATTAAGGTCCTTCCATTTCTGCAAAGAAAAGATTTAATGCGCACATAGTACAAAAATCAGGGTAGTTTGGCATTGAACCAATTTCTAACAATTATTATTAAGTAAAGGAATTGGAAAAGGTATACTAAAGATTCAGTCAAGGCATTGGAAAAGGTATTTGTAAAGATATTTGTACCTGTAAACGTATTGGTAAAGGTATTCGTAATGGTATTATATTGGTAAAGGTGTTTTTGGTAAAGAAAAATTGGTAAAGGTTAATTCGTAATGGTATTAATATTGGTAAAGCATATTCGTACAGGTAATTTGTAAAGCCATTCATAAAGGTATTCGTAAAGGTATTGATTGGTCAAGGTACAGTATTCGTAAAGGTATTGATTGGTAAAGGGTATTGATTGGTGAAGGTATTCATTGGTAAAGGTATTGATTGGTAAAGGTATTCGTAAAGGTCAAGGAACAAACCTCGTGTTGAACTTGAATCCAGATGCTGCCCACTGTTTCGACATTTCCTGATTTCCCACCTTCAAACAAGCGTTGAGACGACAAATAAACGGCCCTTCTCCACAGATATTGCTTTCCGAAGTTGGATTTAAAGTCCGCTCGAGATTAAATGGACGAGAACTAGTTCAAAACATATTTAAAAGTCTTTAAAGGTCACCAAATTGCCACATGTTGAACAAAACGACAGAACATTGAATCTTCGCGGGCTTTGGCGGTTTCCGTAGTGTTCCGACGATATCCGATTCCGAACATATTCCGAAGCAATGATTCCGAAGATCCTGGCCGGTGATCGATTCTCTGAATAAATTACTGATGAATAGCCGAAACATTAGTTAAATACATAATTTTCTTTAAAAAATCGATGTGTTTAGCCATATCTAAATAGGATTTGTTCATAAAGTTTGGAACAGAGCGGTTATATACTATATAATAAGCGCGGCTGCGTTGGGAATATATTTATCGGTCAAAAAGGTTTTTGGTAATTTTTCAACTTTTAAAATAAGGTGAAAAAAACGATAATTTAGCACAAGTAAAGCCTTCTTGTTGCGGCAGTCCCTAAAAAAAAGGCTTTATTTGGGGCTAAACCCTTTACTAAAGGGCTTTATTTGGGCTAAATTATCGTTTTTTCACCTTATTTTTAAAAGTTGAAAAAATTGCCAAAATCCGTCAAACTTGTTGACCGATTTTGACCATTTTTTAAACTTTTGAAATGAGGCTAAATTATCATTTTTTTAACCTTATTTTAAAAGTTGAAAATATGGCAAAATCGGTCAAAAAGTAAAGGCTAACCCTTAATATTTTTTCTCGACTTTTCAAGTAAGGCTTAAAAATGAATATTTAGCACAAATACAGCCTTCTGATTGGTACAGAAACTCTAAAAAGGCTATATTTGATATTTTTTGACCCTTTTTCAAAAGTTCGAAAAATGGTCAAAATCGGTCAAAAAACCATTGATAGAGGGGGGACGGGAAGAACAGATATTCGATGTGCTTTGTTTTATGTAAGGCTCAGCCTTGCTCTGCTGTCCCAATCATTTACGAGTAGGATTGTAGTTATAAAAAACAGGTAACTGTTACAGCGTTGAATGTGAGTAAGTATGCGGACAGTGACAATAGGATAAGAATCCCCCGTGCACCATGTTTCCGGTGTATCAGTTCAAATATTAAAAAAAGGTTTTAGCTTCAATTACTAAATTGAGCTACAATATTCCACCTTTATGACCCCGTTCACACGAGTCTGGAGCGAGTTGAAAACGGCGCTAAAAAGTCACAAAACGCCGTTGCGTTCACACGGCAGCGGATAGAAGTTGTTTGAAAACGGCGCTCTAACCGGAGCGTTTTTTGAAAACGATTTCTAAGGGACTGTTCATTATTTATGCCCAGGGTTGGTACCGAAGAGAAATGGGTTGGGTAACCCAGATTTTGACTAACCTCACGGGTTGGGTAAAATAAGATTTGTCTTCAATGATGCGGATGAAAGTGATGAGGAAAATGATGAACCGATTGAATCAAGTGAATGAAGACCCACAAGGTCTGGGCGAAGTGCTGGATCATGGAGACTGACATTTGCAGACTAGTATGAATTTAAGGTATCAAGCCGATATACCACCAATCTTTTTTTTGTATGTTAACTTTTTTCTTTGTTCTTCTAACTATTATCGAAACGGAAGTTTAAGTAAATAAAAATAAATTTATCTAATGAACAGTATTGGCAGTATGAACACAATTCATGTACTGTATATAGTATTTGCAGTATGTGACTTTATTTTAGTATGTATTTTGTTTCGCAAAGATATTTTATAAAAGGTATATTAAATGCTTATTAACCGAGTTCGAGGTCTGTACGGTAAAGTATTTGCCTGAAGTTTTCGTACAGACCGAGCGACGAAGGAGCGAGGTTTGTGCGAGAGAAACCGAGGGCAAATACTTTCCCATACAGACCGAGAAAACGAGGTTAATAAGCCTTTTATTATATGGCTTTTGGTTTGTTTTCTTATCTGTTTTTAGTTCTACGTTTGTCTTGATCAGGTGTCGCTGTTCACCTTAGTTCTTACTTTTGAGCTTGTTCGTTTCGCTTCATGTTTACATGCTTTTATTTTTCGCGCTTTTAAATAAGAAGTTTTTATAAAAAGAAACACTGATGTTTCAGGACGTATTATTGTTCAAAATTTTCCAACGAATATATCTAATTCGCTTTTATTTTCATTCAAATCAACTCAGTAATTTTCCCGCCAAAACTTGCAGGTCATTAAAAAGGACGTAATGCCCTCTCACAGTGCCGAGAGGGCATTACGGCTTTTTCCGGACCTCTCAGCAACCAATCAGCGTGCGCCGTTTGGCGTAATGACCCGAAAACAAGCCCAGCCATATAATAAAGGGAATTAAAATTTAATAGTGGGTTGGGTAAAAAATATCTTAAACCATTTTGAAGTTGGGTAACTAAAAAAATTACCCTGCTTCTAGTTTCTCTTCGGTACAAACCCTGGACATAAATAATGAACGACCCTAAACGGAGCGAGATGAAAACAAAACACGATCCGGCACTTTTTCGCTCCGCTTTAGTACCCAGTTGCTAAATTTTCAGCTCCTAACCAAACGGCTGGTGTATTTCTCAGCGATGGAAAACTTTATTTGTCTTCTCGACTTCGGAAAGCTTAATTCTGCTACGGACTTGTGCTGCTGTTTAAACAATCATAACATTACTACAAGAATGACTAGCCAGTGAAATAGGAGAAGATTAAAGTGCATATAAACCCAAATTTTTTTATCATCTGAATACGTTCTACGTAGAGCAAACAGTTGTTCGGTGAAATATTTTTTTGATTGGAGCTATTCTTCAATGTTTTTTGGCGATTCGCATTTCTAGTGATGGTAATGAGATGACGTCTATGTAGGCATTTGGCTTTCTTTCTCTTTTTCGCAAGATAAACTACCTGAGAATTTTTGTGGAAACTGATACAATATGGAACATGTTGTTCAAACACACCACTAATGGAACAATTGGGTCATGTCACTCCTGCAAATAGATATTGTATAGATAATGATGACTACTTCGCGTTATCTCATTACCACTTTGAAAACAAAAATCTCTATGAAAGCAATAAAGGTTGCTCCAATCTAAAAAATATTTCGTTGTTCAACTATTTGCCAAACGTAGAACGTATTTAGATGATAAAAAATTTGAGGTTATATGTACTTTTAGTCAATAAGGAGAATTCCTAACAGAAAGACTAAAATTGTAAACCTAGAAAGCACTATACACTTCGGTGGGATAAATATTCTTTGAATTGCTCCTCGTTTCCATTTACTTTTGACTAGATATGGCTATTTAAAGTGCCACTAATCCCAAAACATTTTTCTCGGGATTCAAATAGCCCTTGTTGAGTATATTAGCACCAACATATCTTTTCTGTTATTGAACACTTCTTTCATTTTTTATGCCCCTTCAAACTTGCAAAATTTCGCATCTGTTTGTCCCATGACGGAGCAGTGAGGGGAATGGGTATAGGATGCGTATGACGTAATACCAAGGAATTCGTCTTAAAAAATCTATGAAGTGTAGTACACTTGAACTACAATAAAATAATTAAATATCGCTAAACTGGCTATAAACGTAACCTGGGTACGTTCTTTCCTATTTACTTTACAGTAAAAAAAATATAGAATTCCTGGTATTACGTCACAAACCCTTCTCGACGCAGTCTCCCAAGTGCTCCGTCGTGTCCGTCATTATCGCCACTTCAATCGACTCTTAAATCAAGAGGATTTTACCAATTTAGTTAATTTATATTGCATCCTTCATCCATTTGGATTGGCGATGTTTATTCGTGCAAAAACTTTTTTGGGTTAGTGGCACTTTAAAGAGCCTATGTCATCCTCAGGGACTTTACATATTTATACTAATTGGAACATTTTGAGAAGATTTGTAATATATCTTCTCAGGCGAAAATTTCATCTTCATGGACTTTTTTGCCGTTAAAGTTGACGGAAGTGACGTCAAAAGAGGAGTCTGTAAAGTGGTTTTCATATAGACAAATTCCTCTTTCGACGTCACTTCCGTCAACTTTAACGGCCAAAAAATCCATGAAGATGAAATTTTCGCCTGAGAAGATATATTACAAATCGTCTCAGAATGTTCCAATTAGTATAAATATGTAAAGTCCCTGAAGATGACATAGGCACTTTAAACAGTGCATAGCATTTAAATACTGGATGTACACCAGAAGGTTCCAGAGTCGTGTGAAAATTTCAAAACGTCGTTAAAATATGACGGATTCGTGTGAACGTAACCACACTTTACCCGTTTATTTGACTCGGACTCGTGTGAACGCAGTCTATATCGCCAAGTTTAGCTACAGCCAGCTGCACTACGTTAGAAGGTTTGAGTACTGCCGAAATTATTGAACGTAGTTTCTAACGTTCCGAGCGAAGGCCCTTTCATTGGCCCTTTTTATACTATAGGCGCGTTATACGTCGGGACGCATAATTCGTCTGTAGCTTTATGCGACTAGTGTGAAGACGGGCGGATTGAAAGACCAACTAAAAGACGAACGACAGTGCTATTCGCGCCGTCAGATCTGCCTCTTCCGCAGGCCGTCGTTGCATCATGGACAGGTCACACTTTTGAGAGGGCCTGCCAGATCCTGTAAACAAAATGGGGACTGATCCCATTATGCACAGCGAGACTAGGCCCTAGAGGCGATAGTTTTGAGAGGGCCTGCAAATTTTTTCCGGCCGCTGTTCGACAAACGTACGTCCAAGTTCTTTTAACATTGTGACCCACCAGGAAATTCGGTCTAAACTTTCTTACAGATCATGACAATAAAGAAACCAATATGTTTTAGAATTACCGACCTTCTGCCAATAATATTCTGAGCGACAAAAAGGAATTGGAGGAAAAAATATCTGCCGAACAAAAGCAAATTCGACGGTCAGGAAAGTACAGGTTTTTCTTATTGTTTTTTTTGGTTTATTTAGCTATTTATATAGACTGTCAACTGAGCAAGAGTTGATGAGATTTAATTGTGTTAAATTGTAGGCTATAGTGTAGCGTAATTCAAGTTTCAGTTGTTGTGGAAACCGAAAACTGTATAAACCCAAGAGTCTCTGGGTAGACTAAAGTGCATTTTCGTTGATTATTCCGGCCGAAAGTTGACAAAGTTCAACCGTAATTGCTTTTTTTAACAATTCCTTCATTTTAAAGCTAGGATTCGTATGTTATAAGTCTTCACTGGCCTTCAAAATCTTTGGATATAGCCATGGCTATTAAGAATGGGTAGTTAATTATGCAAATTTATTCCGTGCCAAGTTTTGCCAAATTTTTTACAGGATCTTGCAGGCCCTAAATTCGGCGTGTGTGACCTGTCCATGATGCAACGAGGGCCTGCGGAGGAGGCAGCCGTCAGATAGCAAAATAAGCCTGGCTCTAGAACATTTGGTATCAAATTTCAAAATGGCGTCTATGCTGCAACTCGTGAAAGTGATGTCGGCAAAAAGAAGAGCTGAAAATCAAGCTGTCGTGCGCAATTTCATCTAAACGAACAAATGGCGAAAAATGGTTGTTTAACGGAGATGGAAGTTGAAACCGTTGCTTTATTTCTTCAAATACTCTCATATCGGCCGATTTCTTCAAGGCCAACGTATCTAGTTCTCGGGCGTACTCATACTTCTCATCTGCTCAAGTGAGACTGAAATATTTTAGTTCAGTTTCTGTCCAGTTACGAGATTTTACTGTTTTATTACTACAAGACGCCATCTTGAATTCAGGCTGGATGGGAGATGCCGCTGGTTTCAGGTAACGCTGTTACAGGTTTTTGTTTTCTTCGTCCGTTTTCCGCCTTTATACACTAAGACGCATTATACGTCCAGACAAACTAAATGGTTTAGTGCGTGCTTCAACACGCATTAAACCAAATAGTTCGACTGGACGGATAATGCGTCTGATGCCCGTCTTTATACGAGACGAAATTAGACACGCATTAAAAGACGCACTAAATATTTTTGCCGAAGTACGTTCAGACGTATAATGCGACTGCAGTATAAAAACGGCCAATATCTTTGTATATAAGCTCGTTGTTTGTTTACACCATTGAACTCTAAGTAAACTGGAACGCTAACTCCATAAGTCAGGCCCTATGAATGGATGAAGCCAAAAATCTTTGAATGTTAGGTTTTCTGAGTTTTGAGCTGAAATACTTAACGCTGAACGTTGGGCTGTATATGAAACTGAAGCTATTGAAAAATGCTATTTGGTATAGAAACTTCAAGACTTTAGCTAAAAGGGAAATAATTAAAAAATAGAAAAACAACTACCATTTTGTTCGCCGTAGGTTACAAAATGGCAGTTGTTTTCATATTTTTTAGTTATTTCCCTTTCAGCTAAAGTCTTGAAGTTTCTATACCAAATAGCATTTTTCAATAGCTTCAGTTTCATATATAGCCCAACGTTCAGCGTTAAGTATTTAGCTCAAAACTCAGAAAAACTACAAGTTTCTTAGTGTTATTTCCCAGCGAAATATGGTCGAACATTAACTACATTTTAAAAAGTTTAAAATAACGAGGAAACTTATACTATACATCAAATTGAAGCCAATGTTATTTCTAAAAACATACGTATAAAACAATGTATTTCAATCCGTTGTTTTGGAGTAATTTGTTATCGTCCCAAACAAAATATATGGCAGGATGAAAATTAAGCCAACTGGAAGCACGGGAGCTAACTGCAAAGGGACTGGCACTGGCTTCAAAACCCCCCGCCTGAGTTATCGTTCCAGTCTTCTTATAGTTCAATGGTTTCACTCTTTACGTTTCTCTCTGACGAAGGGCCTTCGCTCGAAACGTTAGAAAATAATTTCGGCAGTACTCAAACCTTACTATATTTCGATTTGTATTTCAACTACACAGCACACTACTTTTATGTACTATGTTGGCACATCTCGTGTGCCAATATTGCGGCGACAACCATTTGATGACTAAATTTTCATATTAATCTCGAACTACTATTCACGATGAGGATGAGTTCGTCGAATTTAGAGAGTAAGACTAAATTAAAAAGAAACAAAAGACATTGAGGACAAACGTAGATTTAATGGTTTTGAATTTCTATAGCACTAAAAGGCACTTTCTTACGCGAAGTGCAGAAAATGAAGCATGCGTGTGTTTATTATAATAATCGTGTATTACCGCAACAGGGTAATAAACATGCACCAGTACCACCAACACTCCCACTAGCAGCACCAGCACCACCAACATCACCAACACTCCCACGAACAACATCACCACGAACACCACCACGAACATTATCACCACCAACAACACCACCACGAATATTATCACCACCAACACCAACACCACGAACATTATCACCAACAGCACCACCACAAACATTATCACCACCAACACTACCACCACCACACATTATCACCACCAGAAACATTATCACCACCACGAACATTATCACCACCAACACCACCACCACAACGAACATTATCACCACCAGGAACATTATCACCACCACGAACATTATCACCACCAACACCAGCACAAACATTATGACCACCACCAACATTATCACCAACACCACCACAAACATTATCACCACCACCAACACCACAAACATTATCACCACCACCAACATTATCACCACCAACACCACCACGAACATTATCACCCCCAACACTACCACAAACATTATCACCACCACCACCACGAACATTATCACCCCCAACACTACCACGAACATTATCACCGCCAGCACAAACATTATCACCACCAACACCACCGCGAACATTATCACCACCACGAACATTATCACCACCACAAACATTATCACCACCACCAACATTATCACCACCACCACCAACATTATCACCACCAACACCACAAACATTATCATCACCACCAACATTATCACCACCAACACCACCACGAACATTATCACCACCAATACCAGTACAAACATTATCACCACCAACACCACCACCAACATTATCACCACGAACATTATCACCACCAATACCAGTACAAACATTATCACCACCAACATTATCACCCCCAACACTACCACGAATACTATCACCACCAGCACAAACATTATCACAACCAACACCACCACGAACATTATCACCACCAACACTACCACGAACATTATCACAACCACAAATATTACCACTACCAACACCACCACGAACATTATCACCACCAGCACGAACATTATCATCACCAATACCACCAGGAACATTATCACCACCAACACTACCAGCACCACCACTACTAACCACCCCATCGCCACCAGCATCAGCGCCAACGCCAACATCGACACACTACCACTGGCACCATCACTAATCCCAGGACCAACACAACCAGCAGCACCACTACTAACAACCTCATCACCACCAGTACCACCACCAACAACACAAGCATCATCACTATCACCATCACCATCACTAACACCAGAACCAACCCCAGAAGCACCACCAAAAGCACCACCAAAAGCACCACCAAAAAGCACCACCAGCGCCAACACCAACAACAGCACTAGCACTAACACCAACACCAACAACACCACCAACCACACCAATGCCAAATGCGACTTTTGTGTTGTTAAGAACACTTGTGGTAAAGTTTTGTCAACTTGTCGACACTCAAAATTCAAAACCAACGACGTCTCAGCTGGCAAGTAAAAACTTGGGTAAATATTAAAATTGTCTTCTACTTACCCTAACTGGTACATTTAATTCATTGTAACATTGCTCACATACACGGGCAGGTTTCTTGCTACCAGCCACAGTCGCACTCTTACCAGTGCATTCACCGCAAAATATTGACCTACAAAATTATATTTAAAATGAGTTAATCACAATTAAAATATAGTAAGGTTAGATAAACTGCCGAAACAGAGAACGTAGGAGTCTAACGTTTCGAGCGAAGGCCCTTCGTCAGAGAGAAACGTATTGAGTGTAAACCAGAGAACTCGAGGTATGTGATACCTGGAACGCTAACGCGTAAACTAAAAGGAGAGGCAAAAAGTTCCAGGTCCCTACGCGGTTTGCAGGTAGGTTTCAGTCTCCCACAAAATGTTTTTACACGGCCGCCCGTCTTGAGCGAATTGCGAAGGCTCGAAAAAAGGTTTGAAACAAAATATTTATCAAATTATTTTGTCAGACTAAACGTGCATTTAATGGTTTCCCATTGTTGTGCAGGGCTGTTGTTGTTTTATTTACTGTATAGCAGTCCAAAACTATACAGTAAATTAAGCTAGGGATGAAAGCAGCCAACAGCAGAAAACAGTCAGATGAAAAGGTGAGAACAAGAGTGACAAAGCTATTCTCGTACGAGTTTGAAGACGTATTGATACTTGATATTTCATAATATACATCTAATGTCATTTTCTTATTTCTGCTCCTTTAATTTTTTGTTCGAATGTGTTAAACGGTCTTTTGTAACTAATGATATTTTAAGAAATAACTGACAACTAGATTGTTTATTTTTCACGTTTACTCATGGCTAGTTGTTGTTTTCGCCACGAATGCGGGATTCTTTTTAAACAAAACAAAACGACACACGAAACTGGTACTAACGGCATATTCTATCCTAAGTTTGTGTTGATTTTTTGTATCCTCTTCGGAGTAACGAAACGCTAATATATGGTTTATATTATAACGAAAAGTTTGATTTAATTTCTTGACTGACAAACGTGATAGCGTAACATATAGAGCGTTTTCATCTGACGTCACGGCGGCCATATTGGTGTACCAAAACAATGAAATGGCGGCCATATTGGTGTACGGTATGGGAATTAGCTCTTTCTTATTCAAATATTTCGTATTGTTTCACCACCCCAATGGGGCCACCGATCACGTGAGTGAAAACGCTCTATTGGTTGATTAGTGATTAAATAAGTCCCTCAAGCCTCGAGAGGTTTTTACTAAACCTCCCTCGGCTTTCAGGTACATTTAATCACTAATCAACCGATATGTTATGCTATTACTTATAATAACAGCAGATATTAGCACTATTCAAAAAATACTTCATAAGTGTGGTTCTCTTTCTGCAGTTTAGTATACAGAATAATTAACTATTATGACTGAACGTAACAAGCCATGAGAAAACTAAAATTCCAGGGAGCCACCTTAAAGTGCCTATGAAATGAAATTTTCGCCAATTTCTTTATTTCATAATATAAAAATATAGAAATGGTTGATATTGCTACATATGCTCACTTTGTTTTTACGTGTTTAGAAAGTGCTTTATTTTTATATTTAAACTTGCCAAACCGTAGCATTTCTTAAGTCGAAATGTCAGCAGGGACTGAGACGAGTAACATCAAGACTAAACAAATTTATGATAATGATCCACCGTGTGACGTCAAATAGTTGTTGTGACCACGTTATTGTGTTGACGTTTCACGGCCCTAGCTATCAACTTTGAACTGAAAAATAAAGTGTTTTCCAAAGACGTGAATATTAAATGAACATATGTACAAATATCAGAATTTTCTATATTTTTATATTATCAAATAATATAAAAAGCAAAAATTTCATTTCATAAGCACTTTAAAGGGTATTGGCAATAAAAATCAAGTTTGTCTCATTTGAAAGAACTCGTCAAATGGTATAAGACATTTTACAATTTTTTCGTATCGTTTTGGTTTTGGAAATATTTCGACCAAAGACAGCGTGCTGTCCGCCATCTTGGAATTATTTTCGATATGCATGTGACGACATAAGCAGAGTAAAGTGAAATTTTTATCTTGCCAACCTTATGACATTATGAGCTAGAAACTCGATTTTGTTGCGCTATTTCCATTTTAAATTGACCCACAACATTTAAAAGGCCTTCCGTGGAAATTTGGTATCCACGGAGTAGTTTCATCAGGTTTATCCTGCTTATGACGTCACCAATTTCCTGGCGGACAGCACGCTGACTTTGGTCGAAATATTTCAAAACACAAGAAAGATACAGAAAAATTACAAAAGGTCTTCTTATACCATTTGACGAGTTCTTTCAATGGGACAAATTTAATTTTTATTGCCAATACCCTTTATTGCCAATACCTTTTATTGTCACCCACGGAGTAGTTTCATCAGGTTTACCCTGCTTATGACGTCACCAATTTCCTGGCGGACAGCACGCTGACTTTGGTCGAAATATTTCAAAACACAAGAAAGATACAGAAAAATTACAAAAGGTCTTCTTATACCATTTGACGAGTTCTTTCAATGGGACAAATTTAATTTTTATTGCCAATACCCTTTAAGGTGAAACGTAAACTAGCAAAAACTTTGCCTTAGCTGAAGTGCCAACGAAGCGAAAATTAAGTTCGTCTTATTTGAAAGAACACTTAAAATGACAGAGTAACATCTTTTGTAGTTTTTCATTTTCTTGCTTCGTTTTTGAGATATTTCAGTTTATTTGATATGCAAATTAGACATTTTTAAACAATTAAACGGAACTACTCACCCGCAGTTTCGACAATGATGCTGAAAATTTAAAGAAAAAAGAAACAGTTAATGTTATCTTGTTAATTTCCTGGTTGACTCAGAACATTTTTAGCGCAGATAAACTTTGCCTAAACGACCAGTGACGAGAACTGAAATTTTTGTATATGGAGACTGGAGAGCATTGTTATCTCCTCCAGAAAGTTGTTTCAACTTCGTTTTGTTTGTTTGTTTGTTTGTTTGTTTGTTTGTTTGTTTGTTTGTGTTTTTTGTTTGTGTTTTTTTGTTTGTTTGTTTGTTTGTTTGTTTGTTTGTTTGTTTGTTTGTTTGTTTGTTTGTTTGTTTGTTTGTTTGTTTGTGTGTGTGTGTGTGTGTTTGTGTGTGTGTTTGTGTGTGTGTGTTTGTTTGTTTGTTTGTTTGTTTGTTTGTTTGTTTGTGTGTGTGTCTGTGTTTGTTTGTTTGTTTGTTTGTTTGTTTGTGTGTGTGTGTGTGTGTGTTTGTTTGTTTGTTTGTTTGCGCCTGTCTGTCTGTCTGTCTGTCTGTCTGTCTGTCTGTCTGTCTGTCTGTCTGTCTCTGTCTATCTATCTGTCTGTTTGTACCTATCTGTCTATTTGTTTATACGTTTGTTTACGCGTATGTGTGTTTGTACGATTATTTAGAATCGTAACAACTTATACGCTGTTTGTTTTTTATTGCCTTCAAACAAAAGAATCATCTTAAAATTTATCGTTAGTAGCACACATTACCTTTAGTAAAGGTTAATTGGTAGGTAGCAGCGTTATCAAGCATTTTATTCACACATGTGTAGGTCTGGTGAGTTAGGCGGAATACCTCGTTTCCACATAAACATCCCTAATAACCCGCTGACAGAGGTATATGCAGTCCCTAAGTGCCCTCAAGATTTAGGATAAAACACTGTTGCTACTACAGCAACGAAAACGTCTCCCTGAAAGTCACATTAGACCGATGTTGGCGTGTGCTGTTAGCGAGGGGGGCGTGTGCTGTTAGCGAGCTACCTCTCACCAAAAGTTAAGCCCGGTTAGACGGGGTTAGTACTTGGATGGGTGACCGCTTGGGAATGAACCCGTTGTCGAGCTGGAAACTAATGTGAGTAGAGTTGTAGTTGATCTCTCCTGTGCTTCGAGGGTTTTTCGCCAGGTTCTCCGGTTTTCCTCCCTCCGCAAAACCAACACTTACATCATGGTAGTCATGTTCAATTGGGGCATTTCGCTCTGTTTGACCACCAGTTGCTATAGGCAATAAAGTTATTAAATCTAAATCTAGACGCCGGCAAGTTTGGTTAATATTGTGTCAGTATTACATATAACATTTTAGTCGAGGAAGATTTAGGCAGCTTTGATGGGCGTGATTGATGTCTCGCTGCCAAACATGCCAATATACAGCATTTCATAATTTTTTTCATTGTACACACATAAAAACGCAAAAGCTGTTACATGCCTACAAGCAAGTTGTTACAAAGCTGTTCAACAGGCTGTCACCGTGATGTGTTCGCACTGGTTGTTCCCAGTTTATTAACATATTAGCATGTTAAGAAAGTTAACAAAGAATCATCTTAAACACTAGATTTTCCTCAAGGGGTAACTACTATGTGAAGTACTCACGTTTAAACAAACAAAATAAATCATTTTCAATAACAGGAGTTGGGATTTGGAATAGCATTCCTATCAATTTGTGTAAATTCTCAAAAAACAAATTCAAGAAAACATTACATGAAACATTATTTTCTATACTTATCGAGGAGGAGGATTATATTGATGTGCCAACAATAATGAGAAAATTGCAAAACATTAAAAATGAAATAAATTAACAAAGTCTGGGAAACCTCAGCATTATATGTTTGCATTTGCCGGTGTTTATTTATTTATTTAGTTTTTCTATATATTTTTTCTAGTATTGTAGTTTTAATGTACTTTATAACATGCAAATATGGTATGGGAATGTATATTATTCTATATGGTGTATGTTCATATATTATGTATAAAAATATTGATCAGGTAATGATGTGTATATGTATTTCTAAAATTCATTAATAATTCATGAGGAAAACACAAAGAAAAATCATGAGCGATCGGATATATATATGTGATATAGACTCGCTCTAAGTTTCTCGCTGGTTTTTAACGGCTGAGATAAGCTTAATTTTCAAAATTACTAGCCAATGAACGTATGAAGTGATTCTTTTTAGAAGTTTAGCGGTTTATAAATATTACTTCTATATTTAACAGTTATACCATGAGCTCGAGTCGTATATGAGCTCATAGCCAACGAGGCGCTTCGCCGAGTTGGCTATTAGTTCGTACACGACGAGAGCGAATGGTATAACTGTTTTATTATATAGCCAAGCACTGTACAAGAAACGAAATTACAGCGAAATGTTTGAAACGACAAACTTCCGGCATAGGCAACAGGCAACTAATACTTCCGCCATGCGTAATGATACATTCACACAGAGTTTCTCGCTGAGCTGTTCGGCAAACAGCTTCAGTGAAATGTTGCATAAATGTTGCTCGAGAGGCAAAAAATGTGTTGAGCAGATCAACAAAAAAGATTAAAGGTACCTTTATGAAGTCAAAAGGTGGGTCAGTTGTTTATATTAGCGTTGCTGTCGTGAAAAAGGTTTTGATTTCATGTAAAAATGAAACTGAAACACCTTCGGCAGTGAAACTAAATTACTTAGTTGGTTGTTTTTGAAAAAGAACATGCTTTTTACTACTCCAAATGCTTATCTAAATAAAAAAGTCTCTTTACTGGTAATCTCCTACGAAATGTGTGTTGTAAGCTTGATTTTAACCGCGAGTTTCTTTGTTTGGCAACAAATTAATATCAACCCGCTAATTTAGTGGTGTTTCTGAAGTAAAAAGACGTAATTTTTAGGTGAATTTTACCATTTGACATGCTAAATTGTGTATTTGTTAATGTATTTTTACACAATGTTGTTTTTTTATACATTGGTTTGAGGGTGTTGATGTTTTTCTGTATAAAAATCCGTCAATTTCAACTCTTTTCAGCAGTTTAAAAAAACATGCCGCCATCTTGTTTTTCCTCTACTAGTAGGATATGAGCTGATAGCCTAGTAGTAGGGAACCAATCAGATTACGCAAAAGCTCATATCCGATAGCATGCTATATAATAAATATATATATATAATACGTCAGGTTTGCGACACGGAAGTCGTACAGTGCTCGAGTAGCAGTTTTTAATTTTTTTAACCGTCTTAGTATTTATATATATTTATTATATGGCGTTGTAATATCCTGAGTTCTGATTGGTCAACGCACGGTCCGTAAAAATGCGTATCTGGACCACGGTCCGTCTTTTTCCGTAACCGGACCGCTGTCCCGGATGTTGATTTTGCTCGCGTGAATTTCTAAGTTTTTCACACTAAGTTTGATACAATAATTATCGAAAAACTTGAAGTAGCCATATAATAAACGCTTTATGAACCTCGTTTACTCGGTCTGTTTGGGAAAATATCAGACCTCGGTCTGATATTTTCCCGTACAGACCTCGTTCTCGGTTAATAATATCTTAATATATATATATATAGTTCAATCTACAGACACGGTGTTTCGCTGTACAACAGCTCATCAGTGTAGCTTGGAACAATCTGAGTGAATTTCATCAATTACTTATACACATTCGATTGTCGGTGACAACCGCATGTGGGACAGCATCGGTGAAGTACATTCAGATAGCGTGAAGTGCGCATGGGCCCAGAGTGCTCAAACTTCCATATATATATATATATATATATTCACAAGGGAATATATATATATATATATATATATATAAATATTGTTACTTATTGATAGCTATTATTTACTAGCCTTGAGATCTTTTTCAAATTATTTTTTTTCTAAACTATCACTGTTCGCCTCGACTAGCCTTTGCTAATTGCGGACAGTGATCGCTACTGTATAATTTTTTGATTTAAATAAAATGATGATGCTGATGATGATGATGATGAATCTATCGTTAGTAGCACACATTACCTTTCTTATGCTAACACTAAACTTCTTAGAACAACCATTACACTGCAACACTTCGTTATCCTTCTCCCATTTGCGATTACTTCGTTTTGTCTGAACAACCTGAAGGTTTTGATTTTCTTGACCGAGTTCTATCATAGCTGAATTGAGATCCTCGATACTTTTATTTAATTGTTCGATAGTTTTCTGATATTTTTCGCCTTTTTCTTCAGCAGTAATGCACCTGAGAAAAACAAAACAAACAAATTCAATTTACCTATGTTCAATCAAAAATCTTTTCATTCAAATTATCGAAATTGCATTTGAAGTGTATCAATACAATTCTCATATTTTTAACCAAAATTTAATGGCTTGGTCATTGATCAATGCCGAAACCGTCCAAAAACTAACATAAACACCGGTTCAATACCTTTTTAGATATCCTAGTGACAGACAGACAGACAGACAGACAGACAGACAGACAGACAGACAGACAGACAGACAGACAGACAGACAGACAGACAGACAGACAGACAGACAGACAGACAGACAGACAGACAGACAGACAGACAGAAACTTTATTTATACTCGGGATTTCATCAAAATTATAACAAACGTTACAATATTTGTTTTACATGAGAGCCGGGAATTAGTTTTAAATTAAAATACAAAGTATAATACTATATACAAAGTGTTAAATAAATACTTAATGGAAAAAAATGTTAATAGCTAACGAGGACCAAAGGATGCAATATGCTTTTTAAATGAAGATAGCGTAGTTTTAGATTTGAGCTCAATTGAGAGATCATTCCATAGTTGCTCCACTATACATAAAGCTGGTTTTTTTTAGAAAATCCGTGCCAGGTTTTTGTAAGTGTAGACAGACAGACAGACAGACAGACAGACAGACAGAACACAGACAAACAAACAAACAAACAAACAAACAAACAAACAAACAAACAAACAAACAAACAAACACGTTTCTCTCTGACGAAGGGCCTTCACTCAAAATATTAGAGATCTACGCTAAATAAGTTCGGCAGTACTCAAACCTTACTATATTTCGATTTGCTTTTCAACATTGCCTACGCAGCACACTACTTTTCTTTGACAAACAGAAAGATAGATACAGACAGACAGACAGACAGACAGACAGACAGACAGACAGACAGACAAACAAACAAACAAACAAACAAACAAACAAACAAACAAACAAACAAACAAACAAACAAATAGACAGATATAAACCATGACGTGATTACGGACTTAAATGACAAAACTGTAAGTCCCCTTCCCCCAAATTGTATTTCTCTCTTCCCTAAATTTTATTTCTCCCTTCCCCCAATTTCTTACCTTTCCAACAAACCGCGTTTCTCGTCGTGGTTGTTTTCAATGGTAGCTTCCAGCACTGAAATAATAAACATGAAACAAATATAGATTAAGTACCGAGATTCCAGTGTAATGAAGTCAGAAACTGGGAGACCAGAGATTTGCTATACGAGCCCTGGGCAAGGATCAAAAGTGTGCACAACCTTTTTTTGATCAATATACATCTGTACATCTATACAATAGAGGTCATAATATAAAGACTAGAGGGGGCATTGGGGCCAAAAATGCGAGGAATATTGACGGCCGCCATTAGAGGGCAAAAACGAGCTAAAATTCGTCTAAAACAAGCCTTTTTTATATTTTCATCACGATTTTTAAGAAAATAAAACTTATTACCTTAGTTATTACTTATTACCTCGGTCTTATTACCTTAGTTCTTTATTGAGGCGTCTATTATCTTTGTTGAATTTTTCCACTCCTTGGATATAAATTGTATCCGCCATTTTGAAGTACCCAGCCACGCAGATTGGCAAGTCTCAGAACACCGCTGCCAAACGTTTTGCGCATGCGCGACGTCCGAGCTCGTCCTCAGAAAAAGAGCGGGAAAACACTGAATATTTGGACTGGTCCGAGAGTCCGACACAAAAGTTAAAATTATAAGGACACTACCGAAAAGATAAGGTAGATAATTTGTGCATGGCTTCTTTGTCAATATTGTAACATATTCTGAAATTACCCCTTTGTAATTTTCATTACCCTTTTTTTAAAACACAAATGAATGGTCGAGTCTTACTTAGTCTTCGCTGTCTGGTTGTTGTCGCCACGGCTTCTCTTGATATTTATTCTAGAGAATTCACGCATGCGCAAACGTTTGGCAGCGGTGTTGTCTCATTGGCAAGTCTTCAAAGGGCATGGATACTAGCTCTAATGGCGGCACCCTATTTTCCTGGCACATTTGACTGGACCCAGCATAGGCATTCCCCGCTAGTATTATATTGGGATCTCTATGATCTATACACATCTACAGATATATACATCATATATTGGATCTATATTTACCGTCAAGAATGGTAAAAATATTAAAACCAAAAACGTAAGTCGATTACTCAAATTTCACAACGAGTTTCGGGTGAAAACGAAGCCTTTGAGTCAAGTTTCACATGAAAACGAAACGCATTTCTGTCAAATTTCGCACAAAGCTTTACGATCCAATTTTCGATTGCTTTTCGCACCCAAGTGATCAACCGCTGCAATAACTACTACTTAATAACCGAGAGTGAGGTCTTTACAGTAAAATATTAAACCGAGGTCTTGCTGTATTGACCGAGCCAGAGCGAGGTTAATACGCTCAAGACCGAGGTTTAATATTTTACCGTAAAGACCGAACGGTCAAGGTTATTAAGTAGTTTATTATATGGCACTTTTTATTTCAAAAGCAATCTTGTATTTCTTGGTCTTCGCTTCCTTTAACTTCGTCAAAACACCGAACTAGCGTTATTTTCTTCTGTTTCTTTCTCGTCTGGATACTAGAATTTACTTTTATAATGTTCATCGTCGTCTATTTCATCTATTTTCGCCGTTTTTCGGCAATAAAAGTTTCTTATTAGGATTTTTTGTTTGTTTCCAATCGTAGGGCATTAACAATTTTCATTATGCCCGTGGGCATTACGGAGAAATCTCGCCGCGTCAGCACCCAATCACAGAGCGTGATTTTACCGGAAGTAATCCGTGCCATATAATAATGCACTTTTCTTTGGGTTTTTTTTTCGTACCTGCCATTTCCCCCTTCAAGTCAAAATGCTGTGCCTCCTTATGCTTCATGTCCTGCTCCAGTGCTCTGGTTCTGTTCTTATTCTTCGTCAACTCGTTCCTTGCCGATGCTACGTTCTCATTGGCTGCCGAGAGCATTGTGTTCAGCCTCGATTCCGTGTCTTCCGACTTTTGCCTTAACATATCGTTTTCGTCTTTTTCATTTCTCTAACAGAAATAGAAAAAATTCAGTAACATTTATTTATTTTATTCTATTTCATTTCATTTCATTTCATATAATTTCATTTTTATTTATTTATTTAGAAAAGTAACATTTACTCTACTCTACTCTACTCTACTCTACTCTACTCTACTCTACTCTACTCCACTTCACTTCCCACCACTTCACTCCACTTCACTTTAATTTATTTATTTAGATTGGACAGTAAAGGTTAATGGTAGCAGGGCAACCAAGCATTTTATTCATACATGTGTAGGTTTGGTGAGCTAGCCTGGTTAGTGGAATATATCTCGTTTTTCCAAACATCCCTAATAACCCGCTGGCAGACGTATATGCAGTCCCTAAGTGCCCTCATAGTTAGTGTGTGTGTGTGGGGGGTGGTTTGGAAACTCGGCAAAATTCATCGTTCCATGTTTTTGTTCAATTTGTCTAATTTCACGGTCACTGAATGTATTGTATTTTCTGTATAATGAGGCAGTCATCCAATAGCAACGTTCGGGTTTCATTAGTGTAGTTCTTCATCGTCACGTGTTGTACACGTTGTCCTTTGTTCGTTGTGTAGTCCTTCGTCGTCACGTGTCCATAGAATTTCCTTTCTTCAACCAATTGCCTTCCTCCAACATGAACTATTGTGTTCATCAGCATGACCATTGCATAATCTTGAAAGACAATGGAGCTTCCAAACCATCTCCACTAACTATGGTGCCCTCAAGATTTAGGAAAATCTGAAAATCACATAGACGCCAGCAAGTTTGGTTACACTGTCTTTATTACATATACGATTTTGGTTGAGGAAGATTTGGGCAACTTTGATGGACGTGACTGATATTTCGCTGCCAAACACGACAATATACAGCATTTCGCTGAGCGGCTCACGTTACGTAGCTTTATATTCTGGGTATCACATTTTGGAAGATATGGTTTTAAAACGATCAACTTTGGTAAGAATGAAGTTCTTGCTTACTTAATCCATCTTGGTATGATAAACAATGTTTAGTTGTTATTTGAGCTCATTTGAGCTCGCAAAGCATTGTGCTAAATGTACCGCTGCCATCTTTCTTCATACCGTCAATTCTTTCCCCAAACCAAGTTTGAGCACTCCCCAGTCCCCACTCCTCTCTAATGTTTTTAGTATTACGTTGTACTTTCTTACCAATTTCTCAGAAAGTCCATCCATTTCTCCTTTTAACAAGCTTTGCGCTCTTTTCGATGCTTCTCTCGTATCTTCCAAATCTTCTTGGGCCTGTTTGCAGAAAATAATGTCAACTGATGATCTGACGCTGGTTATATAAAGCAAAGAGGCAACTTTTACACTGTTAATTTCAGGAGTTATTTTAACTCCACGAAACGAGATAACGACCGACCAACTGACTGACCGATCGACCGACTGACTGACCGACCGACCGACCGACTGACCGACCGACCGACTGACTGACCGACCGACCAACTGACTGACCGACCAACTGACCGACCGACCAACTGACCGACCGACCAACTGACCGACCGACCAACTGACCGACCGACCAATTGACCGACCGACCAACTGACCGATCGACCAACTGACTGACCGATCGACCAACTGACCGATCGACCAACTGACTGACCGATCGACCAACTGACCGACCGACCGACCAACTGACCGATCGACCAACTGACCGACCGACCGACCAACGACTGACCGACCAACGACTGACCGACTAACGACTGACCGACCAACTGACCGATCGACCAACTGACCGACCGACCAACCGACCGACCGACCGACCGACCGACCGACCGACCGACCGACCGACCGACCGACCGACCGACCGACCGACCGACCGACCGACCGACCGACCGACCGACCGACCGACCGACCGACCGACCGACCGACCGACCGACCGACCGACCGACCGACCGACCGACCGACCGACCGACCGACCGACCGACCGACCGACCGACCGACCGACCGACCGACCGACCGACCGACCGACCGACCGACCGACCGACCGACCGACCGACCGACCGACCGACCGACCGACCGACCGACCGACCGACCGACCGACCGACCGACCGACCGACCGACCGACTGACTGATTATTTTATTATTATTATTATTATTATTATTATTATTATTATTATTATTATTATTATTATTATTATTATTATTATTATTATTATTATTATTATTATTATTATTAAAACTCTATTTTAAGAGGGTATTTTCTACATTATTACAGTTTTTCAACGGTATTCTACCTAATGGCCCTCGCATGTAGCTATTTGTCGCCGCATCACCAACCAAAATTAGGATTGTGACCGACCGACCAACTGACTGACTGACCGACCGACCAACTGACTGACTGACCGATCGACCAACTGACTGACCGATCGACCAACTGACTGACTGACCGACCGACCAATGGATCGACTAACTGACGGACCGACCAACAAACTGACGGTCCGATCGACCAACTGACTGACCGACCAACAAACTGACGGTCCGATCGACCAACTGACTGACCGACCAACAAACTGACGGTCCGATCGACCAACTGACTGACCAACTGACTGACCGATCGACCAACTGACTAACCGATCGACCAACTGACTGACCGACCGACCAACGGATCGACTAACTGACGGACAGACCGACCAACAAACTGACGGACCGGTCGGCCAACTGGCTGGCTGATCGACTAACAAACAAACTGGCTGGCCGATCGATCGATCGACCAACTGATTGACCGATCGACCAGCTGATTGACCGATCGACCAATTGACTGACCGACCAACAAACTGACTGACTGACTGACTGACTGACCGACCAACTGATTGACCGATTGACTGACAAATAATTGGCAAATACCTTGGATAAGTTCGATTCTAACGTTTTCATTTGATTTTGAATTTCCAATTTTTGGCTAATTAGTATCTTCTCTTTTTCGGCCAATTCTTCGAGCATCTAGATGTAAATTTGAAACGGTTTTCAACAGTGCTATAGTTTCAGCTTGGTAAAAGTAAAGGTTTTTCAGTTTAAGCAGAAAACTTAAAACAGTCAACAAACTTACTTTCCGCTTTTGCTGCTGCTCATTCTCCACAGCTGTCTCCAGATTGCTAATGTTTTCCCCAAGAGATGTTCTGAAAAGAAGATTTGAAATTCAAAAACTCTTCAATATTTTTTGATGAGGAAAACACAAAGGAAAGTACGGACGGCGTGTGCTTTTAATGTTTATGAAACGAAATTTCACTTCAGTTTTTTTAATATTTTAAATATTAAATATTTCTAAGAACGCCTAAGATAATGAAAAATGGCTTTTACATGCCTTTCAAATCTTATCCCATTCTTGCAATTTGAGCAATGATGTCACACATTGTATGTGAGAGAAAACGGAAAATCAGTCATATCTTTAGATTGGTTTGACTAAGTTGAATCAAACATTGAATTTGTCTTGGGGTATGGTCTGATTATATCTGCAATTTGTGATTTCGTGCAGTTAAACCAGTCCAGACCAGACAAGACCAGACCAGACCAGTTCAAACCGGACCAGTCCAGACCAGTCCAGGGCAGCCCAGACCAGTCCAGATCAGACCAGTTCAGACCGGACCAGTCCAGACTGGACTGGACGAGACCGGATGAGACCAGACCAGTCCAGTCCAGAACAGACCAGTCCAGTTCAGACCAGACCAGACCAGTCCAGACTGGACTGGACGAGACCGGACCAGTCCAGACCAGATCAGATCAGACCAGACCAGTTCAGATCAGACCAGTCCAGATCAGACCAGTTTAGACCGGACCAGTCCAGACTGGACTGGACGAGATTGGGTGAGACCGGACCAGTCCAGTCCAGACCAGAACAGACCAGACCAGACCAGTTCAGACCAGACCAGACCAGACCAGACCAGACCAGTTCAGACCAGACCAAACCAGTCCAGTCCAGACTGGACTGGACGAGACCGGACGAGACCGGACGAGACCAGACCGGACGAGACCAGACCAGTCCAGACCAGATCAGACCAGACCAGTCCAGTCCAGACCAGTCCAGACCAGTTCAGATCAGATCAGACCAGACCAGTCAAGACTGGACTGGACGAGACCGAACGAGACCGGACCAGTCCAGTCCAGTATTTATTCAGCGGAAATTATTACAAGGTGGTTTGCAGGGCTGCAAATTACTGTCGGACATCGGACAATGTCCGGCCAAATTTGGCAAATGTCAGAACAAAACCAAATTGTCATCGTACATAGTGTCCGTGCAAATAAAATATATTGCCTGGTCAAGAAATTCGCCTTTATGTTGTTGAAAGAGAAACTTCTCTTTTTGAGAGAAAAATACCGATTTCCTTTCGTAATTCTATCGACTAGATTGAGTATGTTTGAATTTTAAATCTTCCGTAGCTGAATCGGTCTTCTGAGAGAAACTGATTGTATTTAATTACTCTGGTACCAAGGAGTTAATTAAAACAATGTATAAGTATAACACACGCGCGCGACGCTAAACAGACGAGTCAGACAACCGTCACGGAAACTGGCTTTATATCATGAACTCAGAACTGTATTCTGAAGAATGATATGTCCAACAAAATGTAGTGATAATGGTTTTATGTCCGAACAAATTTTTGTAATGACTGACAAAAATTGGAAATGGATCAGACACGTGTCCTATCAAGAAAAAATATTTATTTGCAGCCCTGGGTTTGTGATAGTAGTTTGCGCACATGCTTTTCACCTACTCAGTGTTGTTATCCGATTAATATTTTCCTTGACCGGATTATGCAAGAAACCTCACGATTTTCGAATCGCTACCCGCCATCACCCAATCAAAAAGCTAGAAAAACGGACTTCCAACTTACCTCGTCTCTTCCAGTTCATTATATTTGTTTTCGTGAATCCGTAATCCTTCTTGCAGATTTTCCTTTGGAAAACAAAAGCACAATTCACATTAAAGAACATGAGAAACATGGAACTTCGACACATCACCGGGGTGGTTGTAATATAAAATGATGGGAAACATAAAATGGTAGCATGTGATATTCTGGGTCATCAAATCCTAACAGAATAATTTACATCCTAACGTTAAGGTGGTGTTACACTACGCAATGTACATTTCGTGCAACTTGTCTCGCAACCCCCGTTTTTGAACAGCGGGAGATTCTGGGCAAATTGTATATATATATATTTAAGAAATAGAAAATGGCCGCCCGTGTTTATATAGCCTGATGCAAACACGAGAGTGAGTTGGGAGAATTCGAAAGTTTATGTGAACCCGAGCCGTAGGCGAGGGTTTACATAAGTACTTTCGAATTCTCCCAACTCACTCTCGTGTTTGCATCAGGTTATATAAACATAGGGCATCCATTTTATAGTTCTTTTATGAAATAAGGCTAAATAAATGTGCCGTGACACATCACAACCGTGTTTACATAGCCTGATATAAACACGGTAATTGACCAATCACAGCGTGCGTACGACGCAACCTATTTTATATATATATATATATATATAAAGCGTTTTAAAGCGTTTCTGTTTTGTCTATTCTATTAATCTTTGGAACAACCTTTGGACCAAAAGCTGGCTCTTTGATTAAACTATATATATATATATATATATATATATATATATATATATATATATATATATATATATGTATGTACTATTTACAGAACGGACACGAATTCTGTAAATGACTTCTAGAACGTCTATTAAGTTAGCGAAAAATACATCATGTTAAGAGCTGATAAACCTTCGAGGTAAGGTTTAATAGGCTACGATTATTAAATTAGTGATGTGAGCATGCGCTTTGATTTAGTATTAGTCCCACATTTTAAATTCTAAGTGAATTTAACAACTTCTTAACAACTGTTCGCATCTTGTATGAGGACGCTACCAGCGTACCTTACTCAAGATAGTTGAATGCAATGTGTCTGTACACTTGCTACAGAACTGATATCAGTGTCTGTAAATGTGATACAGAACTGATGTTTTATTAAACAGTTCTGTATCACATTTACAAACACTGATATCAGTTCTGTACCGGGGTAAACAGACATTGATGAAACCTTAATTTATTTTGAATTTTCCTCATGAATTATTAATGAGTTTTAGAAATATATATATAGACACACATCAGTGGGTGTTACACTATACAATGTTTCTTGCAACTTGCCTCGCATGCAAGAACGACCGAAAAGGACTACCGCGGTTTAAGTTTGCGAGACAAGTTGCAAGTGAGGTGTTACACTGTGCAATGCTTCAATAAACCGGTGCAGTGTTGTCGCAATAGTTGCGAGAAGTAGAACTTGATTCTACTCGCTGCAACAAAAATGTTGCCAGACTTGGTGATTGTGGGCCATATGTTACACTGGGCAATTTCTCATGCAGCTTGCGTCGCAACAAAATTGCGAGACAAGTTACACGAAAAATTGCGTAGGGTAACACAGCTTTTAAGCAAACCTGGTTTACTGCCTAGCTTATATAAGTTAAAGTGCCTATGAAACGAAAATTAAGTTTGTCTTATTTGAAAGAACACTTAAAATGATAGAGTAACATCTTTTGTAGATTTTTGTTTCCTTGCTTCGTTTTTGAGATATTTCAGTTTGTTTGATATGCAAATTTGACTTATAAGATAAATTTAGGTCACAGGTGCATAATGAGTTATCGCAAAGTGTTCTACATCTTTGTCATTATCGAACAAAAGCACTTTGCGAATTAGGAACCATGTGTGAGTGTAAAAAACTGCAAAATATGTTTCTCTATAATTTTAAGAGTTCTTTTAAATAAGACAAACTTAATTTTCGTTTCATAGGCACTTTAAACCGACCCACAAATGACATCCCAGATTGATCGAAATGGCTCATTACAAAATATGTGCAACAAAACATTCATTTATTTCTAAGACATGCTAAAAAATTCTTGACTGAACTCACATTTTCCTTCATCAGCTTGCCGTATGCTTCTTTCTCTTCCTCTAGTTGAGTATTTGTTATTTCCAAAAGAGTTCCCACGGCTGATCTTTCCTACAATTTTAACAAAATATTGTTGGTTATATGCATGCCGTTTTCTGGCTTGCAGATAAACGGCTGGGGGTTATATGGATGCAGTGTTTGACCTCGGGAGTCCCCGGGAAGAATTGCTCAGGAGTCCCAAAGGAGAATTCCTCGGAAGTCCCCGAGAAGAATTCTTTGGGAGTCCCAAAGGAGATTCGTCGGGAGTCTCCGAGAAGAATTCCTCGGAAGTCCCCGAGAAGAATTCTTTGGGAGTCCCAAAGGAGATTCCTCGGAAGTCCCCGAGAAGAATTCTTTGGGAGTCCCAAAGGAGATTCCTCGGGAGTCCCCGAGAAGAATTCCTCAGGAGTCCCCGAGAAGAATTCTTTGCGAGTCCCAAAGGAGATTCCTCGGGAGTCCCCGAGAAGAATTCCTCGGAAGTCCCCGAGAAGAATTCTTTGGGAGTCCCAAAGGAGAATTCCTCGGAAGTCCCCGGGAAGAATTATTTGGGAGTCCCAAAGGAGATTCCTCGGAAGTCCCCGGGAAGAATTCCTCGGAAGTCCCGGGGAAGAATTCCTCGGGAGTCCCAAAGGAGAATTCCTCGGAAGTCCCCGAGAACAATTCTTCGGGAGTCCCAAAGGAGATTCCTCGGAAGTCCCCGAGAACAATTTCTCGGGAGTCCCCTGGAAAGATTCCTCAGGAGTCCCCGAGGAGAATTCCTCGAAAATTACCCAGGGAATTCGACCCCAGGGACCCTCGACGGAATTCGCCCACAGGGACACCCGATGGAATTCGACGCCACCCACGACAGAATTCAAGAGAGCAAATGCATAGTATTTGGTCTAGTTCTATCCTAATTCCTCTTAAGTTAACATTAAACACACCACACCGGAGGGTTGTGGTTAGGTTTAGGGTCACCGGCGTGTGGGGTTACATTTAGGGTAGCGGGGCGTGGGGTGGGGTTGGGGTTAGGGTCAGGTTTAGAGGGGGGGGGTCGGGTTTGGGATTTAATTTCTTTAATATTCAGGATAATCCTGAATTCTGCTGCCTATGTTGAGCAGACCTATTAGTCATTTCAGAATTGCGATAGAGACCTGGGGATAGCAAGGACGCGTTCTTTGTTCTCGTTCCCTCAAAACAGCCCCATGATGCATTGTCAACCTCGCTATTCCCAGGTCTCCAGGGCAATTTCGAAATGGCTAATTGCGCTTACCTGGTAAATACGCTCGATGTCTTCTTTGAGTTTGGTTTCTCTTTGAGATGCGTCGACCTTCATCTGTTCCTTGTCGTCGGCCATTTTCGTCATTTCTTGAGAAAGAAGCTAAATATGAAAAAAAACAAACAAAAAAAACAAGGTCAGTGACAGACAAAATCAAGACAGACAGAGCGGCGCAAAACATATGTTCACATTAGGGAGCTTAAAGGGTATTGGCAATAAAAATTTTTGTTTGTCTCATTTGAAAAAACTCGTCAAATAGTATAAGAAGACTTTTTACAATTTTTCCGTATCTGTTTTGGTTTTGGAAATATTTCGACCAAAGACAGCGTGCTGTCCGCCATCTAGGAAGTATTTTCGATATGCATGTGACATCATAAGCAGGGTAAAGTGAAATTTTTATTTTGCCAATCGTATGACATTATGAGCTAGAAACTCGATTTTGTTGCGCTATTTCCATTTTAAATTGACCCACAACATTTAAAAAGCCTTCCGTGGAAATTTGGTCACCCACGGAGTAGTTTCGTCAGGTTTACCCTGCTTGTGACGTCACCTAGTTAATTAGACCATAGTCAATCGAGATATGTTCTGGAAACTCAGCTAAAGTCTTTGGTCTATCTTTTTGTTCGCCTTTATGCATTTTTGTGCACGGTGCACGGTCACTGAACTCATTGTATTTTAGTATACAGTAATGAACGAATTGTCCAATAGTAACGTTTCAGTTCAATCACTCAACCGTGCTATTTAAATATTAATAAACCTAAAACAAAGGATGTGCACGGTGTAAGGTACGGTTCAACATAAAATCCCAGCTCATTATAGGCGCTTTCAAGTTTGCCGAGTTTCCAGACCATATCTCGATTGACTATGATTAGACCCAATATTACAACAAGATGGCGGACAGAACGCTGTCTTTGGTCGAAATATTTCAAAACACAAGAAAGATACAGAAAAATTACAAAAGGTCTTCTTATACCATTTGACGAGGTCTTTCAAATGGGATAAATTTAATTTTTGTTGCCAATACCCTTTAAGCAAATACAACGCGAATGTCAAGGACAACGTGCTAAATACAATAGAATTTTTCTCACACAAAGAAAATAAAACATTTTTAGTCCCAATAGTAATCCTAACGCCCCCCCCCCCGTTCTACATACGTTATTCAGATCGTTTTCACGTCTTCATGACGACATTAGGGACCTTAAGATTTACGACGGCAACTTCGAGGACGACGTCCTTCAAACAAAAGGATTCTTCTTGCAAAACAAAGATAATGAATAATTTCTAGTCCCAAGAGTAATCTGAACACCGTCCTCGCTCTGTATACAACGCCACTCAGAGCATTTTCACGTCTTCAGGACGACCTTGACTCTTGGAGTGATGAAAACTGTTCTCTGAGATTGCCTGAACACCGACACTGCAACCGTTTTAACACTTTGAAAATTATAAAACAAGCTTCAAGTATTGAATACAGTAGTCAGTTAACCGTGACTTCTTTTTAATGCTAAAATTTGAATTGATTTTTAACCGCCGTCGTCGTCCTAGCATCTTAAGGTCCCTATTAACTCATGAAACGGCAAAAACTGTTAGTTCAGTTTGACTTCAAACTATGCGAGAAAATCCTTTTAGAACACTAAAGCTTTTGGATGTCGAAGAACATACTTTAACTATTTAATACCACGTAAATGATTCGTGCTTTCTGCTAGATACTGAACTTTATCGTACGCTATTATAGCCCGCAAAATTGTACGCTATAGCCCGCAAAGATTTCTCCGTAATGGGGCGAGATTTCTCCGTAATGCCCACGGGCATTATGAAAATTGTTAATTGCCCTACGATTGGAACAAACAAAAAATCCTAATAAGAAACTTTTATTGCCGAAAAACGGCGAAAATAGATGAAACGATGAACATTATAAAAGTAAATTCTAGTATCCAGACGAGAAAGAAACAGAAGAAAATAACGTTAGTTCGGTGTTTTGACGAAGTTAAAAGAAGCGAAGACCAAGAAATACTTGGTTTTGAAATAAAAAGTGCCATATAATAAACTACTTAATAACCTCGACCGTTCGGTCTTTACGGTAAAATATTAAACCTCGGTCTTGAGCGTATTAACCTCGCTATCGCTCGGTCAATACAGCAAGACCTCGGTTTAATATTTTACTGTAAAGACCTCACTCTCGGTTATTAAGTAGTTATTAATATTATTTAATTAATATTATTATTCGATTTATTTTTATCTTCCTTTTACTTGGTTGAGGGACCGCTACGTCACCTGCAAATAACTGCCTATAAATAACAGTCTGCTCATGCGCATTAGCCGGAGATGTTGTTTTGCAGCAAATAATATTTTGCTCATGCGCGTTACACTCAATTTTGGCAAACGTAAATCGCTCGTTCAGCCAAGCTGGAAAGAAATTAATGGACATAATTACAGGTAAACAATGTCAAATAAAAAATAAATCGAATAATAAAACAATTATTGAACTCGGTTTTCACAAAATATCGTGATTTGTCAGTGTCTCGCAGTTCAGTTATTTGCCTCTGCCTTCGGCATCGGCAAAATAATTGATCTGCTCGCCACTGACAAATCACGATATTTTGCTCAACCTCGTCCAATAATTGTTAAATATTTATATTATTTACTTGTTTATTCTGGTTGTGAGTCGTTCGTTCGTTCGTTCGTTCGGAATCAATAGCAAGCGGCGTATTTGACGCCAAACAATTTGCACTGCTCTTTAACACTCTGTTCGATTACCTCGTTCTGTTCTTTGGCTCCTTCGAATTCCTTTTCTTTAGCGGAAACACGTTGTTTTTCCTGGTTGCACAGCTCCTGCATCCGACACAACTTTTTATCATAATCCAAACAACTTTGACAAGGTTTCTCTAACTTCTGCTCCTGAGCCTAGACAGATACACGAATTATAATGAAAAAAAAATATATAGATCACGGATGAACAGCTTCGGTATAACCCAGTACTCTGGCGGGGTATTACATAAGGTCTATTGCCTGTATTCTAGAAGCTCACTCACACTCACACTCAATTAGTGGCCCCTCACACTCAATAAGTGCAACTCAACACTCAATGAGTCTCTTCCACTCACCCTCACTGAGTATAAGACTATATACATAACCTGCGTACAGACTCGTATTACATAATAACGATGTATATCGTTATCATGTAATATGTCTGCACGCAGGCTAGTGACTACACTCACGCTCTAACCATGGTTTGAGCACCATACGTACATGTTTTTTACGTCTTGCCAATCCCATGGTGTCAATTTCAAAACGGTTAACTTTTGAACATGTTTTGTCAGGCGGTGTTTCCACTTAGGTGCAAACGACTGTAATGCTGTTGCTCCGAGTGACGAACCATACCGGACAAGTAGAGAAAACTCTACTTGTCCCGGCTGAGATTCGAACCCGCGACCTTCGGTTTGCTAGTCCGATGCTCTACCGACTTAGCTACAGGTCAGGTAGATAGGTAGGTAGGTAGGTAGGTAGGTAGATAGGTAGGTAAGTAGGTAGGTAGGTAGGTAGGTAGGTAGGTAGGTAGGTAGGTAGGTAGGTAGGTAGGTAGGTAAGTAGGTAGGTAGGTGGGTAGGTAGGTAGGTAGGTAGGTAGGTAGGTAGGTAGGTAGGTAGGTAGGTAGGTAGGTAGGTAGGTAGGTATGTAGGTAGGTAGGTAGGTAGGTAGGTAGGTAGGTAGATAGGTAGGTAGGTATGTAGGTAGGTAGGTGGGTGGGTAGGTAGGTAGGTAGGTAGGTATAAGGTATGTATGTAGGTAGGTAGGTAGATAGGTATGTATAGGTAGGTAGATAGGTAGGTAGGTAGATAGGTAGGTAGGTAGGTAGGTAGGTAGGTAGGTAGGTAGGTAGGTAGGTAGGTAGGTAGGTAGGTAGGTAGGTAGGTAGGTAGGTAGGTAGGTAGATAGGTAGGTAGGTAGGTAGGTAGGTAGGTAGGTAGGTAGGTAGGTAGGTAGGTAGGTAGGTAGGTAGGTAGGTAGGTAGGTAGGTAGGTAGGTAGGTAGGTAGGTAGGTAGGTAGGTCGGTCGATCGGATCGGATCGCTGATCGGATTGAACGACCGAATGGTCTGGCATGTTAACGATGTTGTGAACTCGGTTTGTAGAGTGTTGTTGTTTTGCGTCTATTTATATATTTTACCCGAAGTGCCGCTCGAGCAGTTTTGCACGTGAGCTCAATAACAAATTCTGTATACTGGAGATTGTAGACTATCTTCGCATTTTGATTTGGCGTTCATAAACAACTGTACGAAGAACCCGCGCCATATATTAAACATGAATTAATGTTTAAAATATTCTACTGAATCGTTCTGGGAGCGGGGTGGTCGAATGATTGTACTTGGGTTATTTGATATTTCAAAACAGATACCAGTTTCGTCAATATCGAGACATTAGTCTTTATGCATGTAGATTTAGAACAATTATTCAGGGCCAGTGAACTCGGGTAGAGAATAATAATAATAAGCTTCTCACAAATACAGTTGAAGTCAAATTACCTCAATTTTTTGTCGGTGTTCTTGCAAGTGGATGTCTTTTTTCTCCAGCGTATTCTGCAGCTCTTTACATGTATCGATCTAAGAATTATAGAAAGAGAATCCTAGATAAGAGAATGTTCACTAATAGGAATTAGTATAAATACACCGGTGATTATAGAAAATCACGCGCGCTGATTGGTCGAGCTACTTCGGATTAATTCTCGATAATCACCTACAGCGTGTATTCAAAATGGCCGCCAGCCAAGTTGTCATGCGACAGACGAGGAAATTAACAATTTAAAAGAAAATGTTGTTCCTAAAAGTACGAAAATGTGTATTTATACTAAAACAATTATTCGCCTCAGGCTCAGTGAATATCGGTGAATAATAACCTCGACTTCGTCTCGGTTATTATACACCGATATTCACCTCGCCTTCGGCGAATAATTGTTAAGTATTAGGCACGAGCAGAGAAGAAAACAGACAGACAGACAGACAGACAGACAGACAGACAGACAGACAGACAGACACAGACACAGACACAGACACAGACACAGACACAGACACAGACACAGACACAGACACAGACACAGACACAGACACAGACACAGACACAGACAGACACGGGTAAAGTAATCTTAAGATTAAGTTTCTAAGCTCGTATTTTCACAAATTTTCAAAGTCCAAACTAGACTTACATTCTCTCCCAATCTTTTATTGGTTTCTCGGATCCTCAACTCGTATCTTTCAATTTCTTCTTTATGATTCTGCGTGTAAGACAGTAACATAATTAGTCTACTCTATAAAGTACAACAATTTTCTCCTAGCAAAAATTTAAAAAACGGTTCAAAGAAAACTAGAGTGCTGCACTCCCAATATTAGTTTCGAGGGAATTTCGGTACTTATAAAATAATACCATGATCGCCTCGGATTCTTTTGTTCTCCGAGGGAATGTAAACGTCGTATTTCCCTCATTGCTCATGCAAGAGGGAAATTTTTCCTTTGTCTTCTAATTTTCCCGTGCATGTTGATGAGGGAAAATTAGAAGACAAATAAATCCTTTGTCTTCTTCTAAATTTCCCGCTTGCATATATTTTCCCTCATCAACATGCACGGGAAAATTAGATGCAACTTCTCTGATCAACCATGTAAATTTCCTGTCGGTAAGATTCTCAAAGTTTTCCTCAGCGATCATAATATTACAAACTAATAACATGATTTTTCGGGAAGATTTGTAAAAGTCCGAGGGCCTGCGGCGGCGGGGAAATTTAATCGCTAATTTCCCTCAAGTCGTGTTATTACTTATAATAATCCTATATCTCGGCGTTTGGAGATTGTAATAGTTTGTTAGTTCATGTTGCATGCACGCGCAGGTACCCGTTTCAACCATAGAGGGCCGGCCAAGGCTTCAAAATATTACTTTTGGTGGCATTTCTTGTTACAAGCAGGCAACCATGCTAAATCATATCGGAGAGTGTATACTTTGAAGGTGAGGGGCGTTGGCAGTCGTGATTATTGATTTATATACTAAAATTTCGAGCTTTTTGAAAGCACAATGTGATGGATGGGATATCTGTAAAGCGATGCCTATTTACGTTTGTGTATTATTTGAATTACAAATTCAGAATGCTATCCAATCAGCGTGCTGAAGTTCTGATTATTCTAATTCGCATAGCTCACAATTATAAACAAACAAGAAACATGGCGCAAATTCGCCTAAATATAACACTTAGAAGAACAGCCACAACAATCTGAAAACGTTTTGTTACAAGCAGGCGACCAGCATAGAAATGTAGCTTAGACATTGATCAAGATGACTAGGCCGGTTGCCTTCCGCGTATCACAAGATAGTACTGTTGAACCGGTGGGTTAAATGTCTAAGGATATTATGACCAATACTATACTACAGTACAAAAGCTCAGCTTTATAACAGCAGATAGATGGCGGTATCGGCAAATTACCAAAATAAAACGAAGTAATTTACGAATATGAGACTTTCCTGTAGCTACCAGATCTAATAAATTTCTGATTCTTTGCAAGCTTACCTTTTTGTGGCCTTTCTTCGAAGTATTATATTTAGGTGTATTCACGCCATATTTCTTGTTTATTTATGATTGTGAGTTATGCGAATTAAGTTAAGCAAAACTAGAGGAACGCTGATTGGATAGCATTCTGAATTTAGCTAATTCAAATAAAACACAAACGTAAATAGGCAGCACTTAACAGAAATCCCATCCATCACATTGTGCTTTCAAAAAGCTCTAAATTTTAGCATATAAATCAATAATTACGGCTGCCAACACCCCTCACCTTCAAAGTATACACTATCCGTTACGATTTAGCATGAACACTATCCGTTACGATTTAGCATAACAAAAAATGCCATCAATGGTGTTTTTGAGACACTTTTATCGAGGTTGGCCGGCCGTCTACCAGGTTTTCGACCCAATAATCACCTTTTCATCGCTTGCCCGTCCTTCTTGAACGATCGTCCTATCTTTTTCCAAGTTTCCAATCTAAGTAAAATGAAAATAAAAATAGAACTAAAAATAGAAATAAAAATAAAGATCAAAACAAAAAAAATAGGAATAAAAATTAAAATAAAAATAAAGATAAAATAAATAAATAAATAAATAAATAAATAAATAAATAAATAAATAAATAAATAAATAAAAATAGAAAGAGAAATTAAAATTAAAATAAAAATAAAGATAGAAATAAAGATAAAAATAAGACAAGGAATTAAAATGAAAATGAAAATAAGAATGAAAATACAAATAAAAAAAAAAGTAAAATAAAAAATAAAAATTAAACTAAAAATAAAAATAGAAATGAAAATAAAAATAAAAATAATAAAAATAAATATTAACAGTAAAAACAAAAATATAAAGGAATTAGTGGTAACACCACTTTTATTATTTGTTGCTTAGCTTTCGACCTGTTAACCCTTTACCGAGCAGATTACCAGGAGGTCCCCATTTGACAAGTAAAATCTTCTGGCGTTAGCCAGAATAAAAGTAACAAGACCCCTGCTCAGGCGTTCACTCGGGCTACTGCAAACTCGCAGTTGCAATTACATCGCATACAGTGCTAAAATCTTCTAAACATCATTGGTCACAAAAAATAGCCAAAACACAATCTAATTCTACGATAGAAAACACAATTCGCAATACACAAAACACGATTGCCTGTATTTAACGTATTTCCATTTCCACACAGCGTTCATAAGTCGAGCCCTTCGGGTGTTAAATATCAACACAGCACGACCATGTTTAATCAGCGATTGTAAGCGTACAAGATCAAGATACCTGCCAGCAAAATTACTGAACAATAACGACGTCTGTGAACACACTGAAGACGTCCAAGAAAGAACACTTGACTTCAAACAACTTGATCAGACATCAGGATTCAGGAAAGCGAAGAAAGAAAGCGATATGAAGATTAGCATCAGCCGCGCAAGGCCTGATGGGATGACGTAATGACTGCCATTTCGAAACATAGACAAAAAAATAAAAATAACGGAGCCGAAACCTAGACTCGTCTACCACAGGTAGCCCGAGTAACAAGATACTTGCTAGCGACATTACTGACCAATAACTATGTCTGTGAACACACAGAACACATCCGAGACGAGTGATCAGTCGTTGGCACCTAAGCGTGTACACCGCCCGTCAAAACATGTTCTAAATTTAAGCCAAAGTTAACCGTTTTGAAATCAACATCGTGGGATTGGCGAGACGTGATTGGCTAAGGGCACATTCATGTGACAATAATGCATTGGTAAATGGCCATTTTCGTTTAGTTCGCAAGAAAGATGGGTCAAGTTTTCACAGATAGTTCACAACATTATGGCCATATAATAAACTACTTATTAACCTCGCTTGTTCGGTCTGTACTAGTGAAATATCGGACCTCTGTTTTTTGCGCTGCGCTCGTCTCGGTCCGTACTAAAAAAACATCGGTCCAATATTTCACTAGTACAGACCTCACGCTCGGTCAATAGGTAGTTAATACTTCCTCGTACAGAAAGCACGTCTAGATAAAATCAAAATTTAATAGAATATTTTCCATCTTACTCCATGCCCCTTTAAGCCTAGTTCTCGTGTGTCGCCGATGATCGGCGATGAGGGCTATGCGACGTCGGCGACAATCGGCAATCCAATCGCAGAAAACAAAAAAGTTTGTTTCTTGCGATAGTCGCCGACCTGAAAAACATATGAGAACGGATGAGAACGTGCATCGGCGATCATCGGCGATAATTCTCTACAACCCAGTCCCCATCTCATAGCGCATTCTAATTCTGGTGAGAGAGGTATTCTGCTCCTGCATTCTTTTTTCACAATATATGGGGCAACCAGTTTAATAATTAAGATGCTCGAGCCTCTCAGGACTCATTCTTAAAAATTTTAAAAAGTACTCCCTATCGTGCAAACGAAACTCTTCGACTAAAATGTGAAATTGGCTCTGCTGTTGGCGCATCTTAAGCATTTCTCTTACCCAGAATCTTCTTTTCCGTGGCTTGTTCAATACAAGAAGGACTCGTTTTTTCCTCAGAAGCGCGATAATTAATTGTAGTTGACAAGCAATAACTAACCTTCTGTTTAACGCCGGCATTTTGATTTTTGATGTTTTAGGCGGGAAATGTGAAAAGTCATCGCCGATTATCGCCGACCATCTGCGACAAATGAGAATTATCTGATCGCCGATCATCGTCAAGTGATCGCCGATCATCGACGACATATGAGAACTAGGCTTTAAGCCTGGTTTTCATATATCGTAATTCATCGCCGATCATCGGCGATACATTCGGCGATACATTCGGCGATACAGCTTTGCGATGAATTGCGATGAAATAGGATTATGAAAACCGGCAATCGGGGACAATCCCCGATTATCGGCGATCATCGCAAGAACCAAAAAAAATTGTTTCCCCCGATGATCGCCGACTGTCGCCGATGAATTAAGACAAGCAAAACAAATGAAAACCGAAATCCGATGAAATAAGACAAATTAGGACCCAGTCTCTGGAAGAAAACCAAGCACTTCAAACATGCATTAAATTGCCCTGATTCTTCGGTTCTTCCCTTGACTCAATCTCGTTCCCAGAGCCCACGTTCCCCACCCGGGAAACGAGACTCTGGGATAATCCGTTTCAAATCGTTACGTTATTGGCTGAATAGTGAGCATGAGTTGGTCTGAAGTGACCGGAAGTAGAATTAATAAAACCAAAATAACAAAGATGTCGGACGACAAGACTCCAGTGAAGACGTTGCCGCGATCGATATCTTCGCCGTATGTGTGTAGATGCTGTAATTCGAGCTTCGCCAGCAACCCCATTGACTTGTTTGGGGAAAAGTCAAACAAGGAGAACATACTATCCAGATTCCGCTCGGATATTTACGCATGCGTACCTCAACCGGAATAACAAGAATCCTGTGATTTGAAACGGATTATCCCAGAGTCTCTTTCCAGGGTGGGGAACGTGGGCTCTGGGAACGAGATTGCCCTTGTCTCGAATATTTTTCGCACCCAGAAACTCTTTTTTCTATATTTCTTACGCTACAGGAGCGTTCTTTTTCAGTAACAGCGCTATGACGAGCGAAAGCTTCGTATAGAGCAATAATCTGTTGTTTAGGGGGCGCCCATTTTGACAAAAAAATATTATTTTCCCGCATTGATCGGTTATCGTCGGCGATTGTCTGGGATGATCGACGATGATCGGCGATGAAATGCGACAAATGGAAACCAGGCTTTAATTAATTTTAGAATAAACGTAAGCACGTAACTACGCCATTGTGTTCTCAAATGATGCTAACTAGACGTTGGCATTTGCTCCGACGGAGATCTGAGTCAACGGGTCGAAAGCTAGCCCGCATAAATAATACACGTGGTGTCACAACAAATAATCGCTTACTATTACAAGTTTTACAAATTACCTGCAATTTAAGTTCCTCTATTTCTTTTAGCTTCTCTTCGTATTTTAACTAAGAAAGTAATCAAATGTTGGTGAAAATCGATCGTCTATAGGCCAGTGTAGACTTGAGAAAGACTGTTGACTGACGTTTCAACGGCCTCAGCGCAACATGTACTAAACCTAGGTTCAAACCAGGGCAGGGATTATTTTAAGGAATTTTTATCACTGCACAAAGAGCTGAAAAAGGGATAAAATCTAACTTCAGTAGCACGTTAAACAGTGATGGAGCACTGAGTAGCTCGGTAGCTCGTCAGTAATCAACTAGTCATACTGTCAAGTATACAGGCGGTAGGGCCTGCTATAGTAGCTATACTCGTGTATCTTGAACGATGAAATGCCAGAAATGGTAGAAAGTACAGTGCTAATTTTTAAATTCTAAATTCTAAAATGCTGAGAGCCCTAGACAACTTGACAGAGTCTCAGAATATATTACTCTTATAAATCTTATTATAGTTTTCTAACAAAGAGGGTGATGCCGACAAAATAGTAAAACAAAAAAACATTAAACCGTAGCTTTTAGTTTTAGTTAGCTTCTGGTCTAGTGTAAGGCTGTTAGTTTACGGTAGGGTCCTTTAACTTATCGTCTTATTTGTGTATTTGCTAATTTAAATATTGATATTGAATAGTATATGTTGGAATGTAGTATGTACTGTGCCTTTGAACATAATTTCTGATGCAATCCTTTCACGAATAACACCCATTCTTAAATATTAAAGAAAAATTTATCACTGCACAAAATTGCGCTTATCACTGCACAAATCTCATTTATCACTGCACAAATTGGTTATCACTGCACGTTAAAATAATCCCTGAACCAGGGCCGTAGATAGCGGGGGGGGGGGGGGGGGGGGCAGCAGGGACAACTGCCACGTGATCAAATTTCATACACAGGGAGGGTCCCAGCAGGGTTCATTTTTGTCACCTGAAACCACTCGAAGTTTTACACAAACTGTCGAAAGACGAACGTGTTTAGCCATGTTTTACAGCAGCCTTCATTTCGCTGTCGTCAACAGCGGCTATTCAAACATCAACCTCAAACCTAAACAAGTCTCGAGGCAGTTTACTTTGGCAAAGATGTTGTGGCCGTGCTACCAACGGGATATGGAAAGTCTCTAATATATCATCTTCTTCCGTCGCTCTTTTACGACAAAATCAACTGCAGTCAGGGCAGTGAACGACCGACCGAGACGTCTCCCCTTCATCCTGTAATCATCGTAGTGTCTCCGTTAAATGCGCTCATCAAAGATCAAATAAGAAAGAGCAGTCAAGGAAATATCAAAGCGACTGTGCTGGGTCAAAGTGGAGTCAAATTTCAAACTAAACAACCCCTCCCTACAGTGAAATAATTGTTACTGTCCATATTTTGGGAAGCACGTGACCAGCGTGTATCAGGGTCTTTCCGCAGCGAGGGGGGAGCGGAGGTCCCTGGGTACGAGGTTGGGATGGGTTCTACTTTTTGCTGCAACTTGCAACAAAGTTCGCAAGTTGCTGAATCTGTAACACCCTTCCTGCAACTGGCAACACAATTCTTTTCAAGTCTAGCCAATCAGGTGTAAGAATTTCGGGATACCGCGCGCACTCTGGGGTCAAATGCTCCTGGAACAAAAAACATGGCGGATCAACGTGACGATAACACCGCTGCCAAACGTTTGCGCATGCGTGAGTAATTCGCTAGAGTAAACATTGCAGGAGACGTGGGAACTAGTCGTGGCGACAACAACCAGACAGTGAAGACTAAGTAAGACTCGACTATTAATTTGTGTTTTAAAAAAAGGGTAAAGAAAATTACGAAGGGGTAATTTCAGAATATGTTACAATATTGACAAAGAAGCCATGCACAAATTACCTACCTTATCTTTTTGGTAGTATGCTTATATTTTTAACATATGTGTCGGACTCTCGGACCAGTCCAAATATTTCAGTGAAATAAAAGTAGCGTGCTGCGCAGGCAGTGTAGAAACAACAATCGAAATATAGTAAGGTTAGATATACTGCCGAAACAGAGAACGTGGGAGTCTTAAGCCCTAATCAAACGAGAACGCAAGTCATCGCAAGTTGGCAGTCACGCTATCTCAGCCAGCCGCTCTGAATAATTTCCCGAAAATATTATGTACCGTGACAAAGTTAAAACTTGTTTAAAACACTCTTGAAACCTTTATTTTGTTAATTTGGGTGTTCGAACGACCGCAAAAGAAATTTGTGACTGCCAACTTGCGATGACTTGCGTTCTCGTTTGATTACGGCTTAACGTTCGAGCGAAGGCCCTTCGTCAGAGAGAAACGTGAAGGGCCTTCGCTCGAAACGTTAGACTCCCACGTTCTCTGTTTCGGCAGTATGTCTAACCTTACTATATTTCAAATATTTCAGTGTTTTCCCGCTCTTTTTCTGAGGACGAGCTCGGACGTCGCGCATGCGCAAAACGTTTGGCAGCGGTGTTCGTGACTTTGACATATTCGAGGAAATTGTGTTCGCGTGTAACACCCCTCTACGCAACTTGCGATTTTTTTTAATGGGTAAATTTGTTGCAAGTTGCAAGAAAAATCGCATCGTGTAACAGCAGCTTTAGCCAGAGTAATATATAAGAATTAAGTATTATTCTTAGAGGAACTTTAACAAAAGGATGATAGCAACTAGAGCAAAGTGAAAATGTGGTAAACTGCCAAGGGTTTTTTTTAACGAAAAACTGACGTTTCGAGCAGAGCCCTTCATCAGAGTGAAATGTGATTGTATTTGGAGTTCCTCCAACGTGGCCGCCGTACCTTTGTCTTCGTTGCAAACCGTCAATACAGAAAAAGAATAGACCACTTTCATAATAGCGACTTCTGCAATTCCAAAGAAGCTTTGCTTCATAACGAGGCTAGGAAAGCTCATTTAGATGCACATAAAGAATACTTAAAGCGGTGGCCATTCGGAAAGTGGTTTATTCACTATTGATGGTTTGCAATCAATCCCTTGAGATTAAAAGACAAAGAAACGGAAAGAAGGGACACATTGACTATTAAAGAATATGAGCGTATTAAGAACGATAGTTCGAATCCTTGTAATAAATTTATACCATTGTCCGTTCACCAACCATACAGTTTAAGATCTAAACGGGGCCGACCCCCTATCGTTTCTCGTACAGAAAGGCATAAACAATCATTTATACCTAGAGTGACGTCATTAGTTTTTAAGTCATAGTCTTTTAAGTAATAGTTACTATTCCTGTACATAATATGCCATATAGTTTTTAATATAGTTATTGTAAATCCATTGAATTTTTACCCCAAAGCTATTATTTAATTCTAAACGGCGGCCATGTTGGAGGAAAATATACTCCAATGAAGACACTAGATCGGAGTGTCGAAACGTTGGGTCATGAACAGTAACTTTTTAAGCTACGTTCAAAAAATGTTTAAGCCAGAATAGCGTTAAGCTATGTTCCTAACAGTTCTTCTAAGAGCTTTCCAACATTGGCTTTCAACATGGTAAATAAAAAGATTAGCCAATAACTCACTTCAGACGAGTTTAATTTCTCCTTTACAGACTTCAAGCTACCCATGAGGTCAGAAAGTTGAGATTTCAGGTCAGTTTCTTTACTGCTGGCTTCCGTCTGCAGCGATTCCTATAAGAATAACACCAATTATAATACTTTTATCGGGCATTGTGTAGTAATTTGCGGGCTAAAATGTAGAATTCAGCGGCCTAAAATATATTTTAGCCCACTGATCTGTGCCATCCTCGTTCCCAGCTCCTCCTCGGTACACTGGAAAATCGGAGGCCCTGGTCAGATGAAAACGATTGAAGCGTGTGATTGGCTGGACGAAGGCTGTTGTTGAAAACAGGAAGTGGGCAAATATATTTTCAACTGTCAAACAACGGTGCGAATAGAGTGAAGATTATCGCTCAGATAACACCGAAAAAGTCTACAAATAAAGCCAACAAAGTAGGATTCCTAAAGCGAGTTGGAACTGCGATGAGTTTCATCATTTAACTCTCAAAATCGAACGATTTTAGACATAGTGTGACTCGGTGACTCGGCAAATTATGTTCGTAAACAACCTACCTTTGAATAGCATTTCGCTAAGATAAATTGTGCTATTTTGTCCAGCGGGAAGAACAGTAAACCTTTCGGACGTCATAATAAAGCAGCTTTTCTTCAAATATCTGAGTGTATCTCGTTTGTTTCGTTATATTATGTCCATGCTCGCACCCAGGGCGATGTGATATATTCAATGACTCAATGTCCTAGAATCTAACGAGGAGGCCCTGGGAACGAGGATGTGATCTGTGCCAATCAGTTTTAACAGTTCTATTAATATTAAATCACTACTGGTTTGTTGTTTATGGAATTGTATACTTTTCTTGTCAATACTTTGGAGCAAAGATTGTTTTGACGACAAATGTTGCGTTTTTCTGCCAAGTTACATGTAAGGGGGCGATTACATGGACTGGGCTAGCCCGGTAAGCCGGGATGATTTCAGGCCGAAATTCGCAATTATCAAGTAAATAAGGGCAAAGTTACGTTAGTTTTACTTCAGTTTTACACTAATTAGTCTATTATTTATTTTGTAAGCCCATCGTTAATAAAAAGATTGTTAAAGTCTTAGCTAACCCAGGAAAGCGTCTTCACGAAGACTAATTAATTTATTAAATCTTCGCTTTGATCACGAAACACACAAACAACGTTGATGTTCTATTTCAAAGAATCTTTGCTTCATAACGAGGCTAGGAAGGCTCATTTAGATGCACATAAAAAGCGGTGGCCATTCTGAAAGTGGTCTATTGGTGGTTTGCAATCAATCCCTTGAGATTTAGAAGACAAAGAAACGGCGGCCATGTTGGAGGAAAATATACTTCAATGAAGAACCTACGAAAGCGTCCTCACGTAGACTAATTAATTTATTAAATCTTCGCTTTGATCACGAAACACACAAACAACGTTGATGTTCTATTTCAGTTCCTTTCAGCACTATTTATTCACACAGTCAAGCAAACGAACGCGTATCGAAGCGAGTTCAACAGTTTTTCAGCCCGGTTTGCCGGGATGAAAACGATTACATGGACATTTTCATCCCGGTTAACCGGGCTAGCCCGCTTGCCATGTAAACAACATGCGTTTTATATATAAAGCGGGCTAGCCCGGTCCATGTAATCGCACCCTAAGTAATGAGTTAAGCCCTAATCAAACGAGAACGCAAGTCATCGCAAGTTGGCAGTCAGAATTTCTGTGGCGGTCGTTTGAACACCCAAATTAACAAAATAAACGTTTCACGAGTGTTTTAAACAAGTTTTAACTTTGTCACGGTACATGATATTTTCGGGAAACTATTCAGAGCGGCTGGCTGAGATAGCGTGACTGCCAACTTGCGATGACTTGCGTTCTCGTTTGATTAGGGCTTTGTACTGTATAAATATTTGTTGCAATGAAATACACGCCGACGCAAAGGCAGCACTGTTCAAGATACTGTTTACCGTATACTGTCTTTGATTTTCTTCTAAATGCCCACTAAAGTTATTATAATAGTAATACAGTTGATGTTCGCGGGCATAAATATGTTTTTGGCCCTTCTCAGAGTTTGGTCCTTCTCATAATTTTCTTCAATAAATCATTATGCACATGTGACGTCAAAATGTTTACTTTGCATATCAAACAACCTGAAATATCTCAACAACGGGACCAGGAAATAAAAAACTGAAAAATATGTTCCTTTGTCATTTTAAGTGTTCCTTAAAAATAAGACAAACTTATATTTCGCTTTGAAACGGCGAAATCGCCGAAATGCGAAGGTTTGGCGTAAAAACAAAATAAACACACGTAACAATATCAGCAATTTTCATGTTTTCACACAAAAAAATAAGTAAAATTTCAAAAGTTCATTTTATATATAAGCAGTTTATATAAAACGGAAGCTTTACCTTTGTAACTTCAAATTCTTTTGATTTCTTGTCCAATTCTGAAGATCTTTCGTCCAAGATCTGAAAATTAAAACAAAACAGTGCCATAAATATAAGAAACAAAGACAAAGGAGAGGAAAAGGAATAAACCGTATTACGAGTATTAAGGGTTATCCCTCGATGTTAGTTTATTTCCATGTTAAAAAAGTAAACCAGGGATAACTCGGTCTGAGCGATAGGGTAGCTCTAGGGCCAGAGTTAAGCCTATACAACCCCATATGAACGCTTTCACTCGAGTGATCTCGAGAGGAGGGAGGGCCAACTTTGTATAATTACGCAAGTGTCATTATGCTGTTGCCCGAGATAACTCGAGGTGAAGCGTTCATGTGAAGCACGGGCTATCTCAGGAGCCACTTTAGTGGCGTTTTATCATGTGAAGCAGGGTCAACTTTGACCCTATCATTATCATTTATAGACCTGGAGCGAGGGGAATTGGATGAAATATTGCCCCGAGGTATGATATATCATCCCGAGGGGTAATATTTCATCGAATTCCCCGAGCGAAAGGCCTATAAATTATATATTATATAATATAATAAAGTTAGCTTAGTTGTCCGCTTTTCATTGTCTGTTTCCATTCTTTTGTCGTCTCAAGGCTTCTGGATGCATTGTTTGTTGCTTTCTTTGTATTCCCTGAATCCTTATTTTCTTGTAACCTAACAATCTTCTTGTCAACATCTGAGTGTTCAGGCGAAACGTTTTCTTATCTTGCCAAACTCCGCCATTGTTGACAGCTTCGTGAATCGTGCGTGACATTCACGCGTCGTACACGAACTCGAATACCCCGCTGTGGAGGGTAATTCTACGATAAATTAACTGGTCACGTGGTACAAATCAAGCTCTCTGACTGGACAATTTACAGTTGAGATATAATACTTCGAGTTATCCCTACCCCCCGAGATAACCCGATCTCTTGTGAACATGCCCTAAGGTTATGTTACACGGGACGATTTTTCGTCCGACTGGCAACGAAACGGTGCTTCATATTGTACATTACACAAAAAATCGCCTCGTGCGAGACTCCAAGTTTATAACAGCAACTAGCATTGTTATATATCATGTGTCAAAGTCCACTTTTTTAGCTTTCTGATTGGGCGAGCGGTCCTCGCGTGGTAGTCCAAAAATCGTGATGTCATCATGTTTCCCGCGTAACCCATGGCAGCGTAACATTACATTTCTTTTTCCCTAGGGAAAAATATGAATACCAGAAGTATCTACTTCATGTTCAGTTTGCCTTTGTTTTCTCCAGTTTTCCTTCATTCAAAACAATGTCTGAAGGATTTGCTCAACATTTTTCAACATTTCTGTTGTCATTTAACACTTGTTAAAATACTCATTAATAATTCATGAAGAAAATTCAAAAGAAATGAATGTTTAAACAGGTGTTGTAAATCGGATACAGCATTAATTAATAAAACATCAATGCTGTATCAGATATACAACATATTAATTAGGACCCATTGGCTCAAATTTAACTTTTTCCTTGTTTAAGTAATTTGTTTTTGCCTTTTCTACGACTGCTAAACAAAGTATTCATGATATAAACTCATCGTAGCTTAAGTAAGATACAATATTCGCGTCCGAACTGATACAATAAGATACATTATCAAAGTCATTAATAATTCATGACGAAAATTCAAAAGAAATGAATGTTTAATCAGGCATTTAAAGAGATGCCCATAAAGATCAGCCGCTCATATTTTAACTATTACTTATTATATGGCTTTGTAATATCCTGAGTTCTGATTGGTCAACGCACGGTCCGTAAAAATGCGTATCCGGACCACGGTCCGTCTTTTTCCATATCCGGACCGCTGTCCCGGATGTTGATTTTTGCTCGCGTGAATTTCTAAGGTTTTCACACCACGTTTGATACAATAATTAACGAAAAAATTGAAATAGCCATATAATAAACGCTTTATTAACCTCGTTTACTCGGTCTGTACGGGAAAATATCAGACCTCGGTCTTTTTTGTACGAACCTCGCCTGCGGCTCGGTCCGTACTGTCGGACCTCGGTCTGATATTTTCCCGTACAGACCTCGTTCTCGGTTAATAATCTCTTAATATTCGCGTCCGAGCCATTGTAAATCCCATACAGTTTGGCCGCTCATATTGTATCTATTACTTAAATAACAAAACACTTAGGCCCGTTCCAAACGCCGCTCTTCTCATGCGCCGAACCTAATGCAAATCAGCATAAACAAAGGATTTAGGTCATTATCATTAGGTTCGGCACATAAGAAGAGCGGCGTTTGGAACAGGCCTTATTTACTGGTACCTCGGGAAAACAGTGTGTTTTGTGGCCCCTCGACTGCTCGTTGTTGCCCTCGGCTTCGCCTCGAGAAACAACGGCAGTCCCGGGGCCACAAAACACACTATTTCTCCCGGCGCCAGTAAATAAGTGTTAAATATGTATTTGGGAAAAAAAAACGCTGCATGTGGGAAAAAAAATTGTCCCGTGTAACATCACCTTTAAGGAGGCAACACATAGAAGTCTTTTTTATTTAAAACAGATTATCCAATGTTTGGGAGATATTAGGAACCTGACATTTGGCGTGTTTTCAGACAACTTCACTCCAGGGGAAGGCTATTATTGATCCACTGCAGCACTAATTCATGTCCAACATAACCCAAGTACTTTATGTAGCCCTGACCCCAATACAAACCCTAACCTTTAAATTATTTTCCAATTTCTCTTGTAGAGCTCCCTTTTCTTCCGCAACCTTTGTCAGTTTGCCCTGGATGGCAGCGAGTTCCTCCTCCTAGAAAGATTTAAATTAAAAGTGTGGATCTTAGCTTCATTCTAGTTCATTAAAAATCTCTACTGAGAGAGGCATGGGCGGCACACACACTGTTAGCGCACTGCCTCTCACCGTTGAAGTTAAGGTGGCTTGATAGGAAAATGTTATAAAACATTATATTTCCCCCCCTAAAACGTTTTGTAGTGTATATATATTTTTGCCTCATTCTAGTTCCTTGCATAGCCCTAGTGTCAGTGCCGATAATTGAAGTTTTTACACTTGCAGCATTTGTGTATCCACATTTGTTTTTAATATGCAAATGTCATGCAAATTAGAGTTTCTGAACTTACTAGAACACAGATTTCTCCCCTCCTGAAAACTGTGCACTGCCTAATACTTTTCAAAACTCAAGAGTAACACTAGGAGCGTGCAAGGAACTAGAACGAAGCACGAATATACACCGTGAAACGTTTTAGAGGGGAAAATCTGATTATTTAAAGATTTTTCCTATCGAACCACCTTAAGCCCGGTCTATGCATGAGTTACCACGCAAGTTATACTGCAGTTTTACCTTTTCTTTAAACGTTGTCGACAGTGTTTCTAATTTCACCTGAAGTTGCAGTTTCTCTTGTCCCAACGCCAATGTCTTCACATTACTCTCAGAAACAACCTAGACAAGACCAAACCATACATATCTATATATGCAAGGCGTAGCATGTTTCTTTATACACCCTATTCTTATTCCTATTTCTATTTGCCATCACATTTGTATTCCATTTTAATTCCCACGAAGTTTGTACATAGCTATATTAACTCACTCAATCTTTTTGCATCGGACGATGTCGTTGAACGACGAAAGCTAAGGCATTTAAATAGAGATTTTTAAATACTTACAGCAGCCGGCCTCACTTGATTTTACCTTTGTTCATACCATGTTTATCGAAATTTCCTTTGTTCTTACAGGTTTGTTCATTACCTCCGCCAGGAGGTTATGGTTTCACGCCTGTTTGTTTGCTTGCTTGCTCGTTCGTTCGTTCGTTCGTTCGTTCGTTCGTTCGTTTGTTCGTTTGTTCGTTTGTTTATTGTTTATTGTTTGTTTGGATTGTTTGTTTGTTTGTTTGTTTATTGTTTGTTTGTTTGTTTATTGTTTATTGTTTGTTTGTTTGTTTATTGTTTGTTTGTTTGTTTGCTTATTGTTTATTGTTTGTTTGGATTGTTTGTTTGTTTGTTTGTTTGTTTGTTTGTTTATTGTTTGTTTGTTTGTTTGTTTATTGTTTGTTTGTTTGTTTGTTTGTTTGTTTATTGTTTATTGTTTGTTTGTTTGTTTGTTTGTTTATTGTTTATTGTTTATTTGTTTGTTTGTTTGTTTGTTTGTTTGTTTGTTCGTTCGTTTGTTTGTTTGTTTGTTCGTTTGTTTATTGTTTGTTTGTTTGTTTGTTTGTTTGTTTGTTTGTTTGTTTGTTTGTTTGTTTATTGTTCGTTCGTTCGTTTGTTTGTTTGTTTGTTTGTTCGTTCGTTTGTTTGTTTGTTCGTTTGTTTATTGTTTGTTTGTTTGTTTGTTTATTGTTTGTTTGTTTGTTTGTTTGTTTGTTTGTTTATTGTTCGTTTGTGTTTGTTTGTTTGTTTGTTCGTTTGTTTGTTTGTTTGTTTATTGTTTGTTTGTTTGTTTGTTTGTTTGTTTGATTGTTTGTTTGTTTGTTTGTTCGTTAGTTTATTGTTTGTTTGTTTGTTTGTTTGTTTGTTTGTTCGTTAGTTTATTGTTTGTTTGTTTGTTTGTTTGTTTGTTTGTTTGTTTGTTCGTTAGTTTATTGTTTGTTTGTTTGTACCTTAACAATATCTCCTGTTGTGTACTTGCTATCTTTTGACTGTATTTGTTGTTAAACAGTGAAAACTAAACGAACCGACTCCCCGGATGATCTGACCGTGCTGACGTCAAGATTGCTTATGCCAGTCAACTTTGGGATTGGGAACAAGTTCTAAGGCCGCAATGCGTCATATGTTCCACTACGTAAGATGGCGACGACTGGCATGAAATGTTTGACTGCTGGCCATAGGGAGTGCCCTATCCAGTTTATATAGAGATCAGTGGTGGCCTCTTGGTAACAACAATTATCAGCTAACCACTTATCACACCGTTTATTGCATATTAAAGAGTATTTTGAAGTTTATTTCTTGGTAAATTAAATAGAGAAAAAAAAGATTTCATTGCAGAAGAATCGTGAAGCTTCATTTGCAATTGGCCTTTTCCCAAAAGAGCTGAAGACTGGTAAAGAGTATTGAGCGCTGGTGTTCTTGGGATCGTTTGGAGGGACAGTTTCATTGTGCTTACGCTACCAAGCATGAAATCTGTCCCTCCAAACGACCCCAAGTACCCTAGCGTTCCTAACCCGTCACCAGTCTTCAACTCTTTTGGGAAATGGCCAATAGTAATTTTCTTCTCACAACCCGAACCGTGACCATTGATTAACTCATTCCTGTCCGAGGGCTTCTCCAGAGGTGAATAAAATCGTCTGGCGTTAGCCAGAATAAAATACTAAAGACCAATTCGGACAGGAAAGAATTAAACCTTTCTCCGGTATATGCACGCGTGTACACACGTAAAAACGCACAGTCTGATCAGCTCTGATATCAGATCTGTTCAGAGAAATGTAGCGACCCTTGATACAGCCTGACAGCTACAGAATGTACCAGCGCTGATGTATCAACATTTAGTTGGAATTTCTAACAGACTGTGACAGCTCCGTAGACAACATACCTGTTCAGTCTGTTATATACAGCACTGACCGTGTCAGGCTGATACAGTTTGACAGAATCTGTTCTGAACAGTCTGTTGTAGCTGCAGGTATGATACAGATATGATATCATAGGTGTATCATAGCTGATACTACAACAGGCTGTATCAGGGGTTGCTACATTTTTCTGAACAGATCTGACATCATTCTGCATCAGGTCTGACACAGAGTGTGCGTTTTTGCGTATGTACGTCACAACATGCGAGATTTACATATCAAACAAACTGAAATATCTCAACAACGAAGCAAGGAAACATAAACTGCAAAAGATGTTACTCTGTGTTCCTTCAAATAAGACAAACTTAATTTTCGTGGTGTGGACGATATTAAGGGGGATATCTCAGAATGGCAAGAATAGTTCCGAGACCGTTAACACTAACAACTTGCAACTAACCTGATCCTGTTTGTCCAGTAAAGACTTAACTTCTTCTGCCTTGGACTGAATTGTGTCCTGGTGCTTCACTTGTAATTCTTCGTTTTCTTTACGTAGAACAGCTATGTCATTTACCTAAACATACATTATCCGTATTATTTATGCAAAAGCTATACTCGAATGTGATTCGTCGAAGTCATCTAACTAAGGGTGTATTTACATGGATGAAAGTTGTCCTTGTCAAGGGGGTCATCCTGGCCACAGAGCAGCAGTTTACAGAGTGTTTATATGAGGAAAAGTTGTCCATGCTAGCAGAGTGACCTTCGATTGTCCCGAAGGGCAAACCAACTTTTAACCAAAGCGTTCCTTTGAAGTTGTCTCGGGTAACTGAGTGAAGCTGTTTACACGAAGGAAAGTTATCTCACCCCCTAGGGTTACCCTACCTCGCAAAGAGGGTGACCCTATCCCCAGGGTGACCCTACTACCCGAGACAAGTGTCAAATTCCCCATGTAAAAACCCGTTGTCACGACTAAATAAAATGAATGCAAAGTTGGCTCTCCCAGGGTGGCTCGGGGGGTATGGTGATCCGTCTAGTAGGGACAACTCTCGTCCATGTAAACGGGATCTAAACTAGCATAACAAGCTATTAAAGCTGACTATATCTGGTAACGCTAGAGAAAAAGAGTATAAATATGGGACCTGTCTTCACAACGTTGGGTCATGAACAGTAACTTTTTAAGTTGCGTTCAAAAAACTTTTCGGATGTTGGATCCTAAAATGTATGTAACAGATAAAGCATGAGCAGCGATCTGTATCTGATTTACAAGGCGAGCTGCAAGCGAGCCGTAGTAAATCAGATACAGATCGGCTACGAATGCTTTGTCGTACTTATCAAATAGACGCATCTAAATAGCCATGTTTTCAAACTATTTTTCAAGAGTGATTTTAGCTAAGTAAATTGAGGAAAAAGTTTATGTAAATCACGACGAATTTGTATGCGATTTACAGATATTGATTAAATATTCATTTCTTTTGAATTTTCTTCATGAATTTTTAATGAATTTTATGAAGTGTAGTTTACGCTCAGCAAAAAAAACCTGAAATTTGTTTACGCTCGGCGGTGGGTGCCGAGCAGACAAAAATCTGACCATTGTTGGACGTTCGGTGGTGAGGAGGGGCAAACTGACAAAAATCTAACCAACTTTGGACGCTAGGACGTGGTGGCCGAGCCGGGAAAAAACTGACCATTTTTGAACTGACCATGGGCGTACAAAAAATCTGAAAATTTGTGGTGTCTGTTTGTTTGTTTGTTTGTTTGTTTGTCTGTCTGTCTGTCTGTCTGTCTGTCTGTCTGTCTGTCTGTCTGTCTGTCTGTCTGGAAAGAAGTTTTATGTAACTTATCGAAATTACCGTATTCAAATAAAGGTGAATCAATCAATAAAATCAATCTATCTGTCTGTCTGTCTGTCTGTTTGTTTGTTTGTGTCCCTGTCTGTCTGTTTTCATACCCACCCTTCCTGTCTGTCTGTCTGTCTGTCTGTCTGTCTGTCTGTCTGTGTCTGTCTGTTTGTCTGTCTGTCCGTCTGTTTGTGTCCCTGTCTGTCTGTTTCCATACCCAACTGTCTCCCTCCTTCCCTGTCTCCCACTCTTCCTTCCTGTCTGTCTGTCTGTCTGTCCGTCCGTCCGTCCGTCTGCCCGCCCGCCCGCCCGCCCGTCCGTCCGTCGCACTATCTGTCCATCTAGATAGATTTTCTGTAGTTTATCATATATTACCTGAGTTTTCGCTATCTCTTTAAGTTCAGAACAACATTTGGTTTGATTTTCCACCTCTGTTTGGCAAAGGTTAAGCTGAGATTGCAAGCTGATCGTTTCCTCCTTGTAGGACGTGCATTGGTCTTTGAGCTGCAAAAAAATATAGAATAAAATGAATATAGTAGAGAAACAAAGAGAAACAAGTAGAGAAAACTCTACTTGGCCCGGCTGGGATTCGAACCCGCGACCTTCAGTTACTAGTCTGATGCTCTACCAACTGAACTACAGGTCAAGTTGGGAGCTCAAAGTCGAATGATAGTACTTAGGCTATTTAATATTTACTAGTTTCTTCAATATCTAGACAACAGTCTTCAGCTGGGCCAAGTAGAGTTCTCTACTTGTCCGGTATGGTTCGTCACACGGAGTAACACCTTATCCCTTGAAAGCTTGGAGCTTTCCCGTTGACGAGTAAAATCGTCTGGCGTTAGCCAGAGTAAAACAATAAAAGTCGTGTTCAGGTCTCAAAGGGTTATTATTAAAACAGAACAATTATTATTGCTGTTGATAACGTTCTCTGGTTTTAATATTAATTCGGGTTACGAGCTTTCGGCTAGCAGTCTGCAGCCTTCGACGGGTAGATTACAATGAATAGTGTGACACAAACAACGGTTTACAATTACATACATGGACAAAAGAAGTGATATATAGTGTTAGTTCCGCCTACGAGTAGAATGCTAATTTACATCATTAGTTATTTAAAGTTTCTTGACTAAAAATCGGTATTGTTCCGGCAAATGTTTCGAGTTGTTGTCTGAGTTTTTCGTGATAGCGGTGTGCCAGGATTCTAAAGTTGCTCTGTGACGATAGTTGCCTTTGTCAATTATCTTGCCGTTTTCAAAGTCTATTCGGTGATCGTTAGCCCAAGCATGGTTTGCGATATTTGATCCACTTTTACAGTGTTTCAGAGAACGTTATCAACGGCAATATGAATAATCCTGGTTTCGCATCCAACATCTTTAAAAGAACAATTATTCCTGACAGACCCGTATGTAAAGCGGTGCAGGAAGAAGTGCATGCCCCGCCCAGGTGAAACTTGTTGAAAGTCTAGCAATAAATTAGACAATTTCTGTCACTGAACCCAGCAGCCCAAATTCAAAATGAATCCGAACACCAACACTACATCCCAGGGCCGTAGTGGACGCCACGTGCGCCTCGATATTAAAGAAATCAGACTTTAGTTTCGAAATATCCAATATAAGTACCATAATTACAAGACCTGCTCCCAACTTGACCATGTAGAGCATCGAGTGGGTTTTTCTCTATTTACCCCGTATAGTAATAAATACTTTCCTACGGTACGTAGTGTAGTAGGAAAGTGTATTCATTATGGCACTAGCTGTATTCCCAAGAGGATGCTGCGGCAGACCCCGTGGTCAGAAGAGCACTTATATAAAGAGCAGTACCACGTTGCAGAAGTCACTCGGTTAACAGTGTTGGTCGTCAAACTTGTATTTTAATTTGGTCTATTTCTGTACATAGTTTGTTTTTTATATATTATTTCTTTGTATATTACTGCATGTTCGCTCTGTTCGGGGAGCAGCGCTGGTTATCTCGGTCCCGACCCAGATTTCCTGTCAAGTTTTTCCCAGATGTGGGTTTTTTATCAGACAGGTTTTTTCTGGCCTTCCTGATGCCAGCCAATTGTGTAAGAGTGCATAGCTAACTGTGTTTCCAGTTCTTCACCTATCTTGCAGTATACTTGTATATTTTGTCACTAGCTGTTTCTGCATGTATATCGCGCTTGTTTGTTTCTTTGTATATAGTTTTCATGCATGCCATCATTCATGTAATCTATCACACATATTTAGTAGAATCTATACGTGTAGTCTAGCAATGTTTTATTAAAGAGCTGTTCGTCTCCAACACTGGACGCCGCAGCAAGATTCTCCACACTCCCAGTTGTCGTGTGCGTTGTAGAGTAATGAACAGACGTTCGGTGGACGTTCGTCAAGCTCAATTACTCAGAAAAGATTTCTGAGCCCCAGACAGGGTTTGAACCTGCAACTTTCTGATGACCGGTTAGACGCTCTAACCATGCATTGGGGCTCAGATGGAGAGCTAAGGTTGCAAATTCATAGTCATGCATATGTGCTCCTAAGTGGTAGCGTTTTGCATATGAGATGTAGTTAAAGTGATATGATAAGTTATGTACTGTTTAATAAACGAGCAGGAGTATTTTATGAGATATAAAGACACGAGGCGAAGCCGAGTGTTTTTATATCTGATAAAACACGAACTGCGAGTTTATTGAACGGCTTCAAAAACGAACCACTTGGTAAGTTCATTGGCGTAGTAAGTTTGAAAAATAACCTTGTCTAAGCCGAGAAAATCAAAGCTAAAGTTTATGTAATCAGGAGGTATCTTTATCACATATAAAGACACTGATTAAATTCATAGTCATATATATATATATGTGCTCCTAAGTGGTAGCGTTTGCATATGAGATGTAGTTAAAGTGATATGATAAGTTGTACGTATACATGTGGTGCATGTGGTACGTTTGCGAGTTTGGTGTAATGTAACAGACGTTTGGTCGACGTTCAATGGATAGAGCATCTAACCGGTCATTGGAAGGTTGCAGGTTCGAACCCTGGCTGGGGCTCAGAAATCTGAGCACATGCACTACATGTATACGTACAACTTATCATAGTCCGTCACTCGGAGTAGCACTCTCCTAATATAATTACAGGTAGCCCGAGTCTAAGTTTCGGCTCCGGTTTTTTTTTGTCTTTGTTCCGAAATTGGCAATTATTGCATCATCCCATCAGGCTTTGCACGGCTGATGATGCGTGCTAAATGCTAATCTTCATGCTTTCTTCGCTTTCCTGAATCCTGATGTCTGATCAAGTTGTCTGAAGTCAAGTGTTCTTTCTTGGACGCGTTGAGTGTGTTCACATGCAGACATAATTATTCTTGCGTAATGTCGCTGGCAAGTATCTTGATCTTATATACGCTTACAACCGCACACGCCGTTGATTAAGTGAACTTTATAAATGAACTTTAGCGTGACTAAACATGATCATGCTGTGTTGATATTTAACACCCGAAGGGACTCGACATATGAACGCTGTGTGGAAATACGTTAAATACAGGCAATCGTGTTTTGTGTATTGCGAATTGTGTTTTCTATCGGATAATTAGATTGTGTTTTGACTATTTTCGGTGACGAATGACGCTTAGACTTTTATAAATGTTAGCACTGTATGCGATGTAATTGCAGCTGCGAGTTTGCAGTAGCCCGAGTGAACGCCTGACCAGGCGTCAGCTTTTTACCCCCCAAAACGTGAGATTTTTTGGAGCCGTTGCAAGGACGCTGAGGATTTCAACTTACCAATGTATGTTCTTGTTTTAATCCAGACAGCTCTGCTATTTTTTGCTGCAACGTATCCTGGATTGAAAGTCTTTGTTCCTCCAAGACATTCTTCTCAGTAGTCTTGGAAGCTTCAACAGCAACTAGAGCTTCACTCTAAAACAATGGCACTAATTGTTTATTACTACTAATGGTACTAATAGTTTATTGAACTGTAATTAATACTGTTTTAATATTGTTGATGGGTTATAAAGAATAAGGAAAAACTGATAGAATTGTATGAGCTGCATAGATGACGTGATGTTAGGTACGGGTGAGTTCAAGTAAAGTAGGTGAGGCAGGTAATGGGAGGAGAGGTAAAGTGAGGTAAGTCAATGGGAGGGGAGGTAAAGTGAGGTAAGTCGATGGGAGGTGAGGTAAAGTGAGGTAAGTCAATGGGAGGTGAGGTAAAGTAAGGTAAGGTAAGGTGAGGTGAGGTGAGGTGAGGTGAGGTGAGGTGAGGTGAGGTGAGGTGAGGTGAGGTGAGGTGAGGTGAGGTGAGGTGAGGTGAGGTGAGGTGAGGTAAGGTAAGGTAAGGTAAGGTATGGTTGATTTTCAGTTTATGTCATGTACGGTGAGGTATGGTGAGGTACGGTAAGGTAAGGAAGGCAAGGCGAGGCAAGGTGAGGCGAGGTGAGGTGAGGTGAGGTGAAGTAAGGTGAGGTAAAACGAGGTAAGGCGAGGTAAGATGAGATAAAATAAGGTGAGGCGAGGTAAAACGAGGTGAGACGAGGTAAGATGAGATAAAACGGGGTAAAGTGAGGTAAGAATGATGAGATAAGATGAAGTAGGGTGAGGTAAGGTGAGGCGAGGTAAGATAAGGTAAGATGAGATAAGATGAGGTAAGGTGAGGTAAAGTGAGGTAAGGACAGGTCAGGTCAGGTTGGATGAGGATGAGGGTAAGGTGAGACGAAATGAGGTGAAGTAAGCTAAGGCATGGCGATATGTATATAACCTCCAGCCGGAATGTCATAACCAGCTGGTGGTTATTTGCATCCCGTTTTCAGGCATGTAAACAACCAGCTGGTGGTTATATGCATACCATATTTTCGGACATGCAAATAGCCAGCTGGTGGTTATGTGCATACCGTTTTCCAGAACGCAAATAACCAGCTGGTGGTTATATGCATACCGTTTTCCAGAGCGCAAATAACCAGCTGGTGGTTATATGCATACCGTTTTCCGGCATGTAAACAACCAGCTGGTGGTTATAGTCATACCGTTTTCCAGAACGCAAATAACCAGCTGGTGGTTATGTGCATACCGTTTTCCAGAATGCAAATAATCAACTGGTGGTTATATTCATACCGTTTTCCGGTATGCAAATAACCAGTTGGTGGTTATATGCATACCGTTTGTCAGAATGCAAATAACTAGCTGGTGATCATTCCCAAGCGGTCACCCATCCAAGTACTAACCCCGTCTAACCGGGCTTAACTTCCGGTAAGAGACAGTGCGCCAACAGCACACGTCAGCCGTGCTCCCCTTAAGCCCGTATTTAAACATCAAGCCTTACCTTGCTCTTTAGTTCAGTTCTTGTATCGTCTAACATCTGAGTAACATTGACAAGAGCATCCGACTTCTCCTTCAACGCCACTGATACTTTGCTTTCATTAAGTTTGGTCTGCTCCAATTCCTCCATTATCTAAATCAACATCATAATTTTGGATATAACGTGAACTTTTTTGCTACAATAACGTAACTTCTTTATGCATTTCCATCGGTTGTTGTCCCAATCTCGTTCCCAGTGCCCACGTTCCCCACCCGGGAAACGAGAGACTCTGGGATAATCCGTTTCACATCGATATTTCATTGGCTGATGAACACAGTGAACTCTATATAACTCTTCTTCCGGATAACAAGAATCCTGTGATGGCGTGAACGGATTATCCCAGAGTCTCTCGTTTCCCGCCCGCTGGGTAAGGGGAACGTGGGGAAATTACGTCACTAACGTGATCTGATTTCTGTAATTCTGTGATTTATTATTATTATTATTATTATTAAACCAATCACGCATCTCACAGCAATATCACGAGCCAATAACGTTGCTTGATTTGTATGGATCATGGACCACGTCAGCTGACGCGATTCATATTGATGAATGCCCAAAAAATTTCCCCAGGAAAATTCAGTAAATCTTTTAAAATATAGTTTTTCTATTCTTTATTGTATAAAACAAATAGATTCCAGTAAATGTTTTTTGTATGTTATTAGTGTTTTCAGCCTTGAGTTGGTAAAGTTTCTTCGTTTGTTTTTACTGTACAAGCTGTCGTAAGTTAAACTCAGAGAAAAACTCTGAGCTCCAGACGGGGCTCCGATATTCAACGAGTACTTGTGACACACGTACAGTTTGACTAGTTCCCAGACTTTTCCCATATCGAAAACAACCTCGGTCTACCATCTGAGTTCCAGTGGCTCAATGGTGAGAGCGACCGGCTGGTACTCGGAAGGTTGTGAGTTCGAGTCCCGTCTGGAGCTCACAGTTTTTCTGAGTTTAACTCACGACAACTTGTACAACAAAAACATACGGACAAAATACATTCCATTTTGCGTTGTCTATTCAGTTTTTCTGAACAAACAACGTCAGAATGGAATCTATTTGTTAAGCGTGTGGGCACCTGTGGTGGACTCGAAAGACGCGCGGGGGACTGTGGCAGGGGATTTTTTAAAACGAAAAACGGTTACCGGAAGTGGGAAAAAAGGCGGAAAAAACGGGAGGAAAGGGGGGGGGGGGGGGGGGAGAGGGGAAAATATAAGGGATGAAACACCAAACGTTCAACGTGGAATGTGTTCCGCAAGTAGCCAGGACATCTCGTATCGTCGGGAGCCACCGTTAGAATACTGAAACCGACTGAAACTCAGAGTCAGATGAATGTGCAATAAATCAATAATCCTGAGACTTCCCGCTTTATCCGAAAAGCTTATCGTAGGATTTCGTAGCTATCCGAAGTGTCAACGATGATGTAGTGTCCTAGCCACTTGCGGAACACATCTCCCGAAAATACGATATGTAATTTAGCTGCAAAATCACGGCTAAAAGTTGAGATTTTGCATCATTTTGATTTATATTTTGATAAATGAATCATTATCACAACTACTTCGCTCAATTGTCTTACAATTTTAATACCTATAGGCGCTTAAAACGATGTTCAAAACAAGGAAGAATTCGTGTTTCATCCCTTTATTATTTTCCTAAACACACCACGATCGAGTGTGCCACAGTCCCCCGCGCGTCTTTCGAGTCCGCCACAGGGTGCCCACGCGCTGCCAAGATGGCTCCCTGTGGTATTTTTAGTGAAAAGCACTCAAAATAATTTTCGTTTTGCTTCCCTACTCATAACCCCTCTACTTTAGCTTTATTGTCGAACTTATTCAGTCCACATATTTTTAACTGAATTTGGGGGTTGAGAAACAAATTGAAAGCTACAAATTTTCCATAATTACGAATGTAGGTATGATACAAAAATGTTGAATCCGCCATATATTTACAGCATTCAAAATCAAAATTGTCTCAAGTTCAAACAAAATTTTCGTTTTGGTTCCGCACTCAAAACCTCTGTATTCTAGCATTTTTGTCTAGCTTGTGTACATTCAACATACTTTTTAAATGCATTTGTAGGTTGAGAAATATATCGAAATATTGCATTTTCCATAATTATCAATTAATTATAGACAGTTTTGAGCCTACGTTCTCCTCTTTATAATATCAATGACAAAATTACTGCATTCTGATTGGTTGAGAGGAGTACAAATTAAATTGTTCATTGCATTCTGGAGAGTGCAAATTAATGTTACCATGGTAACAGTGGTAAAATTCAAAATGGCGGTCTATTTGGGAGTGGACAGATATCAGGTACTATTTTCACTTTTCCAACAACTTGTGGTACACTATGAATTGGGAATACCATTTATTATTATATGGCTGGGCTTGTTTTCGGGTCATTACGCCAAACGGCGCACGCTGATTGGTTGCTGAGAGGTCCGGAAAAAGCCGTAATGCTCTCTCGGCACTGTGAGAGGACATTACGTCCTTTTTAATGACCTGCAGGTTTTGGCGGGAAAATTACTGAGTTGATTTGAATGAAAATAAAAGCGAATTAGATATATTCGTTGGAAAATTTTGAACAATAATACGTCCTGAAACATCAGTGTTTCTTTTTATACAAACTTCTTATTTAAAAGCGCGAAAAATAAAAGCCTATAAACATGAAGCGAAACGAACAAGCTCAAAAGTAAGAACTAAGGTGAATAGCGACACCTGATCAAGATAAACGTAGAACTAAAAACAGATAAGAAAACAAACCAAAAGCCATATAATAAAAGGCTTATTAACCTCGTTCTCTCGGTCTGTACGAGAAAGTATTTGCCTTCGGTTTCTCTCGCACAAACCTCGCTCCTTCGTCGCTCGGTCTGTACGAAAACCTCAGGCAAATACTTTCCCGTACAGACCTCGCACTCGGTTAATAAGTCCTTATTATACACCGATCATGAAGAATGACCATAGCATAGTGTAAACAGAAACCAAGTACGACTTACTTCATTGTTACGTTTGTGTAACTGTTCAATCTTCTCTGCACTTTCACTCGCCTGGGACTCCAACTGTTTCTCACAATCACTCAGACGTTCTTCTAACTGATCCTAAATGGGACAGAAGAATATAGATTTATTAAGGTTACCGTATACCTTCAGGGGTGTCTCCAGTCTTAAGGAAAGGAAAGAAAGGGGAAAAGCAAAGAATGGAAAGGAAAAGAAAAGAAATAAAAGGGAAGGAAAAGAAAGGGAAGGAAAAGAAAGGAAAGGAAAGAGAAAAGAAAAGAAAAAGAAAAAAAGAAAAAGAAAAAAAAAAGAAGAAAATAACAGAAAGGAAAAAAAGGAAAGGAAAAGAGAAAGAAAAAAAGGAAAAGAAAAAAGGAAGAGAGAAGGAAAGAAAAGGAAAGGAAAACAAAAGGAAAGTGAATGGCAATACCTTTTCTTGATTCAGCTGATTGATGGCAGTGCTTACTCCTTCTCCAGCCTCAATCTACAAGAAATAAGTAGGGTATTTGGTAACCAAAGAAAATACAGTAGACGAAAGAGGAGGAACATAAAGCGCAGAATAGAGAAAAGGAATGGAAGGCCAGAAGGAAAAAGGGAAAAGAGGGGGAAGGAAGAAGAGAAGTGAGGAAGAAAAAAGAAACAACAGAAGAATAAAGGAAAGAGAGAAAAACAGGAAGGCAGGAAGGCAGGCACGAAGGCAGGCAGGCAGGCAGGCAGGCAGGCAGGCAGGCAGGCAGGCAGGCAGGCAGGCAGGCAGGAAGGAAGGAAGGAAGGCAGGAAGGCAGGCAGGAAGGCAGGCAGGAAGGCAGGCAGGAAGGCAGGCAGGAAGGCAGGCAGGAAGGAAGGCAGGAAGGAAGGAAGTCAGGAAGGAAGGCAGGAAGGAAGGCAGGAAGGAAGGCAGGAAGGAAGGCAGGAAGGAAGGCAGGAAGGAAGGCAGGCAGGAAAGCAGGCAGGAAGGCAGGCAGGAAGGCAGGCAGGAAGGCAGGCAGGCAGGAAGGCAGGCAGGCAGGAAGGCAGGCAGGCAGGCAGGAAGGCAGGCAGGCAGGAAGGCAGGCAGGCAGGCAGGCAGGCAGGCAGGCAGGCAGGCAGGAAGGCAGGCAGGCAGGAAGGCAGGCAGGAAGGCAGGAAGGCAGGCAGGCAGGCAGGAAGGCAGGCAGGAAGGCAGGCAGGCAGGCAGGCAGGCAGGAAGGCAGGCAGGCAGGCAGGAAGGCAGGCAGGAAGGCAGGAAGGCAGGCAGGCAGGCAGGAAGGCAGGCAGGAAGGCAGGCAGGCAGGCAGGAAGGCAGGCAGGAAGGCAGGCAGGCAGGCAGGAAGGCAGGCAGGCAGGAAGGCAGGCAGGCAGGCAGGCAGGCAGGCAGGCAGGCAGGCAGGCAGGCAGGCAGGCAGGCAGGCAGGCAGGAAGGAAGGCAGGCAGGAAGGAAGGCAGGCAGGCAGGCAGGCAGGAAGGCAGGAAGGCAGGAAGGCAGGAAGGCAGGAAGGAAGGAAGGAAGGAAGGAAGGAAGGAAGGAAGGAAGGAAGGAAGGAAGGAAGGAAGGAGGGAGGGAGGGAGGGAGGGAGGGAGGGAGGGAGGGAGGGAGGGAGGGAGGGAGGGAGGGAGGGAGGGAGGGAGGGAGGGAGGGAGGGAGGGAGGGAGGGAGGGAGGGAGGGAGGGAGGGAGGGAGGGAGGGAGGGAGGGAGGGAGGAAGGGAGGAAGGGAGGGAGGGAGGGAGGAAGGAAGGGAGGAAGGAAGGAAGGGAGGAAGGAAGGAAGGGAGGGAGGAAGGAAGGGAGGAAGGAAGGAAGGGAGGGAGGAAGGAAGGAAGGAAGGAAGGAAGGAAGGAAGGAAGGAAGGAAGGAAGGAAGGAAGGAAGGAAGGAAGGAAGGGAAGGAAAGGATGGAAGGATGGAAAGAAGATAGGAAGAAAGGATTGAAAGAAGGAAGGAAGGAAGGAGGGAAGGATGGAAGAAGGGAAGGATGGAAGGAGGGAAGGATGGAAAGAAGATAAGAAGGAAGGATAGAACAAAGGAAGGAACGAAGGAAATAAAGAAGAAGATAAAAGGAGACAAAGGAAAACAGAGAGAAAGAAAGAAAGACGACACAACGTAAGAAAAAACTATAAGAAAAAGGAAGAAAAAGAAGAAAAATAGGATAGAGATGACTGTGGAAAGGAAAATACTTCTCTGAATTCTTGCGAATAAACAATGGACAAAGCGTGAACCGTTATAATCCAAACTTGTTATATTAAGTATGGCTTACTTTACTAATTAGATCATTCCTCTCTTCTTCCATTCTTGTAATATCCATTTTGCTTTGCGCCAAAGCTTTCTCAAGTTCATTCACCTTAGACTCTCTTTAAAAGCACAAATTATTAATTAATAAACGAACTGTAAACGGAAGAAACACCGCTGAAGTCCTGGGAACGAAATTCCCTAAGCGTCAGCAACGAAGTAAGAGCTACAATTTTGGCTCAATTTCCGTAAAACGTTCAAATGTCTGTGAAGTGAATCTTCCGAATAGGGCAAATTTGATGTTCACTATCTAGAGAGCCAATTTCCAACATGGGCATGTACTTTTCGAGATATTAGCGAGGTTAAGCCCGGCTTCCGATGTGAATACGAATACCGAAATTCTACACTTCCGATTCCGAGGCGTTGTGATATTCGAAATCCGACATGCTTGCGAATTCGAATGCGAATACTGAAATTGTGAAACATGGCGGGTAATATAAACCTCGAAGACGTCATACTTCTGCAAGCATATGATGATGACATTATAGATGAGGAAGAGCTTCTTCTCGCCCTAGAGCTAAGAAAATTAGAGCAACCAGATCCAATATTTGGTCTGCATCATCCCCATCAAACTGACTTCCGAAATTCGGTCTACTTCGGAAGTGTTGACTACTGAAATCACATACGCCGTCGTTAAATGATCTACTGCGCATGATCAGAACCTATTCAGTATTGGTACCAATCTCATTCCCAGAGCCCACGTTCCCCACCCGGGAAACGAGAAACTCTGGGATAATCCGTTTCAAATCACAGGATTCTTGTTATTCCGGTTGAGGTACGCATGTGTAAATATCCGAGCGGAGTCTGGATAGTATGTTCTCCTTGTTTGACTTTTCCCCAAACAAGTCAATGGGATTGCTGGCGAAGCTCGAATTACAGCATGTACACACATACGGCGAAGATATCGATCGCGGCAACGTCTTCACTGGAGTCTTGTCGTCCGACATCTTTGTTATTTTAGCTTTATTAATTTCACTTCCGGTCACTTCAGACCAACTCATGCTCACTATTCAGCCAATAACGTAACGATTTGAAACGGATTATCCCAGAGTCTCTCGTTTCCCGGGTGGGGAACGTGGGCTCTGGGAACGAGATTGCATTGGTACTCGCATCGGAAGTCGAACTTAACCTCGATATTAGGTGCCAAGGTGCCTTCCTGATGTTAAAAAATAAGAAAACATTGGGAACAAATATATAGGGCAGATGACGTATGCCGTTAGATTATCAATAGAGATATTATGATTCACGTAAACGGGAAACGGCAAAGAAGATCACGTGACGATTTTTTTTCCGCCAGCCGTTTGGCGTTCGTCGTTTCAACGTCACTACGTAATCTCGGCTGTCTACCACCTTTTTACTTTAACCTGAGATTAGGCCGCCGTGAACCAAATCTGAGGCCGGACTCATGAAAACGATCTACAGTAAATACACTACAACCTAGGGCGCTTTCCAATTTACAAGGTCAGAACGGTGTAGTCCGGCCAGAATAGACTTGCTTTTGATTAGGACAAAATTTTCCAGTCTGACAGTCTCAAGCATCAAACGATACGTGTTCCATTTCACCGGACTGACCGGTCTAACCCACTGAGCACTATATAACTGGACTGCGGGTGCTTAACAAAAAAATGGCCCAAATACACGTCATGAGACGCCGTCATAGATAATAAAAAATCAGATTATAACATTATATACTTTTTACTATATCTATTTATTTATTATTATTATTATTATTATTATTATTATTATTATTATTATTATTATTATTATTATTATTATTATTATTATTATTATTATTATTATTATTATTATTATTATTATTATTATTATTATTATTATTATTATTATTATAGTGAAACCTGAGTTTTGCGACCACCCCAGATGCCACGTAAAAGTGGTCGTTAAGGACAGGTGGTCGTTCAGACAGGTAGTGATGTGACGTCATAGCACCCATTTTGGCAGCGCCGCGACTCGTACTGTCGTTCACTTCCATTTTTGCGCTGTGTTTTTGTTACGTTTCAGATTCAATTTTTGCGCTGGTTTGGTCTTGTTAAAAGCTCTTGGCTTTATTTACGATCTTCCAGTAGTATTTTTTAGATGTGAACACTCAGTTTTGTCACTTTCCTTTTCAAGTTAAAAAGCCGTTGTAAAATATACAAACTTGTCGCAGTAAACGATCGTCAAGATCAACTTGTCTAAAGTTAACAAATATTACTCATGGTTTTGGATTGTTCAGTCATTGTATTAACTCTCAAACATCAACTAAAAAGTATTTGGCTTTGGCAGGAGAAATTCACACAGATTTTCATCAAATAATGCTCAAAAGAGAAGCAAAACAAGACTAAAATGCGGTAACACGGCAATTGTGCAACACTTCCGGTTTCTTGTTTTCACATGTGGTCGCATTCGCGTTTGTTTACTATGAAAAAACGGGTATTTCTTTAACGTATTTCGGCAGTTTTACGTTGAGTTGGTCGCTCATAACAGGTAAATATCTTGTTTGGGACACAAAAAACCGGTCGCTGGTCGCGTAAGGCAGGTGGTCGCTCATTGCAGGTATATTTCAACTACAAATCGTCTGTGCCAGAAAAAGTGGTCGTATATGACAGGTGGTCGTAAAACATGGGGGTCGCAAAACTCAGGTTTCACTGTATTATTATTATTATTATTATTATTATTATTATTATTATTATTATTATTATTATTATTATTATTATTATTATTATTATTATTATTATTATTATTATTATTATTATTATTATTATTATTATTATTATTATTTCATTTATAACTTTACCAACCGCTACATCAATAACTCTCTTCCCACCCGCAAAAACCTTACTAAATGGGGAATAATGTCGAACTCTGATTGCTCCTTCTGCTGAAACCCTCCTACATGTAGTTGCTGGATGCCAATCGTACCTTCCACAATTTACATGGAGACATGACTCTGTTCTCAACTTTATTGCAAAAACACTACAACCTGTCAACAACTCTAATCTCTTCGTTGATCTTCCTGGATATAAGAGCCCATCAATAATAACTGGTGAAACGTATCGCCCAGATGTGCTTCTTTCCATTTCCACTGATTGTCTCTATATCCTTGAACTCTCCGTCGGATATGAATCTAATCTCCAAACTAACGTTGATCGCAAAAGAGCAAGATACAGGGAAGTAATTACACAGCAAAAGGAACATTTTAAAACTGTCAAATTTGTAAATTTATCAATCAGTTCCTTAGGTGTTTTCTCAAAAGAATGTCGTACCTTTTTGGAGATGTTAAACGATCTAGGTCTTGATAAAAATCACCAAAATTTTTGTATTAAGAAAATAATGTCTATCGCCATTAGAACAACATACTACATATTTTGTTGTAGAAACAAGGATTGGACAAATCCAGACTTAATGAACATTTGAAGATACATTTTAAATTCAAATTTTTCTATATAGTTGTAAACAATAAATAGGTTCAAGTAGTCAATTATAAATTACCTTAATTAGTGAGATTTATAATTGTATATATATATATAAAGTATTTCAATAAAGTTTCCATTATTATTATTATTATTATTATTATTATTATTATTATTATTATTATTATTATTATTATTATTATTATTATTATTATTATTATTATTATTATTATTATTATTATTATTATTATTATTATTATTATTATTATTATTATTATTATTATTATTATTATTATTATTATTATTATTATTATTATTATTATTATTATTATTATTATTATTATTATATATACTCTTATTATATTATTTTATTAGACCTTTAGTTTATAGTCGTACATTTATTTTATATTTTATTGAATACTGTAACTGTAACTGTCATTCTAAATTTGTATATACGCCCTTCATGAAAATCAGCTTTTGTTGTTGAGGCTAGCGTATTAAAATAAAGTTTTAAGCAAGCAAGCAAGCAAGCAAGCATGCAAGCAAGCAAGCAAGCAAGCAAGCAAGCAAGCAAGCAAGCAAGCAAGCAAGCAAGCAAGCAAGCAAGCAAGCAAGCAAGCAAGCAAGCAAGCAAGCAAGCAAGCAAGCAAGCAAGCAAGCAAGCAAGCAAGCAAGCAAGCAAGCAAGCAAGCAAGCAAGCAAGCAAGCAAGCAAGCAAGCAAGCAAGCAAGCAAGCAAGCAAGCAAGCAAGCAAGCAAGCAAGCAAGCAAGCAAGCAAGCAAGCAAGCAAGCAAGCAAGTATCTTGTTAGCTCTTAGCCGCGAAATTGACCTATCACAGGCCAGCTTTTGGCTAACCGTGTCTTATGAGATTAAAAAGGGCATGGGACCAAATTTACAAAAAAAAAAACAAAAAAAAAACGAGCTGAGAGTTGACAAACATTTTGAAAGCCAAAAACCTTTGTCGGTAAGCAAAAAGTGCAACTAAACCAAACATATTACAGGTTTCTTTTTAAAGGATAATTCTAATGGTTTTACGTTGTACTTGTATGTTTCTTGACTTTTTTCGTGTTCGAGAAGATGTTTTAACTGTCCGTTTTAAGCTTGCTTCATTCGACAACAAACACGGCAAAGAAAAAAGCTTGGAATTTTGCACGGAACCTTTGTTTCACGCCATAATTTACATGTACTTCAATGTCTTTGAACTTTTTACTTTAAAAAATAATTAAATTTTTGTGTAATCGTTTATTTCAAAGCCTTTTTTTGCTTCACAAAAGAGTTAACGGCGTGAGTCGTCAACACTTCGGGCTACTTTAAGCCGTCGGAAGACCTAACAAGATGACGCCGTTCAATTGGGGACAATTCATGTAATACAAAAGCATCGGGCACCCGCAGTCCAGTTATATATAGGTCAGTGGCCTAACCGTGTACATGGAAAGCCCCTAGGTCGGTCCAACCCAATGAACTCTATATAAAGACTGGAACGATACCTCCATAAGGTCGGCCCTATGATTGGGTGAAGCCAAACTTCCAGCTGCTGGGGGCAACGCATGAACGTCTGACCAACGTCCAAGGAGCGGTAGAAAACAGAACAATGGCTCAGCGAGAAGTTTTTTAATTTTTTGTAGTTGAACTTCTTTAGAATTGATATAACGAAGCCAGTATGTATTAGAATCATTGTCCTTTCTGTCTGAGGTATGTTTGCTGGCAAAAATAGATTGAAGGAGGAAATATATTGCCAAACGAAAGCAAAATTTTGCTTGGATTGATGGAAACTCCTGACGAAAATTATAAGAGATTAAAAAGGGCATGGGACCAAATTTACAAAAAAAAAAACAAAAAAAAAAACGAGCTGAGAGTTGACAAACATTTTGAAAGCCAAAAACCTTTGTCGGTAAGCAAAAAGTGCAACTAAATCAAACATATTTACAGGTTTCTTTTTAAAGGATAATTCTGAATGGTTTTACGTTGTACTTGTATGTTTCTTGACTTTTTTCGTGTTCGAGAAGATGTTTTAACTGTCCGTTTTAAGCTTGCTTCATTCGACAACAAACACGGCAAAGAAAAAAGCTTGGAATTTTGCACGGAACCTTTGTTTCACGCCATAATTTACATGTACTTCAATGTCTTTGAACTTTTTACTTTAAAAAATAATTAAATTTTTGTGTAATCGTTTATTTCAAAGCCTTTTTTTGCTTCACAAAAGAGTTAACGGCGTGAGTCGTCAACACTTCGGGCTACTTTAAGCCGTCGGAAGACCTAACAAGATGACGCCGTTCAATTGGGGACAATTCATGTAATACAAAAGCATCGGGCACCCGCAGTCCAGTTATATATAGGTCAGTGGCCTAACCGTGTATATGGAAAGCCCCTAGGTCGGTCCAACCCAATGAACTCTATATAAAGACTGGAACGATACCTCCATAAGGTCGGCCCTATGATTGGGCGAAGCCAAACTTCCAGCTGCTGGGGGCAACGCATGAACGTCTGACCAACGTCCAAGGAGCGGTAGAAAACAGAACAATGGCTCAGCGAGAAGTTTTTTATTTTTTTTGTAGTTGAACTTCTTTAGAATTGATATAACGAAGCCAGTATGTATTAGAATCATTGTCCTTTCTGTCTGAGGTATGTTTGCTGGCAAAAATAGATTGAAGGAGGAAATATATTGCCAAACGAAAGCAAAATTTTGCTTGGATTGATGGAAACTCCTGACGAAAATTCAGCTTTTATTTAGTATTTATTCGTCTTTATTTTATTAATTCTTGCATCCCTGGTCAAGCTGTGCCTTTGCTCTTATGAATAGTCTCCTCATACCTTTTGAATCATCATAAGACCACGTATATTTTTTTTATCTTTGATGCCTTTAAAACACTGTCGGTTCGTATTTCTGTGTTTTGTTTGATTTTTTTGACTGTTCAGAAAATTTAATATTTATGGTTTTTATTGATCATGTCAGCAACCATATGCTCGACAGATTATAGCCACTAGATTTCAGTAGGCTTTAAAGGACTAGATTAATACTATCTTTATTTGATTCAAGATAGTTCATAGACTTTCTTCTTGACTTTTGATACCTCGACACTTGGAGCTGCCATACAAAAAATCAAGAGATCCGCGCGGTTTCGGACTCAAATTGTGTTTTTCTGTCAAATATTCAAGCTACGTTTTTGCTGCTAAAAGACTTTAGAAGAAATATCTATCACTGTAGCATGTTTGCATTTCTTTGTAATTGGTTCATAACAAAATATAACTTAAAAAAATAAAGATTTTCTTGCATAAAAGAGGACTGGGGATGCCCTGCATGTCAGCCTCCCAATCTCGTACCCAGACCCTCGCGCTCCCCCCCCCCCCCCCCCCTCCCCCCTCGCGAAGGCTCTGGGAAACCCTGGATCTCCGATTCCCGACGCAGTGACGTCAGGCGCATTCCAAGCATTCCAAACTCTCGTGCCCAGACTCATGGTATAAACGGCTTGTCATTTCCCCTCCTTTCAACAAATCTCGTGTATAAATCTCGTGTAAATCGTATCGTATCCGTCATGAATCGCGAGGTAAACGAAGCTATGCGTTTGGAAAGAACGGGACAATCTAGTTTAGTGTTAAAGAGAGAACAGAAAGATGCCATAACAGCCATCGTTCGACGTTCGCGGAGTCGAAGACATCAC